>PVLA01000289.1:0-487477 GCA_004027455.1 Hydrochoerus hydrochaeris
CATTCTGGGCTACGTTCAACCTCAGATTCCAGGGCAGTTCTCTGGGGCCATGTTCTGCTCACTCTAAGGATGGGTCATTGTCAGTCCCTAACTTATGAAGGCAGCCTACTTCCTGGGTACTTTCTGTGTGTCAGTACTGTGCTAGGACTACAATGATGGCAACAAACTGATTGACAAACGAAAAGCACCACCTCTCCCAAAGCCCAGCCTCTTATGGTGGGAGGCGCAGGCAGAAAACAAGTGAAATACATTAGTGAGATGAGAGTGAGATCAGATGGAGGTGAGTGTAATGGAGGGGAAGAAAGCGGGGGAAGGACGAGGAGATGCAGACCTGGGTGTTTGATAGGGTGGCTGGGAAAAGCCTCACAGAAAAGTCAATTCTGGAACAAAGAAGAAGGGAAAGTACAGGAATGAGCTGGGATGGAATCTGAATTTTCTAGGCAGGGCAAATGACATGTCCTGGGACAGTAGTGGCATGACAGGCATGTTTGAAGATCAGCAAAGAGACTAGAGTAGAGGAAGCAAGGGTAAGAGTTGTAGATGAGTTTGGTAGAGCGATGACCATGTCTCTGTGCCTCCAGTCTTGTGCCCTGGGTGCCTTGTCCTTGACTAGGGCTGTGGCATGTCTGCAGCAGAGCTCCGGAGTATGGTCAGCCAACAGGGTCAGCCCTGTGCAGGCTGCCTGTCTTGTAAATACAGTTGCATTGGACATAGCCACCCAGCATTTGGATGGTGTTTGCACTGCTTTCAGGCTCCAAGGGAGGAGGTCAGTAGTCATGACAGTGGCTTCTTGCCCCACGCTGATAAGCCTAAAATATTTACTATCTAGCTCTTTCTAGAAAAAGTTTGTTGATTCATGTTTTAGGGCATGGGCTTTGGAATTCATTTTCACTCAAATGCCTGCTCATTTATTATCCAGGTGACCACAGGCCAGGTATTTAATATTTCTGAGCTTCCATTTATAAAATGCTGCTAATATCTCTATTTTACAGGATTTGTGGGGTTAATTTCAAAACCTAATGTAAAATGCACATGGCACTGGCTAGATCCAAATATTTTGTTAGGAGGTGCTGATAGGTGTAGTAGTCCTGTGCTCACATGTGCAGGTTTGTGGCTTTGTGGGCTGGTCTTGGCAAAAGAATATATTGGTCCAAATCTCAGCTTTCCTGTCTGCTAAATGGGGATAATCATTTATGAAATCAAAATAAGGTAAGGAAAATGGCTCATAGGAAGCAGCCATTCAGCAGAAGTTGCTGCTTTTGTTACCATCATGTTTACCCTCCACTGTCTCCTCTGAGCTGGGCTATCTGCACATTCTTTAGGACCTGGGAAGAGAATGTAGCATCTGTCTATGCATCCACGGCACTGCTGTGCCCCCAGCCCTCAGCACGTCCCAGAAGACAGAGCCTGGGAGGGAATGGCTATTAAAAAAGCTCCCTTTGCCATGGCTTGGCGCCCAGCCTAAACCCTCTGCTGCCCAAAGAGGTGCCAACCTGTGCTGTTTGCATTTGCACATTATCTCTTGTTTACCATCAGAGGATCCGCGCAGCTGAAGCTGTTATGGATTTCCATGATGCTGCATTGAGGCCTGTTGGGGAAGGTCTGTCTTTGTAAATAAACCTCAGCTCCTGTACTTACTTACTAGGCTGTTTCATCAACAGGAAAGAGTAATAATAGGAACATTAAAAGATTTCAACCACCGGACATAATTTGAGCATTTGCAAGTTTGGGAGTTTTGGGTGGGAAATGGCAGGAGTTTGGGGAGTGGGGTGGAGACTTGGGGTTGGAAACCTTTGACTCGTAAGGGTCTGTCGTGCTGGCTGGCTGCAGTGAGAATCCACTTGAATCACATTGCATTAAAAAAAAAAAAAAGTGGCGAGAGTCCAGCGGTTGAAACGCAGGCGCCCACGTGTATTTATATTTGCAGCGCCGGGGCCATGTGTGCGGCGACACAGCGGAGAAAGTTGTGGAACTGAAAATAACATATGTCTGTCTCAAGTGCCAGAGGAAATTGTAGCGCTAGTGAGAAGGAGCAGGGTATGGGTTTAGAGAGGGGGGAAATATGCGTCTCGTTCCACGCGCTGCCCACGTTTCTCCTCGCACGCGATGAGCAGCCACAGAGCAGAAGCGGAGGCCACTGCTCCTTCCCTTGTAGACTGAATGGAGACCCCGGCTGGAGGTGCAGGGTGGCAGGTTGAGTTGTGACCCTCTCTGTAGCCCCTTGCTGTGGCTTTCTGAGTTTCTGGAGATCTTGTAGATGATTAAAAAAAAAATCTGTGGTTGGAGTTGAAACAAGTTGAAAGAGGCGACGGTGTTAAAAAAAAATTCTCTCCCATGAAATCACCTGGGCTTCAATGACTCAAATCCAGGTCTGCAAACCAAGTACTTGCAGTCTTTGGAGAGTTGGAGACTCATCTAGAATTTTCCTGGACTCAGGGACCCGGAAGATCACATTTGCTTTCCTGGCGCAATGGTTCTTTGACACTTCACTGCTCAGTGTGTGTGAGCAGGAATGACTCCAGTGAAGAGGTTAAATGCACTTTTTCCATGGCAGCACGTAACTGGTTTGACTTCATTTTCTACATTTCATTTGGGTGTTTGGATGTTATCAGACACAGCCTGAGCCTCAGAGTGGATTTGTTTTCTGCAAATAAAACTCCACAGAAAAAAATTTGGACTGTGGTGCCTTCCTCTGATTTGGGAATTTATCTTGCACTGCTGTTAATCCTGAAGGCTACTCAGACCCCAGACCGAACCAGGAATGCCCCACCAGCTTTTTGACTGGAAACCACAGTTGTAAGTTTTTAACATACACATTGGCTCAGCTAAGCGGTGCCCACCACCGAACTCCCGCTGCCTCCCTCTTTCCTCGCCTGCATAACAATATCCTTGTCCCTCAGCAGGGCCAGGAGAGGAGGGCATGGGGGTCACACCAGGATGAGGCTAAGAGGAGCTGGGGACATGAAACAGACCTGTTGGTCACTTGAGCTACTGTTTACCCCCTCTTCCTCCACAGCAAAAGCCTCAGCAATACCTGATTTTCACTTTCTGATCGCCTGTTCTCAGCCTCATTCAGTTCGGTACCTAGGGTCTGAGCTCTGAGGCTGGGGCTGAACCAGTCCAGAGCAGTCCCTGTGGGCTAGTGCTGGCTCCAGGGATCACACTGACCTGTGACACTGCTGGATCCATTTACCAAATTGGGAGTCTAGCAAGTTCCTTTAATACCAATCGAATCCTAACTCTAATAATCACAGCTGTGCACAAAATTTACAACAAAGCAAAGAAAATGTGTGCAGTTAAGCTGGGTGCAGTGGTCCTACCTACTTGCAAAGCTGAGGCAGGAGGATCACAAGCATCGATCGTGGAGGGTAGCCTGAGCAATTTAGTAAAACTGTTTCAAAAAACAAAGTGCAAAGGGCTGAGGATGTAGCTGAGTGTTCTCTGGGGAATCCCCAGTGCCATACATACCCACACACCCACACAAACACACAAACCACTGTACAGTGATGTACCACAGGCAGGGTGTTCAAAGTCTTGCCTTTTAGCTGGTGCACACCTGCAATTCCAGAACTCAGGAGGCCGAGACTGGAAGATTGCTGTGAATTTGAAGCCAGTTTGGGCTACACAGTGAGTTCAGGGCCAGCCAGCACTGCATAGCAAGACCCTATGAGAAACAAAACAAAACAACAATAGCAAAAACCCCACAAAACAGCAACAAAAATGACTTGCTTCTTGCGGGGGAAACACAGATTCTTCTATATTTCCATGAATTCATGTCCTTCCAGAAATATGGAACCCAACTTTCTTTGGAAATTTGGCCTTTGCAGCTATAACTAGTTAAGGAATTTTTTTTTTTCCTTTGAAGTAGGGTCTTGCTAAGTAACCCAGACAGGCCTTGAATTTATAATCCTCCTGCTCCAGCCTTCCTGAGTGCTGGGATTACAGGCCTGCACCACCGCACTTGGCTTAGATGATTTCTTGTCAAATCATCTTTCAGCATGATCTGCATGGGCTTCACCCTTAGGGAGAGAGGAGAGGATGCAGACCCACCAAGGGAAGAAGGCAGTGTGGAGAGGAAGGAGGAGGCTGAGGCACTGCAGCTCTGAGACAGGGAACACTGGGAGCTATAAGAGGTGGGAAGAGACAAGGAAGGATTCTCCCCCTTTGGAGGGAGCTTTGGAGGAAGCACAGTCCTGCTGACCCCTGACTTAGGATTTCTAGTCTCCAGAGCCATGAAAGATGGTATTTCTGTTGTGTTCAATCATACACCTTTGGTAACTGGTTATGGCGGTCCCGGGATATGGGTATAGCTGGCAGCTATATCCTGTTTACATTAGGTCTCCAGAAATAAAGTCAGGCAGGAGCAAGTACTAAATAGACTGATTATGTGGTAGGAAAGACTTATGTCTCCCTGAATAAACAAAACAAAGGCTGCAATTCCTTCGTTTTTCCCTTGGAATGTGCTGGAGAGAGCCAGAGTCCCCGAGTCTAACACAGAGCAGCTGGCGAGGTGTAGGATCAAGCATGATGTAAGGTGATATGATTTATTGCTTTGTGAAGCAATCTTTTTGGTCTTGCTTTAAGCTTAAAGTATTGCCAGAATAACAGGTGATCGGGGAATTTGAATGCACACAGGGAATGTCAGTGGTAAAGAGAAACAGGGCTGACTTTTCCACTGGGAAGCTGAAAGTTAGTGGATACAAGATGACTCTGGAGAAGCTCCACTGAGTCACCACACAACACGACTCATCATTTAGTGACATGAGGTTTGGGGACATAGAGGCAGATTGGTTGAGTCTTATCTCCAAGATCCTGACATGAGAAGTTTTTTCAACTGGGACAACAATGGGGGTGGCTCTCACCCCAATAGGCAAGACGAAGATATGTCATTTGCATCACTGCAAATATCTGAAAGGCCTGTTAGTCCTTAGCTAATGCAAGGCCAGATGTTGAAGAGAACAAGTGAATGATGAATGGACAAGAATCTTCCAAGTACAAATTCCAAGTGGTTCAATGGAGAGGTGACCAAAGCCAAATGGAGCCTCTTGGCCACACTACTGTTAAGTACCTGCATACTTGGGTAAGCAAGTACATCTGTGGCTATGTGCTGTATTTCTATTCTACAGAGATAAGAGAATAATTATAAGACTTTATTGATGCCTCCAGAGAAGTTGGAAATATTAAACTTATATCTAAGAGAACACCCAAATTTCTAACCTGAGGCTGAGGGTGTGGCTGGGATGCCTCAGCCTCTGGGAGCCAGTAGTGTGGCCCTGAAGGGGACTGAACTGTGGAAGGGGCAGGAGGGCAGTTCAAAGTCAAGAGCTCTGACAGAAGAGAGAGGTGAACGCTGGTGTCCATCTCTTTTCTCAGTGGAGTCCAGGGTGCTGATCTTCCAATCAGCCTCTCTGCTTCCAGATTACAGGGGCCAATAATTATTCAAGTTGACAGAAAGGAAATGTGTTTCATCTTGACACCATGGCTCTTGTTTATTGAGGAGGACAGGGGCTCAGTGTCTGCCCCTGGAATTTGAAGCACAAGTTCAAATCCAACCTCTAATTGTATGATTTGGGGGACGGCGCTTAATTTCTTCTGTAAGACAAGGGAATTCTATGATCCTAGTGGCAAGATATTAGTGGAATGATCTGTATGAAGCAGATTTCTGTCTCCTTTGGGCTGCTGCATTGAACTGCAATGCCCTGTTTCATCCGCACTGCTGCCCCAGGCAGGAAAGAAGCTCTCTTTGTCTATCTCATGCTCTGGGAAACTGAGGCTCTGAGAACTCTGATCTATCCAAGGTTTCTGGCTTGATGAGTAGCTGGGCTGGGATCTGAACTCATGACTGTGAGCTTCCAATTGTTTTTTGCCCTGACTCTGAGAACAGCCTTGCTTGGCTCAGATTAAAATGAAGAGACAGACTATGGTACAAGACCCTGAGTCCCTCTCACTGGAGAGTGGCCTCCCCACCCCAAGGAACCAAGAGAGGGCTACATGTGCAGGGACTGACCCTTCAAGGGCTTCTTGGTCCTGAGGGTCTTTTATTTTTCTGCTTTGCACATTCTTCTCTTATTCTTTCATCTTAATTATTATATGAATGCTGGTGAGAATGCAGAGATCTCTACAGTGTTGGGGAGCGTACACACACACACACACACACACTAGCACCCCACCTCCTCAACCTTCTCTTGCTCCTGGCTTGGATAAGGCTTGCTGACTGGGGAGCCCAGTGATGTGCAGAGGGAAGTAGAGAAGTGGGGATGAGGGTGGGAAGGGATGGCCAAGGCTTTCCTAAAAGTGCCCTGCAGTGGACCAACAGGAAAGGCAGGAACTGAGGGAGAGCTCCTTGGCTTTGTGGGCTAATTTTCTCTTGTGATTAAAAAGTATTTCCTTTTTTTTTTAATGATATGCATGCAGAGCTTAGAGGAAGATGGCAGATCAATAAGTAGCAAAGTAAAGAGCCTCTCTGAGAGAAACAGCTCAGATGCTGGAATAAAATATCCTGGAGATGACCAGACAGAAGGAGATGGATCCTCTCCACCCAGGAAGAAACTAAAGGGAAAAAAATAGAAAAAAAAGAAAGAAAAGAAAAACATGGACGGAAGGCTGTAGCCAGACACCTTCTCACTGGATCTGGTCCCATTGTGTATGAAACGCTGCTGGAATCCAAAGACGCATGATTGCAGTAAAGTTGGGGTTTGGCGAGCTGGAGGGCCTCGGTGGGAGGACATGGTCTTGGAGGGGAGCAGTGGAGCAGAGAACAGCACTGGCTCAGAGATCTGCACCAGCTTGGCTCATGGTGAGTGTGGGGAACTAAGTCCTACTGCGGGAGTGGGCGATTGGCTGGGTGACATTTTGGAGTTGGGCAGGATAAGCTCAGAACCAGAACTGGAGTGGCTTCAGTCAGCCACTCCTAATACAGAGCAGATTGGTGAGGATTGCTTGGACTGAGTCCCGTCCCTGTGCACAATCCAATAGCCAAGGTCTTCCTGAAGCTGTCCCTAACTGGCCCCATCCATGTGGCACACACTAACCGTGGTGAAGACTCCCAGTGGTCATCCAGCTCAGAAGGGAGAGGCCAGCCTACCCTACCCCTGCTTGTGCTTCATTGTTCATCAGCAGACTGTGGAGGGCAGCAATCCCTAGCCAGCACACTTCAGAGTAATCATAGCCAATGCAGGAAGTACCAGGGACTACCACTATCCACTTGTCTGGAAGAAACCAGAAACATGACAAGAGGAAGAAACAAAAGGGAGTCTCCAGCATCCAACCCAAATAGTACTGGCCCAGGAGAGGTTAACACAGAAGAGATCAGGGGTTGCACACCTGTGGTTTCAGAAAAAGCACCATATAACATAAAGAATTGTCTTCATGACATTATAAAAGAACTCAAAACAGAAATACTAATACATGTAAAGGAAGATATAAGAAAAACAATAAAAGAAATGCTAAGTGCTTCTCAAGAAGATACAGACAGAAGAATGGAGGAGCATAGAAAAAGGAGAGAAACCTTCGATGAAGAATATAAAAAAAATCTAGAATACATGAAACAAATTCAAAGAGATTACCAGGAAATCAAAAACTCCAGTGAAAGCTGGCAAATCTGCTTGAAAGAAACTAAAGATAGACTATCAAACCTTGAAGAGAGGTTTGCAATGTGTGAGTGTGAAAAGAAAGATCTCTTACAAATAACAAGGAACCAGGAAGTAACAATACAATGGCTAGAAGATGACAAGAAGATCTATAACTTAAGAATAAAAACTGTGAGTGAAGAAGCAGGAGTGAACACAAATCAAAACAAAGGCTATTTACAGAAATAATTAAAGAAAACTTCCCAAGCATAGGAAAAGGAAATGATATTCAGATATGAGGCATACAGAACTCCAGCCAGTTATAACCAAAACAGATCTACACTCAGACATATAATAAATAAGATCCAAGAAATTCAACACAAGAACAGAATATTAAAAGCTGTCAGAGAAAAGAAACAGATCACCTATAAAGGAAAACCCATCAGAATCACGATAGACTTCTTGACACAAACCATCAAATTAAGAAGAGCTTGGAGCAAAGTATTCTAAGCCCTGAAAGAAAATAACCTCCAACCCAGATTTATGTACCCTGCAAAACTATCTGTCAAAATTAATGGAGAAACAAGATGCTTCCATGACAAAGAGGAACTGGGGGAGTTCATGACCACCAATCCAACCCTACAAAAAATACTGAAGGCATTCTAGAGAGAGAAAGAGAGAGAGAGAGAGAGAGAGAGAGAGAGAGAGAGAGAGAGAGAAACATGGTTTCAAGAACAGTGACAGAGGGGGCTGACGGAATGGGGCAGACAATGGAATGAAGGGGAAAAGTAGACAACCAACAGAAAAATAGCATGGCAGAGATGAGGCAGAGAAGATTGTCCATAATCACTAACATGGATGGCCTCGATACACTAATAAAAAGAAACACAGGTAGAGTGGATCAGGAGACAGGGTCCGTCAAGATGCTCCATACAAGAAATATATTTAACCTGAAAGAAAATTTATGGACTGAAAGTCAAAGATGAGAAAATAATGCTCTATGTGATGGAACCAGAAAAAAGTTGAGGTAGCTTGCCCATCAGCTACAGATTGGTTGGAAAGACATAACACTTTTATACAATGGAGAACTACTCAGCTATACGGAAGGAAATCCTTGAGGCTCTTATAGGTAAATAGATACAACTTGAGACCAAGCTCAGGGGGAAAAAGGTTCAGAAGGTAAATAGCGGGTTGCCTCCCTAATCTAAAAACTAAAGGAGTTAGTGGGATACAAAATGTACAATGTACCATGGGAAAGTGAAAGGGGAGGAATTGTCTAACTAGGGAAGGCAGAGGACATTGTTAATCTTGTATCATGATTTGAAACCCATATTTCTTTCATAGCTCTGTTTAGTTTGGTTATATTCTGTTCCAGTTTATCTACTTGTACTAGATTTGAGGGCATAGACAGCTATTCCAAAGATAGCAGGATATACTATGGTAGCCATTTTTAATCTCCCATTAACTTAATCTGAAGCTCTGTATTGCTTTCACTGTCTTGTTTTGACTGATTTTATTTGAATCTGTTATGTTTGATAGTATCAAGTCTGAGAGTATAGGCAACTACTCTGAAGATAATAAGGTTCACTATGATACCCATTCTGGTTTGACTATTACTCTCTTTTGAAGTCCTATAATGTCTCCAATGTTTTGTTTTTATTGATTTTGTTCCATACTGTTATACTCAATTTTATCATACCTGATGATACAGGCAATTCTATTTAAGATAACAAGAGACATCATGGTAATCATTGTAGATCACCCTGTATTGTGGTTTTAAATCATGTACTAAGTCCATCCTTTTGTTTTGAATGACCCCTTTTTTTCTCATTTGGTTTTATTTATTCTTTTCAAAATAAAAATAAAAAAATGATATGCATGCTTTTTTTCCTTGTAGAGAATAAATTTTTGTAGGTATTCTGCATGTGGTACCTTTATTTTGCAATTTTGTGAAAAGCCACAATGAAAGTATTTAGCTTTTGACTAAAAGGAACATGCTGCAGCTACCCATGGTGACTTTTCTTCGCACACACTAATGTAGCCTGTGGCTTTGTAGCTTGTACCTTCACACTTTTTCACTGGGACTTCATGTAGAGCATTGAGCAGTGGTCTTCTTTGCTGTTGCTCAAGTCTGTCCTTGGAAATTAGACACAGGGTCTTCATATTCCTCAGCATCTTCTTTACAGCAGGAGATGCCCACACCCAGACAGTTCCTTCTTGCCTTCCTGGGTTACACAGGCTCTGAATGGTCAGGTTATCCCAGTCACCAGGCAAGAGTTCTGTTCTCTGTCCTACACAGTGACCCCTTTTTACTTTGTTTCAGATGAAGCCAAGGGTTGGAATTCTGATGATCCCATAGCTTAGGTACACCTTGGCATGTTCCAGGTGTCCTAGGAGGGGGTGTCACTATAAAGCAACAGTTCTGGAAAGTAGGAAGTTCAAAATTGGGGTGCCAGCATGGTTAGGTTCTGGTGAGGGCCTACTTTCTGCCTTGTGGATGCTGGCTTTCCTGCTGGGTTCTCACATGCAGGGAACAGCTCTGTGATTTTATGACTGACTCCTCTAGGGCTTGAGGGACCTTGTCAGCAGATGCACGTGAGGATGACCTGCTTGGAAGGGAAAGCTATGCTTCACCTTCCCCAGAGCCACCCTTTTACTTGCTGAGGAATGAGCCCATGGGGGTTCCGGGCCAGTGGTTGTCAGCTCTGGCTGCACACTTTCAGTGTCATCCAGGACCTCCCTGAAAGATTCCCATGCCTAACTGAGCCCCGCTGCTTTTTTCAGCCTACTGAGTCCAGTGTGTGGTTGCAGGACTCCTGCCAGGTGCTGCTTGCTGCTCAAGTTGGGTCACAGCCTGGTGGATATTTGTTGACTTTCAAAAATATACTTCTCACATTAGAGTAGAGAAGTTTGTGAGCTGTCAGCTGAAAAGAGCCACTATTACCCCCTGCTAGGCTGGAAGTGGGGAGGTCACAGTGGCCGAGGCGAGGATAGGGTGGGAGGCCTTTTGAGGTCAGTGATGTAGACCCCCATCATAAGGCAGGAACAGCCCAATACTTGCTTCCTGGACCCTCTTGGTCCCTGTGGCTGGAACTTGGCAGGAGTGGGGAATGGGGGGTGAGCATGCTCAGGGCTTTCAGGACCCTCATCAGCTGCTTCCTGAGAGGCAGGTTTTTTGTCTTGGTCTCTCCTGTAAAATTCCGATGATCAAACTGTTTAGGGTTTGCACTGTGGCTGATATGTTTAAAGGTAATGCAGCTGTTAAGGTCACATAAGACCGCTGGAACGGAGCTTCTGCTTTACCTTCTCAGCACTGAGGTTCTTGATCCTTGTCACTTTCTCTGCCTATTGGGAACACAATTGGGCCATAACTGCTGGAGGCAGAGCACTGTCTTCCTTATTTACCACTGTGTGTAGTGTACACAGGTGTTTAGTATTTTAATACAGGTAGGTGGAATTATCAAAATGAACATGCACTCATGAAACCACCTCCCAAAACAAGACGTGGAACATACTGGCCACTGTCCAGTCGTTACCTCCACACCACAGATCCCAAATGTCAACTATGATCCCGACTTCTAGCCTCATGGATTGGTTTCACCTGTTTTTGAGTTTTATTGGAATGGCATCATATAGTAAGCATGGATTATTTTTTTCATTTAAACTCATGCTTCTGAGATTCACCCATGTTGTAGTATGTAGTTTTTTTATTTTTTTCTCATCACTACAGTGCATGTATTCTAGTATATGAGCACAACTCTGTGTATACATCTGCACTTGGTGTATGTTTGGGTGTTTTCCAGTTGGGAACCATTTGGAATAAGGCTGCCGTGAATATTGTTTTATTCTGAAGTCTATTGTTGACTAGGTGGGAGGAGTGGGAAGAATTTGGTTATAAGGATATGTGTATGTTTAACTTTAAAAGGTTCTGATAGATTTTTTTCCAATGTGCTTATACCAGTTTACATTCCTGTTAGCAATACAGGGAAGAAAGCTGTTTAAGATGCTTGTTAAGATTTGGTATTACCTTTTTTTTTTTTAATGTTCTGATGCATGTGTAGTGGCATATCATTGAAATTTTATTATGCATTTCTTTGGACATCATTTATGTTGAAACCCTTTAAAATAAGTATTAGCCATCTGGGTACTTTTTAAAAAAATTTCCTAAAGTCTCTTGCCCTTTTTCTACCAAGTTATTGACATTTTTTGTATTTAATTCTAGGTGTTCTTTACATACTCTGTGTGTGAATGTCAGACTTACCTCCTCACTTTCTTCATGTTGAAAGAAATTTTCAATTTTTTAAGTTAATCAATTTTAATAGATACTAATAATTATAAAATAGTGAAACAATGGGAATTATTTCCTTTAGAACATTACTTCCTACATTCATTTTAATATATTAATTATGAAAAATTCTCATTTTAATGAAGTACAATATGGAATTTTTCCTTTAAAATTATTCATTTTTTGTCTCACTAAGAAATCTCATCTATTCAAAATACATGAGGACATTCTCTGTTACCTTCTAGAAGCTTTATTGTGTAATATTTAGGTATATATTCCATCTAAGATTGACATTTATGTATGGTGTGAGGTTAGGATCGCCATTAGTTTCTTCTCCATGTAAATATCCAGTAAGGCTGGCAGTGTATATGGGTGCCTTTCCTCCATACATGGTAAACACTTTTGTTACAAACTAAATAACTATGTATATGAACATGTTCCTGAGCTCCTGTTTTATTGGCTCAGTTAATAATTCAGTTTAAATGGTGGCTGGTGCAGGCTCACTATGTGCCCAAGGAAGCTGGAGGTGCTAGGCTCCTGCATTTTGAGGAGATCCTGTGCTTCCTCTGAAGAATCTCTGGATCTATCTTTGCCCTTTTCCAACTTCCCATAGACACTATTAATGGACTGGCAAAGTTAATCATTGAAATGGCCCCACTTTTCAGTATATGCCAGGGTCTTTTCTAAATATGCCTCTATGTAACTTTTACTCAACCCCCTGAGAGTTATTATTGTTATCCCCATTTTCCTGATGAAGAAACTGGGGCACATGAGGCCACAGAGGTGGTCAGTGCCAGAGCTGATTAGAACCCAGGACTCCTGCCGCAGTCTGTGCCATCAGAGGACCCTACACTTGCTTTCTTCCAGCTGGTGGCTGGAAGTGGAATGTGGCAGACAATATAACCCTGGTGTGGGTGTATAGTCCTCTGAGTTTCACTCTTGACAGTTGTGCTACTGCCTGGAAGGCTGGATATGTGGATTAATCTCACTGGATCAGTTTCCTTAAGTGGAACGTAAGAGAGTAAAGTGCTATTTGAGGTTCTATTCAGCACTGACACTTTATACTATCATCTATCTGGAAGATTCCTACAGACAGTGGGCTTTATGGAAAGAAAAAATTGCACAATGGGGGCTGGGGTTGAGAGGCTGATGGGGGGCCGAAGAAGAGTGGCCAGAGTGGTTATGTGGTGGGGGTGGGGGGTGGGGAGTGGCCTCCAACCTGGTCTCTCCACATCTGCTCAGCCCCTTCCTGGATCTGGGGGGTGCCTATCCTGTTACGTGCTGGGGGAGGTGATTTGTAGGTGTTAGGTTTTCTAATTGACCCCCCCTTCTGGGAATTGTTTTGAGAGCCGCCTTTGCATTCCCAAGGCCTGGTTCCTGTGTGATTCTCTGGGGAGGCAGTTTCTCTGCCCGGAGCTGGCTAATCGTTCACCTACCGTGTCTGTCCTGTGCTCGTGAAAGTCACACCAGGCTCTTCCACACGGACACCAAGGGTCCATGGGGGCAGATGAGTGACCTTGGGAGACATCACAGGCAGAAGCTGAGGGCTGGGAACAACTTTTTATGATTAACTCATCGACAGGAATGTGGGGACAAGGTAAAATAACAGCAATGTTTCACAGAAGGAGTACATGCCATTTTAAGAAAAGTTTGGAAAATTTAGATAAAAAGAAACAAACATCAAAAGCCACCTTAATTCACAAACAACTATTAACATTTTAGAATTATTCTCTTTAGATTTTCTTTTGGCTTTTTTCCTCTCCCTCTGATACATAGTATATAATATATTATGTGCACAAATACATGTGTATCCTGAGTCCACTTTCCTATGTCAAGATTTTTCTTTTTGCCAATATGTCACAAGCACTTCCCAAGTCATCCAACATATTTTACCACCTTTCATAGCTGCATAGTAAAAACCACTGGAGATTGTGTGTCATGGTTATTTCTATCCACAATGATTATCCCTGTTTATAGAAGACAATTCTGATGATTTCCTAAGGAAGCTTTTGAAATGAATGTGATCTGGTGGCTTTCCAAAGGGTAATAAGGTCCTTTGTACTGTCTTTACTATTATCAATAAATATTTTATAGTATTAATAACATGAATAGCAGTTGTTAATTGAATGCTTTATAAATTACCAATCGCTGCATGTATTTTCTCAAGAGATGGTGTAAGGGAGAAGGGAGAGGAGGGGAAGGCAAAGAAAACCTTTGTGCACCGCCTGCTCGGGAAAACCAAGGCCTTTTGAAATTAAATTGTGCTCAGTTACCTGACTGTGAAGACCTCAGGGGTACCAGACAGGGTTGTGTTGCCCCTGACTCTGCCCTGTTCCATGCTCCCTGAATGGAATGCAGGCTCTGCCCAATAAGGCTCTGGCTGGCAGATGCTACAGGAGAGATATGCATGCCTGTGAGTGGACAGGAGTTTGGCCTCTAGCACAGGAGAAGCTGGGTCATGCATTCCTGGGCCTCTGGGGAGAGATGGGCTGCACTTTCAAAGCAACCTTCCTGGGGCTGAGTCAGGAAAGAGGGACAGGGAACCACAGCGGAGCACTCCAGGCAGGGACACAGCAGGGGCAAAGAGTGGAGTCACGGCGCCCTGACCCTCTTGCTCTCCAACTCACAGCTCCTAGAAACCCTGTGCCAGCATCTTTGCCAGGACCCGGGCCTTGACAGGGATGAGGTTGAATGTTCTGTTAAACACACACAGTAATAACTTAAATTGACTTTTCTTTGAAGCCGCCTATGTGTTTAAATAATTCCATTATAGTGAAAAAGGGTTTCTCCTTTTCTGTATTTCCTCAAAATGGTAATAATCTTTTTTTGCCTGGTTATAAGAATAAGGATGTAAAATCTATCTAAGTTAGGAAAGTTTTATACAATACTGACAAGCGTAAAGACAGAAGCAGAAGCTCCCAACCTGACAGAGCTACTCTGACAATCTCCAAGTCCAGCCTGCAGCCCCTTCTAGGCCTATAGAAGTGCAGAGTCCTCTCCTTGTCAGTTCCGTAGCTGTATACTCTTCTGTGGCATGACTTTCCTCTCAGAAATCTGTCTTGCACACATTCCCCTGTCATTATATGCTGATTCCCATCACTATTTTTATTTGCTTCTGTAGAGTGTGACTTACAGTAATTTAAAATTGTCAAATTTCTGGCATATGAGATTACAATGCACAGAAACTGGGGTTTGACTTTCCTCCATGTGGGCCTTTGAACTTCTCCAAATGACATAGATTTTGTAAGCCATGAGGTCCTCACTCAGAGGTTCTGTTTGTTTTTAAAACATGTGTTCATTTCCTCATTTCACAAAGTTTTAAACTTTAAAAAGTGGAGAGAAAAATTAAACACTCATCTCTTGGATTTGAAATGTAGCAGTTTTTCATCACTGTGACCAAATACTTGATAAAGACACCTTAAAGGACAGAAGGTTTATTTTGGCTCCTGGTTTCAGAGGCTTCGGTCCATCCATGATTGGCCGGTACATTGCTGTGGATCTGAAGGGATTTGGAACATCGCAGTAGAATGGCTTGGTGGAGCATAGCTCCTCACTTTGTGGTAGCCTAAAAGAGAAACAGCCAGAGAAAAAGATCCAGGGACCATCGATATAATCCTCAAGGTCATGCCGTAATGACCCACCCACTCCCTTCAACTCGGCCTCACCTCCTAGATTTCCACCATTTCCCAGTGATGGTAGCAACTTCTGATGTCATCAGTGATGTCATTCACTGGAAGTTGGTACCCATATGATCTACTCTGTGGACCCAGCTCTGAGGACTGGTACAGTGAAGACCAAGCCCTTGATAAGAGAATCTTTGGGGAAAAAAAAGAGAATCTTTGGGGACATTTCATTTTTAAATTATAAAGCAACAGTTGTTGCAAAAACCTGCCACATTTGCATTGTCTGTCATTTTTCCCATTTTATTTTTTTACCTTTGCTGAGCTACTTTGGAAGCAAATCCAGTTATTTTACTCCAATGTCTTTTAGTGTTTATTTTTTGGAAAAAAAAAAGGACAGATTTTCTTGTGTGGAACTCCTGCAGGGACACTCACAATACTAAGACCACACCTAACAAAGCAGACCTCAGTTTCCTGGGGTCTTAAGTCTACTATATGTATTTCCCTGAAGATCTCAAAACTGTTTTTTGTCCTTGTTTTGTTCAAAGCAGGAACCAAACTTGGAGCAGACCTTTACTTTTATTATATTTCTTTAGTTCCTTTCCCAGATTATAATTCCTCCACATAGCATTAACTCACCCTCTGAGGTAGTGATTTATCAGTGTCCACTACACTTGGATCCTCTGGTTTTGCCAGGGGAAAACTTATTGGGCGGAGCACTTCTATATACTCTGCTTTTAAAAAAATTCTTTCGTATCCCCTCCTTTCCTTTCCTTTCTAACTAAATAGCTCCTGGGATCGCAGTCCTAGACAACCTTGCCAAGCAAGGTTTTAGTAGCATTATTTTGTTTCCATTGTGGCTAAAAATACTGATTTATTTTTATTTTTGACAATTGACACTAATGTACCACTTAGGGTAGCATAGTTTTTTTTTTCTTTTAAGAAAATACATTTATTTGATTAAAATGAATGGACGGCGGCTTATGGAAAAACCACGGAATTAAGGATGTGGATATCAAACCTGTGGCAAGGGTAGGGGGATGGAAATGCTTTTTGGGTAATCTGTTCCTGAAGGGCATACAGAAGTTGTCCTACATTTCTCCACTGAAAACAGTGCGTGAGGAGAAATCTCCTGCGTGTACCCTGGTGCTCTTATCTGGTTATTGTCTTAAGATACATGTGTGCTCAACATGAAATTGCTGATACTCAAGTGTCCAAAGAAGCCATAGTGTTTTTTTTTGGGGGGGGGTACCAGGGATTGAACTCATGACCTCACGCTTGCCAGGCAGGCGCTTATGCCACTGAGCTAAATCCCTAGCCAGAAGCCATAATTTCTTAATCAAAGTATGCTGTGCTTAATTTAATGTTGTGTTTCTGTGCTGTTTTTTAGTGACTCCAGTTATATTGGGAACATCAGTGATTGCACAATTAGCAATGGTACAGTGATGGCCTCAGGCTTCCTGGACTTCCTCTGCCTGTCCCCAGGCTGTGACTGTGGGTTTTTGTGATGACTTATTCTTGTGTTTCTGTCTTATTGTTTTTTGGTACTTGTCCCTTGCCATTCCCCACTCCAATGTACTTACTCATTTTTATTAGTATATGTTTGTGATACACATACTAATAATGCGATTACATTCCATTGGGGTTTGATATATATATGTGTCGCAGCTTGACATTTTTTTTACTCCTCTTGCCACCTTCCCTGTTTCTTCTTTTAATTTGTTCTTTCTCAAATACAAATCTGGGAAACAAGATAAACAAGTCTGCACCTGAATTAGGAGTAAACAGATCCTGAGCGAGGACCCTGTGGGACACATGGGCAAGTGTCCATGTGAATTGTGCCCTTCACCCTGTCTCCCTGAGCTCTGTCCTGCTTCACAGCTCTACCCAGTGGGTCGAAGTCTGGCAGCTGGTGATGCTGATGGGAGGTGCTACTACCTAAGGCTGAACTGACAGATTAGAATACTGTGTGTCCCCAAAGGGACTTTTCAGTAGGGCTTTGCCCAGTTGGCTCTTCCTATCTGTACAGTCTTTTGATGCACATGGAGTCAGCATAATGCCCTTTGGTTTTTGAAGGAGGGATCTGGGATTCAGAGGGGCTGGGTGATTTTCCACAGCCCACACGACTGGCTTTCAGCAGATCAGTGCTTCAAATCAAGGTTTCTTTTTTTTTAATTTTTAAAAATTAAAAAAATTATTTTAAAGAGTGTAAGATTAAACACAACAAAGTATAACAAAACAGAACACCAAAAAGCAATGTAAGAGACATAAATTTCAAAGCAAGACCATCAGAGATCTTCACTATCTATCTATTGTCTCTTGTTTTCTTCCAAATAGTTTCCATATCTTCACATACAAAGAATTCACATGAAATAATATAGTATATAACTGATCTGAACAGGATGAGGAAGGTGTTTTAGGTCTACAAGACCAGACAATAGGGAAGTCAACAATGGCTGTCATAGTGTCTCTCATTCTCTTCAAAATAGCTGTCCATACCTTCATGTATATTGAAACAAAACAAAACAAAACAAAACAGGCTAAAAGCGCTCTGAACAAAGAATAATAGTAGTGCTGGATTTCACATCATGACGCTATGGAATCAGCACTGGGTACTGTAGTGTCTCTTTTTCTTCAAAGTATTTGTTCATTTCATTATGCATTATACAATCAGTCCTCATACACTGTTTATAGGTTCTATACATGCATAAGTCTCTACATGTATTTCTATCCTTTCTGTATTAAAGGGGAAAACAAAACATAGCAAGACAAAACAAAACAAATTCCTATAAAAACATGAAATGAAAAAGTCATATAAAACCACACTACAATGTGATCTACAATGGTTACTATGTTGTTTCTTATTATCTTCAATAGAATTGTCTATATCATCAGGCATAATTGAATATAGGAGTATAATCAAATATAGCAGTACATAACAATACTAATAAAAACAAAACATTGTAGACAGTGTAAAACTTCAAAAGCAGGTAATAATCAAACCAGAATGGGTATCCTAGTGAATCTTGTCATCTTCAGTGCAGTTGCCTATACTTTTAGACTTGAGACTATCAATCATAACAGCTTTGAATAAAATCTGTCAATACAAAATAGCAATCTAACAAACCATATTCAATTAAGATCAGTCATGATAAAACAGTGTAATTTATACAGAGCTTCAGATTTTTTTCATGTTTTTATTTTTATTTTTTTATTTTAAAGAGAATAAAACAAAAGAGGACAGATCTAAGCAGATCAGAACAGAACAATGTAAGCAACACAGCACTTCACAACAAGACAATTGGATATTAACAGTAGCTATCATAATGTCTCTTTCTTTGAAATAGTTGAGCTTAGCTTTACACACAATAATGTCAAATATAACAAAGTAGAATAAACAACTCAAGAGAATGGAAGTATTCCAAGACATTCTGACCATATAACCAAAGATGAACAATGGCTGCTATATTATCTCATTTTCCATAAAAATTTACTATCATTCATATTAAAATCCAATAAGACACAACGTGATAGAACCAATGGTAATAGAAAAACAAAAGCATGATAGGACTTCAGAGCAAGATGATATTAAATCAACACTGGCTACCATACTGTCTTGTCTTCAAAGTTACTATTCATATGATCACATATATTAAGATCAAACAAAACAGAATAAAACCATTTGAACCAATGAATGAAGACATAAGACATCAAGAGCAGTATAATGGTGAACGATGATTTCCATAAAATCTTCTGTACTCTTACCATTTCTTACACTAGGGAGACTATACAGTATTTATACATGTGAGTTTGATTTATTTCACTTATGAGTATAGATTCAAGATGCATCCATTTATTTATAAATATCTCAATGTGATCATTCTTTATAGCTGAGTAGTACTCCATTGTATAAAAGTACCGCAATTTTTTTTATCCATTCCTCGGTTGATGGGCACTTAGGTTGTTTCCAAGATCTGGCTATTACAAATTATGCCACTATAAACATGGGTGTGTATATATCACTATGGTTTGATGTTTTCAGATCTTCTGGGAATATGTCTAAGAATGGAATAGCTGGGTCAAATGGGACCTCCAACCCCAGATTTTTGAGGAATCTCCAGATTGACCTCCACAGTGGTTGCACCAGTCTACACTCCCACCAAAAGTGCAGAAGAGTCCCTTTTTCCCCACAGCCTCTCCAGCATTTGTTGTTGGTAGTTTTGTGGATCCTGGCCATTCTTTCTGGAGTGAGATGGTATCTCAGTGTGGTTTTAATTTGCATTTCTCTAATGACCAATGATGATGAACATTTTTTCATGTATTTATTTGCCATTCATATTTCTTCATCTGAGAACTATGTGTTCATCTCGGATGCCCATTTTTGGATTGGGTCTTTGAATTTTGGGGGTCTGATTTTTAAAAATTCTTTATAAGTTCTAGATAGAAGTGCTTTATCTGAGGGACAATTCATTAAGATTTTTTTTCCCAGTTTGTAGGTTTTCTTTTCACTTTGCTGGAGATTTCTTTGGACATGCAGAAACTCTTTAATATGATATGATCCCAGTTATTGATTCTGGGAAGTATTTCCTGTGCTGTTTGGTTCTTGTTCATGAATTATCTACCTACCCCTATGTCTTCAAGATTTTTACCTACTTTGTCTTGCAACAGATATAGTGTTTCTGTTTTAATATTTAGGTCTTTGATCCATTTGGATTTTAGTTTAGTACATGGTGATAGGCATGGGTCTAATTTTAGTTTTCAGCATATGGATAGCCAATTTTTCCAGCACCATTTATTAAAGAGACTGTCATTCTTCCAGTGAACATGCTTGGCCCCTTTATCAAAGATAAGGTGGTTGAGTGTGTTTGTAGTTGTATCTTCTAATCTATTCCATTGATCTTCAGGTCTGTTTTTATTCCAATACCATGTTGATTTTATTACAGTAGCTTTGTAGTATAACTTCAAGTCAGGGATTGTGATGCCTCCTACCTTGGCTTTGCTGCTTAGAATTGCCTTTGCTATTCTAGGTCTCTTCTGGTTCCAGATGAATTTTAGGAATGATTTCTCTAGATCTATGAGGTATGTTAGTGGTATTTTCATTTGGATTGCATTGAATGTCTATAACAATTTTGGCAGAATGGCCATTTTTACAATATTTATTCTTCCTATCCATGAACAAGGGATGTCTTTCTATTTTCTGAGGTTCTCTTCGATTACTTTTTTCAGGTTATTATGATTTTCCCTGTGCAACTCTTTTACATCTTTCATTAGATTAATTCCTAAGTATTTCATTTTTTTGGATGCTAGCATGAAGGGTGTGGCTTCTCTTATTTCTCTCTTGGTGATTTTGTTGTTAGTGTATAAGAATGCTATTGATTTTTGAGTATTGACTTTGTATCCAGCTGCTTTGCTGAATTTATTTATTATTTCTAGGAGACTTTCAATGGAGCTTTGGGGGTCTTCTAAGTAGAGTATCATGTCATTTGCAAATAATGATAAATTAGCTTCTTCTTTTCCTATCTTTACTCCTTTTATTTCCCTCTCTTGTCTAATTGCTCTGGCTAGTATTTCCAGTACTATATTGAATAGGAGTGGTGATAATGGACAACCTTGTCTTGTGCCTGATTTTAAGGTAAAGGCTGTCAGTTTTTGGCCATTTAATGACACTGGCAGTTGGTTTGTCGTAGATGGCCTTTATCATATTGAGGTAAAGACCATCTATTCCAATTCTCTGTAAGGTTCTTATCATGAATGGGTGTTGGATCTTATCAAAAGCTTTTTCTGCATCTATAGAAATGATCATATGATTCTTGTTTTTGGCTCTATTGTTATGGTGGATTGCATTTATTGATTTATGTATGTTGAACCATTCCTGCAAGCCTGGGATGAATCCCACTTGGTCATGGTGTATAATCTTCTTGATGATTTGCTGCATCCTGTTTGCCAATATTTTATTGAGAATTTTTGCATCTATGTTCATTAGGGAGGTGGGCCTGTAGTTCTCTTTTTTAGTTGGGTCTTTCTCAGGTTTTGATACTAGAGTGATATTTGCTTCCAGGAATGACTTAGGGAGAATTGCTTCCCTTTCAATTTCATTGAAGAGTTTGAAGAGTGTTGGCATTAAGTCTTCTTTGGATTTCTGGCAAAATTCCACAGTGAATCCATCTGGGCCTGGGCTCTCTGTTGGTAGGGACTTGATTACATTTTCAATTTCATTCGTAGAAATTGGGTAATTCAGCAGTTTTACATCTTCTTGATCCAGCTTTGGTGGTTCATATGGTTCTAGGAATTTGTCCATTTCTTCTGTGTTATTGAACCTATGAGAGTAGAGGTTTTCAAAATAGTTGTTGATGATCTTCTGTATTTCCACAGGGTTGGTAGTGATTTCTCCTTTTTCATTCTGTATTACATGAATTTCAGTCTTTTCTTTCCTTTTTTTAAATTAGGTTGGCTAGGGGCTTGTCAATTTTATTTATTCTTTCAAAGAACCAACTCTTTGATTCATTGATTCTTTGAATTGTTTTCTTAGTCTCTATTGCATTGATTTCTGCTCTGATCTTTATAATTTCCTCCCTTCTTTTGGCTCTGGGCTTGGCTTGCTCTTCTTTTTCTAGACGTTTCAGGTATAATATCAGGTTGCTTATTTGTGTTCATTCTGTTTCCTAGTGTGGGAACTCAGTGCAATAAATTTTCCACTGAGGACTGCTTTTATTGCATCCCACAGGTTTTGGTAGGTTGTATTTGTATTTTTGTTTGCTTGTAGATATTGTTTAATTTCTTCTTTAATTTCCTCTGTGAACCACCGATTGGTCAAGAGTGTATTATTTAATTTCCATGTGTTTGTGTGATTTTTGCAGTTACTTTTATCATTAATTTCCAGTTTCATGGTGCTATGATCTGATAACATGCATGGTATAATTTCAATTCTTTTGCATTTATTTAAATATGTTCTGGTGATCTGCAATTCACCTCATGGCACTTGGCACTGGCTTGGCTCCCCCTTCGGTGGGTCTGGCTCCCCTAGTTGAATGAAGGTTGCTGGGCACAGTCCACTCAAGCCCACAGAACCTCTGGAGCCTAGTCCAGTGATCCAAGGGGGCTGGGCAGACACCCAGCCGCTGGGATTGATGGTCCCAAACCCTTCTGGGTCTATGCTGGTGATCTGCAACTCACCTCACGTCATGCGGCGCCAGCTTGGCTCCTCCTTCCGCTGGTCTGGTTCCTCTTGTTGAATGAAGGTCACTAGACACAGTCCACTCAAACCTGCAAAACCTCTGGAGCCCAGTCCAGTGAGCCAAGGGGGCTGGGCAGGCACCCAGAGCTTCAGATTAAATTAATAGGAAATTAAGGATGATTACTGTACTATATCTGCTATTTTTGGGACAACTGTCTGTGCCCTCAAATCTAGTGCAAGTAGACAAACTGGAACAGAATATAAATCATCAAAACAGAGTGGTGTGAGTAATGTGGGTTTTAAATCTTGGTACATGATTAACAATATCCTTTGCCTTCTTTTTTTAGACTATTCCTCCCCTTTTACTCCCACAGGGTGCTGCACAAATTGGGTCCCACTAACTCCCTCAGTTTTTAGATTGGGGGGGCAACCTGATATTTACCTAAGTGGTTCCAAACCTTCTCACTCCTGGACTTGATCTCAAGTTGTATTCCTTTATCTGCAAAAGCCTCAAGGTTTTTCTTTGCTATAGCTGTGTAGTTCTCTATTGCACATAAGTATCCTGTCTTTCCAACCTATCTGCAGGTGCTGGTCAAGTTGCTCCTATTTCTCTCTGGCTCCCCATCACATGAGCATTGTTTTTTTATATTTGATTTTTGGTCCATAAACCCTCTTTCAGGTTGATTATATTTCCTATTCAGAGCATCTTGGTGGACCCTATCTCCTGATATACTCTGCCTGTGTTTCTTTTCTTTTTTTTTAAGTGTATCAAGGCAATCTATGTTAGAGATTATAGCCAACCTTTTCTACCTCATTTCTTTTATTTAAAGAGAAAAAAATATAAATGGTAGAGATAATACAGAACTTCAAAAAAAGATAAACAGTAAGAAATCACTAGTTGATAAATTACATATTGTCCTCTTAGAAATAGTTGTTCAAGTTACAAAATTAAAGCTTACAAAGTAGATATTCAAACAGTAAGACTGTAAACAGCTATGCATGCATGGGTCTCTACGTGTATTTCTATCCTTTCTGTATTAGAGGGAAAAATAAAACATAGCAAGACAAAACAAAAAAAATCCTATAAAAACATGAAACAAAAAAGTCATATAAAACCACAGTATAAGGTGATCTACAATGGTTACTATTGTTGTTTCTTACTATCTTCAATAGAATTGCCTATATCATCAGGCATAATTGAATATAGCAGTATAATTGAATATAGCAGTACATAAAAATATCAGTAAAAATAAAACATTGTAGACTGTATAAAACTTCAAAGGCAGGTAATAATCAAACCAAAGTGCATATTCTAGTGAATCTTGTCATCTTCAGTATAGTTGCCTATACTCTCAGACTTGATACTATCAATAACAGCTTTGAATAAAATATATCAATACAAAGCAGTGATCTAACAAACCAGATTTGATTATGATCAGTCATGGTAAAACAGTGTAGGTTATATAGAGCTTCAGATTAAGTTAATAGGAAATTAAGGATGATTATCATACTAGATCCTGCTATTTTTGGGATAACTATCTGTGCCCTCAAATCTAGTACAAGTAGAATGACTGGAACAGAATGTAGTACATCTAAGCAGAGTGGTATGAGTAGTATGGGTTTTAAATCCTGGTCCACTATTAACAATATAGTGTATCAAGGCCATCTATGTAAGAGATTCTAGCCATCCTTCTCTGCCTCATTTTTGCTATGCTATTTTTCTGCCTTTGTTTGTCTACTTTTCTCCTTCATTCTACTGCCTGCCCCACTCACTGCGGACTTTCTGCCACTGTTCCTAAAATCCTAGTATTTTTTATCTCTCTCTCTAGAATGTCTTTCAGTATTCTCTGTAGGGTTGGATTGGTGGTCACAAATTCCCCCAGTTTCTCTTTGTCATAGAAGCATCTTGTTTCTCCATTAATTTTTAGTGACAGTTTTGCAGAGTATATCAATCTGGGATGGAGGTTATTTTCTTTCAGGGATTGGAATACTTCACTCTAAGCTCTTCTTGATCTGATGGTCTGTGTGGAGAAGTCAGCCATGATCCTGATGGGCTTACCTTTATAGGTAATCTGTTTCTTTTCTCTGATGGCTTTTAATATTCTGTTTTTATATTGAATTTCTGGTATCTTGATTATTATATGTCTGGGTGTAGCTCTGTTTTGGTTGTTGGTGGCTGGAGTTCTATATGCCTCACATAACTGAATGTCATTTTCTTTTCCCATGCTTGGGAAGATTTCTTTAATTATTTCCATGAATAGCCTTTGTAATTTGCCTGTTTATATTCCTGCTTCTTCATTCAAATCTCTTATTCTTAAATTATAGATTTTCTTGTTGTCTTCTAGCCTTCGTATTGTTACTGCCTGTTTCCTTGTTATTTTTAAGAGGTCTTTCCTTTCATGATCACACATTGCAATCTTGTCTTCAAGTTTTGATAGTCTATTCTTAGTTTCTTATAAGGAGTTTTACCAGCTTTCAATGGAGTTTTAAATTTCCTAGTAATCTCTTTAAATCTGCTTCATGTATTCTATATTTTCTTTATATTCTTTATCAAATGTTTCTCTCCTTTTTTTGTGTTCTTCCCTTATTCCATCTGTGTCTTCCTGAGAGATGCTTGGCATTTCTTTTATTAATTTACTTACATCTTGCTTTACCTGATTTAATATTTCACTTTTGAGCTCATCTACAAGGTCTAGAAGATATCTTTTAATGTCCATTGAAGCCATGTCTGATGTTGCATGTTTGCTGCCCTCAGTCTCTTTTGTTTTTCCCTCTCCTGGATCAGTGTTCTCAGGGTTTTGGGTTGGGGGATTTTTCTTGTTTCTCTCTTATCATGGTTTTGATTTCTTCCATACAGGTGTATAGTGGAGGTCTCAGCCCCTTTCCTTATTGGTTATGGTTCTTCTGAAGCATGCTGGTGAGGGATTTCTACCCTCTCCTGTTTGCTCTTGTCACTGAGGTGTAAGCAGGGGCTGTGTATGCTGGCCCCTCCCCACTGGGCCAGTCCAACTTCAGGGGCCTTCACCAGGTTAGTGTGTGCTAGGCATAGGAAATTGATTTGGGATGGCTTATTGAGTTCCAGCCAGGGGCGTGACCCAGTCCAAACAAATCCCATGAATCTGCTCTGGGGAGGGAGCAACCAACTGAAGCCACTGTTGTTCCTAGTTCAGGCTCCTCCTGCCTGATTCCAACATGCTGCCCATTGGGTCACGCCCTTCCTGTGGTGAGGGTCTCATTCCCAGCACTGATCATGGATTAATGAAGGTCCCTTTTCCAGCTCCATTCTCTATTGGGCTCACCAACTCCCAACTTCAGCGTGGCTGTGGCTCCTGTGAATGGTAGCAGGAATGAGTTTGGGTGGCTTTGCCACCTGACACAAATTCAGGCTGGTGCAAACTTGGTGGGTTGCAGTGAAAGCACCGTGTCCAGTAATTTTAGCTGTTCCAATTGTAGCCCCTGAGACTGTGTGTTTGGCAAGCTGTCTTTGTTTTAATTTCTTCCTGTGTCAAGACGATCCATCTCCCTCTGTCTGGATCTCTCCAGGATGTTTTATTCCAGTATATGAGTTGTTTCTCCTGGGAGGCTTTGTATTTTGTTGTTCTCTGCCTCATTTCTGCTGTGCTATTTTTCTGCCTTTGTTTGTCTACTTTTCTCCTTCATTCTACTGCCTGCCCCATTCATTGAGGTCTCTGTGCCACTGTTTCTGAAATCCTGGTATTTTTTTTTCTCTCTCTCTAGAATGTCCTTCAGTATTCTCTGTAGGGTTAGATTGGTGGTCAAAAATTCCCCCAGTTCCGCTTTGTCATGGAAGCATCTGTTTCTCCATTAATTTCTAGAGACAGTTTTTCAGGGTACATCAATCTGGACTGGAGGTTATTTTCTTTCAGGGCTTGGAATACTTCACTCTAAGCTCTTCTTGATTTGATGGTCTGTGTGGAGCAGTCTGCTGTAATCTTGATGGGTTTTCCTTTATAGGTGATCTTTTTTTTTTCTCTGATGGCTTCTAATATTCTGTTCTTATATGGAATTTCTGTTGTCTTGATTATTATATGTCTGGGTGCAGCTCTGTTTTGGTTGTAGATGGCTAGAGTTCTGTATGCTTCACATAACCGAATATCATTTTCCTTTCCTATGTTTGGGAAGTTTTCCTTAATTATTTCTGTAAATAGCCTTTGTATTTCTTTTGTTTTTATTCCTTCTTCTTCACTCACATTTCTTATTCTTAACTTATAAATTCTCTTGTTGTCTTTTAGCCTTTGTATTGTTACTGTCTTGTTATTTTAAAGAGATCTTTCCTTTCATGATCACACATTGCAAACCTGTCTTCAAGTTTTGATAATCTATCCTTAGTTTCTTTCAAGCAGTTTTGCTAACTTTCAATGAAGTTTTTAATTTTGTGGGAATCTCTTTGAATCTGCTTCATATGTTCTAGGTTTTCTTTATATTCTTTATCGAACATTTTTCTCCTTTTTTTGTGTTCCTCCCTTCTTCCGTCTGTGACTTCTTGAGAGGGGCTTAGCATTTCTTTTATTACTCTACTTATATCTTGCTTTACTTGAATTAATATTTCAGTTTTTAGCTCATCTATGAAGTCCTGAAGATATCTCTTTATGTCTGTTGATGCTATGTCTGATGTTGCATGCTTGCTGCCCTCAATCTCTTTTGTATTTACCTCTTCTGGATCAATGTTCTCAGGGTTGGGGGTTGGGGGCTTTTTCTTGTTTCTTTCTCTTGTCATGTTTTTGGTTTCTTCTGTATAGGTGTGTAGTGGAGGTCCCATCCCCTTCCCTTGTTGGTTAGGTTCTTCTGAAGTGCACTGGCTAGGGATTTCTTCCCTCTCCAGTTTGCTTTTGGTCATTGAGGTGCAAGCAGGGGTGGTGTATTTTGGCCCCTCCCCACAGGGCCAGTCAACCTTCAGGGGCCTTCACCAGGTTAGTGTGTGCTGTGTGTAGGGAATCAGTTTGGGAAGGCATATTGGGTCCCAGCCAGGGGTGTGTCCCAGGCCAAGCAGATCCCACCAATCTGCTCTGGGAAGGGAGCAACAAACTGGAGTCACTGTTGTTCCTAGTTCAGACCCGTCTTGCCCAATTCCAACATGTCCATTTGGTCGCCCCTTTCCTGTGGAGGGAGTCTTATTCCCAGCACTCACTGTGGGTTAATGTAGGTCCCTTGCCGGCCATGTTCTCTGTTGGGCTGGCCAACCTCCATCTTCAGTGTGATTGGCTAATTGCAGCCTTGCGATTTTGGGTTACTCCAGCAGGTTGCAGCTGTGTGAGTTCGGGCCACTCCAGCCAGTCGCAGTGGCACGAATTCAGGTGATTCTGGCGAGAGCGCTGTGTCTGCTAATCTTAGCTTTTCCAATAGTAGCCCTGGGACTGAGTGTTTGACCAGCTCTTTTGTCTTTAGTTTCTTCTTGGGTCAAGAGGATCCATCTCCCTCTGTCTGGACCTCTCCAGGATATTTTATTCTGGCATGAATTGTTTCTCTCAGGAAGGCTCTATATCCTGCTGATTATCAATCCACCACCTTTTTTAAGTCTCTAAATCCAGGTTTCAATAGCAAATCTAGTTATTTTTTGCCCTCTGCCTACTTGTCTGACAAACCCAGGGAGCTATGAACAGTGAGCATCTGAAGAAGGATGGGGGCCAGGTTTGCAGCTCAGTGGCACAGCGCCTGATTGGCAAGCATGAGGTCCCACGTTTGATTTCTGGTACAAAAGAAAAAAAAGAAGGATGGGAAGTAGGGGAGGAAGATTCCTCTAATAGTAGTGAACCACATTGCTGGGCACTCACCTTTCCAAGAAGGGATCAGAGCACAGTCGCAATCCCAGGGATGGGGACAGAGGCAGGTAGGAAGATCCAGGGGATTGTAGCTGTGAGGGGTGCAGCTGTCATGTGGCTCAAGGTGTCCTGAGCTGAAAGGACAGCTGGGCAGGAGGAGAGGCCAGGAACGTGGCATCCTTCCAGCTGTCGCAGGAGGAGCAGGGCCTCTGAAGCTGGGTTCTGGAGCCTTCTGGGCCAGGAAACACCCTGCCTCTGAGCCTCAGGTGAACAGATAGGCTCAGGCTTGGGTCAAGACCTTCCACCTACAGAGCTGATGGTGGAGGGCAGCCTTCCCCTGCCTCTTCCTGAGTTCATCACTATTTCCCATGGTTCTGTCCCCACCCCACATTTTAAAGGTTTGATTTGAAGTATTCTTATCACAACATTTTTTGAAACGACAGAAAAAAATGATCTTGCATGTTCAACTCTAATCTCCTCCTGTGTTTCATCTCCATTCATGGTACTTCCCTGCCCCTAGGAACATTAAAACTTTTTGGTCCAGCCCTCTTCTGTACCTCCCCTGTCTCATGTCTATACCACAATTTATTGGCAAAAATTATTACACAAAATACATGGCAAAAGTTCAACTCATGCCAGAATAAAACATCCTGGAGAGGTCCAGATGGAGGGAGATGGATCCTCTTGACCCAAGAAGAAACTAAAGGCAAAAGAGCTGGTCAAACATGCAGTCCCAGGGCTACCATTAGTCACCCCTTTCCTGTGGGGGGAGTCTTGTTCCCAGCACTCACTGCAGGTTAATGCAGGTCCCTTGCCGGCCCGTTCACCATTGGGCTCGCCAACCTCCATCTTCAGTGTGACTGGCTAATTGCAGCCTTGCTCTCTATCTCCCTGGCCTTGCACAGTTGCCTCCGCCTCCTCACTGGCCCCTGCCCTTAGCCTTGTACCCTGACAGGGCCACACACAGGTCTGCAAGGTGACCACAACGGTGTGCAGGAGCCGCCCAGGATGTACTGCATTCCTGGGCCTCCTCATTGTTCCCTGTCCAGCCAGCCTTTCCTCTGGTCCAGCCCAAAAAAACCTTTTTCTGGTTTCCATATAAGCTGTGTCCTTGCTTGTACTCAGGGCTCAGCTCCAGCTGTTTTTCTGTTTGCAAGTTTCTTTCTGCCCTTGGCAACCTAGAACCAACTCATTCCTCCAGGAAACTCCCCATAAGGTCGTCAGTGAAGCCTGATCTAGCACCTGGTCTCGTGGATGTGTCACTTCTGAGTACCCATGGCCAAAGTCTCCCTTGATCCCATAACCTTTCAGTGGTTTAGGTTCCATGCTAGACAACCCGGCTGTCAGAATGTGGGATTCAATATTTACCCCAAATTTCAGACTTGTCTCTGGCAAGCACAAGCCTGGCAGTGGCTCAGAAAGAAGCAAACACCTTTCCTTCTGCAACCAGGGCTCTGTGCCAGGTAGAGGGTACACACCCCACACCACTGTGACACAGTGCTACTTAGAATCCACCATTTTAATCCCTGGGATTCTCAGAGTGCAGCTTTATGGCCATGTATTTTTAAAAATCAGGATTATACAAAAACAGATACATCTGCACTGGAGAGATTACTACATCAAATTAATTTAAAAGACTGGTTATTTCCTGTGGAGCCTGATCAGATGGATCCTGAATCTTCCATTTGTAATTCTTTCCTGGAAGGTTTTAGACTAGAGAATTGCTTTTCCCATTGGTTTTTTGGGAGGATCTTATTAAAGTTTACAATTAATAACAGTTTCTGTTTGGAGCTTTCTTTTATGGGTGTTAAGTATCTATAGAATCTAGGTTTTCTGGAATGATTTTATCAGGATGACTTCAGCTCTTTGTTAATTCCAATTCTATATGACTTGTTGACATGTCCAATTTGAACTTTTGCCATGTGTATTTTGTGTAATCATTTTTGCCAATATCATCAATTAAAAATTAGTTTGTAATTATTTTTCAAGTTATTTATAAGAAAACAATGAAGACCAATTACTGGATATTCTAGGCTTTACTATCCAGAAATGTCCTTTCTACGAGAGGTGCAAAGAGTAGCCAGTGAGGTGAAAAATAGATGTCAACTGTCCTTTTTGGGGGAGCCTACTATCTCTTTACTCAGAAAAAGACCAGGTAGCTTTATCCCAGAAACTTTGCTTGTGTCTCTGGTCAAGGTCATAGTTCTTATGCTGAGGTCAAAATCAGAATCTAAACTCTGCCTGTGTGGCTCCCAAGTCTGTGCTTTCATTGAGCCTCTGGCTGTAACTGTCCAAGGTGATGAAGTCCTGTAGAGACTTCCGGTGGAAGGTATCCATCAGCCACTATGGAAGAGCATGGAGACTAGATTGCCCTGGGTTGTGAGAGCTGCGGGTACAGTTGAAGCCTCTTGGAAGATGGTTTCTAGTCTGGTTCTCCAGGTGACCTTGGGCATGACACGATGCAGGTTGCTTGCCACTAGGATTCACTCATCCAATTATTATTTGTTTGGATTGTACTATGCACAGTACCAGACAGTGTTGCAGGTGCCAAGGATACAGCATGAACTAAACCAAGTTCTTTCTCCCTGGAACTGGCTTTGGATCAAGTGGTCTCAAAGTCATCTGGGCTCAGAATGTTTGGGTAGGGTTTGAGGTTGGGGAGGAGAAGGAAGATGGGGTGTTTTGTAGGGATAAAGAATCAATTCAAGGCCTATACTTTCCTGAAAACAGTATACCATCAGGCTGGGGATGACAGGATGCCTATGGTAATGTAACTAAGAAATAACTTCCCTCTGGGATTGTCTGGAGCCTGTGTGATCTTCCCTGGCCTCACCAGTCAAACATTTTGCAGCCTTAGTTTCAGTCCCCCAGTAGCAGTAACCTCTGAGTTTAAATTTGAAGTCAAGAACTTGACCTAAAGGTGAATCTAGAAAGTAACAAAGGAAGGGGAAGAGTGGAGAAATCTGAGGATGAAGGAAAGGAAATCAAGCAGTGACTGTGTCTCCTTGGACAAATTCTTGCTGCAGGCAATTGGAGTATCATCCTGAAGGAGGCTGTGGAAAGTGGCATGAGATACAGAGCTCAGGGTCCCACCAGGGGAATAAGAAATCAGAGATGATTATCTGCCTGTCCCCATTGGGCCTTTACTGATGGGTGCTCCTAGGGATATTAACTAGGGATATTAACACTTCTGGCCTGCTCAAGGCTTGTTTCAATACAAAGCCATTGGGCAGACAGTCTTGGGTGCACTGTGGGGGGCACCAGAGGTATGCACTAGAAAGGTAAGGTGCTGGGGGGACATGGAGTGGCTGCTAGAAGGCCTTGGGGTCTTTACACTTATTAATTCCTTTCTCAGAGCAGCCATCTCCCTCTCTATTTAAAGGTTTAACACCTCATCTCTTAGCTCTCAGCCCAGCATCACTTTCTCTGACACATTTTCTCTAAATTACCACTCATCTTCCAGAAATCTCCATCATATTATCTCATTTATTTCTTTCACAGCACTCATCACATCCAGAAATAAGTTTAGATGTTTGTCGGCAGGCTCTGCTTTACCTTCGTGGCCTACAAAGATCTGAGTCCTAGTCGCACTTTGATGACTGCTTTTCAGATGATTCCTGAGTACACTCTACTCTTGTAGCACCGCACACAGATGGCTCGCCATCTGCACCCCTGCCAGATGCCAGTAGGCCTTCTACCACCACCTGATACTGCCAGACAGCGATAGTTAAGACAGAGTTCAGGTTACAGAAACATGAAAACACTGCTCAGTTTTGGTTCCCAATGGCTAGAGATGTTTGGTCATTAAAAAACCTTACGGTATTTTTACCCCTACAGAGAAAGGGAGACCATGCCCAATACTGATGGAAACACTTGCACCTGTGAGTTCCCTGAATGATTCGATATTTTTACATCTGGCTTAAACTACAGATCTTTTCTGATGTTCCCTTGTAGGTACTAAACGTATCTGAGTGGTCTTCAATATAAATTTCATGTCATCTTTCTTGTGCAAAGAGGTTTATTCCATCCCTTCAAAAAATCTGTAGGGCATCCTGCTTCTATTTTTTTAAAAACTATATTTAGTTTGCTTTGAAGATGAATAAAACTGAGATGCTATTATGTTCCTTTCCTACTCTGCAGCATCCAGAAATTCTTTTGCTATTAATACTCCACAGAAACAGATTTCTTTGATTTTTTTTAGTTTAGAAGATCAAAAGCTGCCAGAAATTGTCTCAAAAGAAAAATAAATCTCTGAGAAGTTGTACTTGAGATTCTGAAGGGCTCATGTCAAGGTCTACTGTGTTAGTAATGAGAAATGTGCTCAAATTGTCATGTTAACTCCTTTCTGTAGCCACTTCCCTCTTCTGGAAGCCCCAACTGGTATCTGCTGTGTAGTTTGTTTAGTGAAATTTTAGAATACAGAGCTTGAAATACAATTTCTTAGGAATTTGAGCAGACAGAATCATTTCCCAAAGATAGTCAAAATAAATGACTATTTCTTTTTTGGAGAAAAAAACCCCCTCAGATTGTACAAAGTTCTAAAGCACTCGATTTTCTTTTGAAGTCTGAATTTAGACACATAGATATCACATATACATTTCAACCCCTCCCTGTTCTAGCAGTAAAGCCTTTGCTTGCACCAGTGGCTGGGCTGCGCATAGCCTGGGAAGGCTTTTGGTCATTTCTCAATACTTCTGCAGGCATTGGACTTTGAAGAAGATCCAGAGTTCTTGCAGTAGTGATAGATGCAACATATGCTGGAAGCAGAGAAGCTTAGACCCCTATTGGTAGAGGCTAGACACCTGCTGGGAAACAGCTCTCTAAGAAGGAGGAGGTGGAGGTCAGGTATCTCCCAACACATGCCCTGGGACAGACCACTGCAGGCTGGGTTGCAGAAAATGCAACCACAGACTCTGCATGACCACAACCCTTGGAGCTCCATCCTGAGGGGGGGGGGTCCCCTCCAAACCTCCAAGTCAGCTTTGCCCTTAGATTGCATGCAAAATTTCAATGATAAAAATTAGAAAATATGTAATAGAACAGGCTACTGGTGGAAAGTTAGAAAATAAAAGCAAAGAAAAGAAGAAAATATTGTACCATCTGCAATCTCACCTACCTGGAGAAAAGTACTGGTGACGCTTTGAAGACTTTTTGTACATCGAGTAAGACTAACATGGCACGATACTAGTACATATACAGGGGATCCCCCAAATTTGTGGGGGTTATATTCTTAGAGCACCCACAAACTGAAAAATCATGAATTTCAGATAGTCAAAAAATGCCTATTTTTGTAGTTTATACGCTAATTATATTGTGTCTTTCAGTTATATAATTGAATAAAATACTGTATATGATACTGCAATAATTTAAATTAATACAAATACTGTACACTAGCTCAATCGTTTCCTGGAGTGTCTTAAACTTCACCTGGAGTTTAGGTTCATTGCTAGAAGCCTTAGAAGGTGTAGGGCATTTTGACTGAACCTTAGGGATATCAGGGCGTTAAGAACAAAACCAAGAACACTGGAGAGAGCTGCAGGCCGTAGGGCAAGCTGTGATGATGCGGAATGTCTGCTGCAGAAGAGTTACAGGGCAGCAGCCAATCAGCAGCAAGGAGTGCTCAATAACACTCTTGCACTTCCGCCAAAAAACCTTCTGCCAGAAAAACAATTGCAGAGGATACAGTTTCTGAGGTTTTTGTGAAATTTCAGGGATTTCTGAGAACAATTATTAGTTAGGTTTTAAGGAAAAATCTGAGAACCACTGAGGCTATGAACTCTAAATTCCTAGGGGTGTACTGCATACATAGGGCATCTGTCTATCACACACATGCGCATTTATACTATAAATATAAGTGTATATAGAGAAATTCCTGATTTATGACAACTCAACTTACTGGTTTTCTCAGTGTTTTGACTTTCCAGTGGTACAAAAGCAATATACAGTCAGTGTAGAAATTGTACTTCCAGTTCTGAATTTTTGTCCTTTTCCAGGATAGTGATGCGAGGTAAGGTCTTTTCTCATGACACTGAACAATGACTGTAATCATGTGTCAACAACAGAATCTCTACAGTGCACCGTGCTGCTAAGCTATGATGTTCAGTAGGTTAGCTGTGTAAAGTACATTTTTAAGATACAGTTGGTTTATCAAGATGTAATCCCACTGTAAGTTAAGGTACATCTATCCGTATACACATTTTGATAACCAAATAAACATATAATAATAAAAGCCTGCATTTTCTCTTGATGTATTGTGAAGATATTTCATATTCATAAATATGTTTATCCAATTTTAAGCTTTTGAAGGAAATAATTTTTGACTTATCAAAATTGCACAGAGAACTCCTGTGTACCCCGCACCATACTTCCTCTAATGATCATATTTTGCATAAATGTGATGCAATGATCCAACAGGAAAATTAACATTTGCTAAACTGCAGACTTAATTTGGACTTCCATCTTTTCTACTAGATCCCACTTCACCTATCACTGTAATTTCAGTGCTCCAAGCTTTCCTTGATTTTTCTGACTTTGACCCTTTTGAAGAGTCCTGGTCAGTTATTTTGTAGCGTCCCTCTGTCTGGGTTGCCAGACAGCCTCTCCTGATTGGATTGAGGCCATGTGTTTTTGGGAAGGACACCATGCCATTGTTCTCAGTGTATCATCAGTGACATCATCATGTTGACATGTCTTATTTAGGGATCTTAACTCTGGTCCCTTGGTATCTGCTGGGCTTTTCCAGTGTAGAGGTAATACATTTCTCTTTCTGATTAATAAATATCTTGGAAGAGATACTTTGAGAGTACATTCAGTGTCTGCTTGAACATTAGTGTGTCACTCAGCTTTCCCCTGCTATGACAAAATATCTGGGAAAATCAACTTAAAAAGATGATTTTTTTTTGGTACCGAGAATCGAACTCACAACCTCTTGCTTGCCAGGCAGTTGCTTATGCCACTGAGCTAAACCCCCGGCCCAAGAAGGATGGTTTATTTTAACTCATGATTTCAGAGGTTTCAGACCACAGTCACTTGGCCTGGGAGCTTTGGGTCTCTAGTGGCACAGCACATTATGGTAGCAGAAGCATGCGGTGAAGGAGACCTAGCAAGGGGTTGGGGTCCTAATAACCTCCTGAAGGGTAAACCCGCAGTGTCTCAATTTCCTTCCACTAGGCATGACCTCCTAAAGCTCCCAACAACTCCCAATAGTACCACAGGCTAAAGATCAATCCTTCAGCACATGGGCCTCTTGTTTTGTTTTGCTTTGAGACAGGGTCTCACTATGTAGGTCAGGCTGCCCTGGACTCACTGTGTAGCCCAGGCTGGCCTTGAATTTGCAGTGATCCTCCTGGCTCAGCCTCACGAGTGCTGGGATTATAGGCATGCACCACCACACCTGGCCAGCATATGGGCCTTTTGGGGACACTTAAAATCCAGGCTATAATAATTAGCTCGCTAATTTTAGCATTGGCTGAGGGGAAGTATTACATAGGAGACTTTAAATATCCCCTCCCCAATCTCATGTTTGGAAGGTGATTGGATAAGCAGGGCATTATATTTATCAGTGGACTCACCCATAGGTAAATTCGGTAACTGAATGTGCTGTTAGAGGTGGGGTCTGGTTGGAGATGGGCCACTGAGGGGGCACAACCTGGAAGGGCGTATTCTTGTTCCCTGTTCTTTCCCTCTTTCTGTCTCATGAGATGAATAGCTTTTCTGTCATGCCTTTCCACCATGCCTCTCCACCATGCCTTTCTGATCAGAGCCAGTTGACTGTGGCGTGAAACCACAAGTCTCCTTTAAGTTGTGGTTGTTGGGTATTTTGTCCCAGGAACACAGGAAAGTGACTAATATAGAAATGTATAGCTATGAGTACTCACATCGGTAAAACAGAGTAAGTCCGAGTAAGTAACTTCATACACACCTCAAGGTCCAAAAAACACAAAAGCAATCTAAATCCAAAGCTAGTACAAAGAAGGAAATTATAACAGAGTGGAAAGTAATGAAAATGAGGCTAAAAAATTACAAAGACAAGAACTGGGATCTCATTTTATTAAAAAGCCTTGCACATCAAAAAGAAATCACCAACAGAATGAAAAGAAAACCCACAGACTGGGGGAAAAATTAGACAATTGTCCCTCAGACAAAGGATTTCTACCTAGAACACACAAAGAACTTAAAAAATCAGGCCCTCAAATTCAACAACACAATCCAAAAATGGGCATTTGAGATGAACATACACTTTTTAGATGAAGAAATACAAATGGCATATAAATATATGAAAAAATGTTCAACATCATTGATCATTCGAGAAATGCAATTTAAAACAGCACTGAGATTCTGTCTCATCTCAGAAGGAATGGTTATCATCAAGAAATCAACCAATAACCAGCGGTGGGGTTGTGAGGAAAAAGGAATCTTTCTCCACTCTTGGTAGGAGTGCAGACTGGTGCAACCACTGACTAAATCAATGTGGAGATTCCTAAAAAAACTAGGATTTGAGGTCCCATTCAACCCAAGTATTCCCTTCTGGGTGTTTTTCCAGAAGAACTAAAAACACCATAACACAGCAACATACCTGCACCCGTTTTTATAACAACACAATTTATAATAGGTAAATGTTGGAAAAAATTCAAATGCCCATTTGGCTGAGGAATGGATAAAAAGATGTGGTATTTTTTATACAATGGAGTACTACTCAGCTAAAAAGAAGGATAAACTCAAGGCTTTTATACGTAAATAGATACAACTTGTGACCATACTCATAAGTGAAATAAATCAGCCTCACATATATAAACATTGTACTGTTTTCCTAGTGTAAGAAGCTGAAAGAGCAAATAAGATCCAAAATGTACAATTGCTATAGTGGAAGGAGAAGAAACTGCTCAAAAAGAAAGGATAACTGGAATGAGGGAAAGGAGAAAAGAAAGAAGGGAATATATATATATATATATTAGCTAAGATAATTATACTACTAATTTCTGTTAGTTCATTAAAAATGGGTTTTGTACTTATTTTGTTTGATTAATTTTTCATGCCCATCTTGAACTCTGAGGAACTACTTTGAAGTTAATGATATGCAATAGAAATCTATTTACTGTTATTAATCTCCTATCACCTTGTTTTGAAATTCTGCACCATAATTTTTATTGTTTTTCTCCTTAATAAAAAATATTACAAAGAATCAATGAATGAAAGAGTTGTTTCTTTGAAAGAATAAGCAAAATAGACAAGCTCTTAGCCAATTTTACCAAAAGAATGAAAGAAAAAATCCATATCAATGCAACTAGAAATGAAAAAGGCTAAATCACCAAAATCAAAAAGATTAGTAACTATTTTGAAAACCTGTATGCTCATAAACTGTAGAATCTAGAAGAAATGATAGGTTTCTAGACACATGTAAATTATCAAAATTGAACCTAGAAGAAATAAATACTCTGAACAGTCCAATGAAAAGCAATAAAACTGAAGCACTAATAAAAAAAACCCATACCAAATAAATCCAGGGCATAATAGATTCACCAATAAATTCTACAAGAACTTTAGTGAAAATCTAATGCCAATACTTCTCAAACACATTAATGACTTTGAAAGGGAAAGAGTACTGCCAAACTCATTCCTGGAAGCTAGAGTTATCTTGATTCCAAAATCAGACAAGAACTAAAATGAAGGAAAAACTACAAGGAAATCTCTTTAATGAACATAAAGGCAAAAATCCCCAGCAAGGTATTAGCAAATGGAGTGCAACATTGTCCCAGGGATGCAAGGAGAGTCAACATATGTAAATAAATAATTGTAATACATCACATAAACAGAAGCAAGGAGAAAAATCATACCATCATCCCTAAAGACACACACAAAGCCTTTGAAATATTCAACGTCCATTTATGAGAAGCTCTCCAAAGAGAAGAGCTATAGAAAGATCTCAATTTGACAAATGCTATTTATGACAAACCCACTGTTAACATATTAAGTGTGAGGGGGGGACTAAAATTAGAAAGGAGACAAGGACATCCACTCTCACCACTCCTGTTCAATGTAGTACTCAAAAATGTAGCTGGAGCAATCAGGCAAGAAAAAGAAGGAAAAGAGTTGTATATAGGAAGAGAAAAGTCAGATGACCCTTTGCTTCAGATAACAGGATCCTTTACATAGAATATCAAAAAAGTCCACCAAAAGACTCCCCAAAATAATAAACAAGTTCAGCAATGTGGCAGGATAAACACACACACACACACACACACACACACGCATGCACATGAATAGAACTGTATGTCAGTAATGAATCCACTGAGAAAGAAGTTAGAGAAACACTACCATTCAAAATAACTTCAAAAAACTAAATATTTAGAAATTAACTTAACCAAGGAAGTAAATCACCTCTATAATGAAAAATATAGTACTCTAGGAAAGGAAATCGAAGGAAATCAAAGATTTCCTTTCATCAGAAAATGGAAATATATCTCCTGTTCCTGGGTAGGCAGAACCAATATTATCAAAAAGGCCATGCTATCAAAATTGATGTATAGATTTAATGCAGCCTCAATCCAAATATCAGTGGTCCACATGGAACTAGAAAAAAATTCTAAAATTTGTATGGAGCCAGGAGAAACTCAGAATAGCAAAAGTAATACAGGGCAAAAAGACGTCAGAATCCTGAATTTCAAGTTCTATTTTAAAGCTATAGTGATAAAAACAGCATGACACTGGCACAAAAATAGACATGCCGATCAACAGAATAGCAGTGAGGATACCAAAACAACCCTGTGCACATTCATATCTTTGATAAAGGGGTCAAAAACATTCACTGGAAGAAAGATAGCTTCTTTAACAAATGGTGGTGGGAAAACTGGTTATACACATGCAGAAGATTATATCTAGACTGTCCCTCTCACCATGTACTAAACTAAAATCAAGCTGGGTAAAAGACATAAATATTACTACAGAAAGAATATGTTGTAGGATAAAATAGGTGAACCTCTTGAAGACATAGGCATAGATAAGCACATTCTGAATAGAACCCAAATCACATAAGGAATGAGATTGATAATCAACAAATGGGATTATATCAAATTTAAAAGCTTCTTCACAGTACTGGAAACTCTTCAGAGACAGTAGGAAAAGGGGAAGGAATAAGAGATCAGATGCATTATGTGCACACATCAACTCCCCACAATAAGTGTAATCAATATATACAGCAAAGATGTACTAAAAAATGATGACTGAAGACATCCTTGCCTGCTGACAATCTTAGAGGAACAGCAGTTATTATATACTGACATCAAGGAGTGTGTATTAGCTGTAGGGTTTTTGGTTTTCATATAGTATTTTTGTATTGTCTGACTTCCTGTCACTAATTTTTTGACATTAAATAAATCATGAATGTTACTAGGATTGGAATCCCCATTCAATCCAGCTATCCCCTTCCTCGGCATTTTCCCCAAAGAACTGAAAAGTTCATATCACAGTGATATATGTGCACCCATGTTCATAGCTGCACAATTTGTGATAGCTAAATCCTGGAAACAACCAAGATGCCCATTAACTTCAGAGTGGATGAAAAAGATGTGGCATTTTTATACAATGGAATATTACTCAGCTATAAAAAAGGATGATCTTGAGGCCTTCACAGGCAAATGGAGACAACTTGAGACTATCCTCATTAGTGAAATAAATAAGAATCATATTTATAAATATCGTATTGTGTCTCTAGTGTAAAAAGTAAATAAGAACTATAAGAGTAATAAAGCCAAAATGTGTAATTGCTATTGTAAAAAAGAGAGGAAAAGAAAGTGCTCTAAGGGATATAAATGCATTTATGTTTGAATGTGTAAAATAGATGACCAGATTGCTGAATCTTTTTTGGATCTTTGAGCAGAACTGTTTGTAGTCTGACTGTTTGAATATTTACTATTTACCCTTTAACTTTATAAGTTGAACAACTACATCCAGGATGACAGTACTTAATTTATAAATTACTGATTTCTTAATGGGGCTTTTTCTCATTCTTGTTTTAATTTCTTTCTTTTAGAATTCTGTATTGTTGCTACCTCTTTTCCTGTTTTGCTTTTTTTTCTTCTCTTTAAATAAAATTTTAAACATGTATAATTGCTATTGTAAAAAAAGAGGAAATAGGAAGCTCTCTAAAAGATATAGCTGCATGTATGTTTAGGTGTGTGGGATTGATGACCATATTTCTAGGTTCTTGTTGGATTGTTGAACAGATTTGTTTGCACTCTCACTGCTTGAGTGTCCACTTTGTGTGCTTTAATTCTGTAACTTGAATAACTATTTCTAAAAGAACAATATGTAATGTATCAACTAGTGATTTCTTAATGTTTATCTTTTCTTGAAATTCTGTAATATTTCTACCTTTTTCCTGTTTTTTTCTCTTTAAATAAAAAAAATTCAAAGAAAATCATGAATGTTGAACTTTTAAAAATGTCATTTCTGCTTCTATTAAGATAATGGAATGAAGTGTCTTATTAAATTTGTCAATCTGGCCTTGCAAATCATTTGGATTTTGAATTTTAAATTGGCTTTGCATTTGTGGAGTAAGTTTCTAGCTGTGATATATTAGACTTTTTATGTATTGCTTGATTCTGTTTTCTAATATTTTGTGGAGGATTTTTGGGTCCATGTTCATGAGGGATACTGATCTGCGGTTTTCTTTGCTTCTTTGTTTGGTTTCTTGGCATTAGGTTAGGCTATTCTTGCTAAATAAGTTGGAATGTGTTTTCTTATTTTTTTTCTGGAAAAGATCATATGGAAAGTGAATTGCATAGTATTCCCTAAACATCTGAGAGAGTTCATCAGCAAAGCCATCTGGTCCTTGAGATTTTCTTTATTGGAAGATATTTAACCGTGAATTCAACTTCTTTAATAGAGACCAGGCTAGTACCAGTGTTGGGAACACATATACTAAGATAGATACAGGACTATACAGATTATCTTTTTTATGGATAAAGTTTTAGTAGTTTATGTTTCCAAAAAAAAGAGTCCGTTTCATCAGAGTTGTCCATCTTATACGTATAGAGTTGTTCATAAATTTCATTTGTATCCTTTTAAATCCTTTTAATCTGTGGAGTCCGTGGTAATGTTTCTTGTTTCATGCCTGATGTTGATCAACTTGTGTCTCTTTTCTTTTTTGGGTTTGGTCAACTTAAAGGTTTATTGATTTTATTGATCTCTTCAAAGAACTACCTTTGGTTTATTATCTTTCCGTTTTCAACTTTGATAGTTTTGGCGGTCAACTTCATTATTGTCTTCTTTTTGATTGCTTTGAGTTTACATTGTTCTATTTTTTAAAAACTTATTTGAGACTTTTTGTCTTTCAAATGTAAGAAATTAATGTTATAGTGTTACCCTAAATACTGTTTTAGCTGTATCCCTGAAAGATTTTAATGTCATGCTTTCATTTTTTAAGAGTTCAAAATAATTTTAAATTGAGATTTCTTTCCTCTTTGGATTATTTACAAGTGTTCCTTTTAGTTTCCAATTATTTGAGTATTTTCAGAATATGATAGTGATTTTAAACTTACTTCTACTGTGATTTGAGGACATTTTATTATCTGTATTCTTTTAATATCGTTAATGTTAATGGACCAAAATGTGGTCTATCATGATGAATATGCATTTAAGGTTACACGTGCCCTAAAACACAGTGTTCTGCTATGATTGTGGGCCAGAAGTTTCATAATTTTTAATTTGATAGTTTTTCAGTCTTTCTATTTTTGTGTCTACTTTCTATGAGTAATTGAAAGAGTATTGATGTACCTTGTTAAACTCATGGATTTATTTATTTCTCTTTTCAGTTATATGTGTTTTAAAGCTACTTTCAGGTACATACATGCTGAGTGTTGTTATGTCTTCTTGTACGATTGACCTCTTTATCATTATGCAGAATTCCTCTATGATACTATTTTTATTCTGAAGTGTACTATCTATGATGCTAATACACTGATGGCTTATTTTGGTAGGTGTAGCATGGCAGATTTTTTCCATCTTTGTTCTTTTAACCAGTTTATGTCCTAATAGTTAGAGGAGTTTCTTGCAAACAGTATATAGTTGGGTCTGGCTTTTGTAATGAAAATTTTCTGACAATCTCTCTTTTAACTTGTATATTTAGATGATTTATACTTACTGTGATAACTGATAACTTTAAATTGAAATCTGTCATCTTAGCTATTTTTGTGCCATCTGTTCTTCTCCCTCTTTTTTTCTGTTATTGGTTTTATTAAATTACTTGAGCACATTATAAATGTGTTTTTCCCTTATATATTTTTTAATTATTTTAATAGTTTCCCTAGGGTTTACAATATGTATCTTTAGCCAGAGTCTATCTTCAATTGTATCGTATTTCATATAAAGAATAAAGATTTATAATATTTTTAATTTTTCTCTCTAACTTATACACTACATTTGTGATGTATTTTATTTTTTACATGTTATAAATACATAATATATTGGAGTTTTCATTTTTGATATTTGTCTTTTTAGGACAATTAATAATAATAAAAATGTTTTATTTTGTCTTCTCTTTTTCCATTTCCAGTGTTTTAAATTTACTTTTTTTTAGCTTGATCAAGTTTTGTTTGAAATTACATTTCTTCTGGCTGAAGAACTTCTTTGATATTTCTTTGGATATAGATCTGCTGAAAATAAATTCTCTCAGTTTCTGACAATATCTTTATTTCTTTTTTGTTTAAGAAAGTATGTGCTGGGTAGAGATTTCTGGACTAGCACATTTTTGCCTTTGTAAGTTGACACTTTGTCCTCTGGCTTGATGAGTGGTCTACTATAATTGTGATGTTTGTACTCCTCCTCCTTCCTAAGTAGTTGATTTTGTCTTAATTTTATTTTGCATTTATCTTGCTCTATGTTTTGGTGTCCTTCATGAATTTTTTGACAGTTCTCAGAATTTTTTTTCTTTGTAGATTTTTTTTTTCTGCCATAAGCACTCTCTTCTCTAGGTTTCTGACTTGTCCTTCCAAGATAAATGAGTTCTTATGTCTTCTCTCCCCTTACAGGTGTCTGTTTCCAGATTTCTAGTAGTTTACTGTACTATGAACTCAGCTCTCTGCTAGTTCAATAAACATAATACTCTTAAACCTTGTCTGACCCTTTCCTTCTTGTAAGGATGGAAATGATGCTTTTTCCATTTTTTTCCATCCCTGTAGGAAACCAAGAATCTACAAATAACTTTTAAATAGTCATATTTCCTAGTATGGATGTGCAGTGACTTGTTAAAGCTATTTCCTATTATTTGGTATTTAGGTCACTTAATTTTTGTTTATTAATAATGAAGTGGCCAACATCCTTGCCTAAACATGATACACCATTAGTAATCTGATTGTTAGGCATTTACCTTTTGAAGGACTTAATTAAATACTGTCAAATCGACTTTCAGAAAACCACTGACAATCTCTGCACCAGCAGAGATGAATGTTCATGGCTTAGAGGTTTGGGGCTTTGGGAAAGCTTTCCACATGGACATGAGTAACTGCACCTTACACAGACTGCCGCTTGCTTGGGCATGAGTGTCCTCAGCCAGCAAGAGCTGGCTTCAGTCTCTAACCAGCTGAGGCACATCAGGAAAGCAGGCATGGGGGAAGCTGGAATATATATTGATAAACCTGTGCCCAAGATGTGACTGTTTTCCTTCAATAGTTGATTAAGTTATCAGAGGAGCATGTTGATTTCTTGTCTTAGGAGTTCTTAACCAGTTCTAAAGCACACATCAGCCACATTTATGCAACATGATTGCACAATTTGGACATGATGGACATGAATTTCTGATCAAGGTAGCTTCTAATTATCATGCTGGAAAACAAACAACTGAGGCAACCTTTGGATTTTTTGGGGGTAGTGAAAGAAGTGTTGTGGCTTGGACTTTTAATTCCAAATTAAAATATTCAATGTTTTACAAAGCAGTTGCTATTTAAACTGCCAATAATATTTAACATGAATTTACTCCCCACTTCCTACCCTCATACTGTATAATTTATAACACTAAGCCCTTTCAATACTCCAAAATGCCAGATAAACTTTTCTCATTTGCTCTTAATTTGGTCACGCAGGATAATACCAACATCTGAAGGCTCTTTAAACTGCTTTTTAAAATGCATTCCTGTGAGCACTGCCCGTAGATGCTCTGCTCCTTGTCATCATCCATAATTATTTCCAATCCAAAGCGGCCCTTAATGCACGCATTAATCTGGCATTCTCCTCAGTGCAAAGCACAATCAGCTCTATTAATTTTTAAAAACCTCCCTATTTTTAAAGGGAACTGCAGATGCTTGGCTATTACTGAAAAGCTATTAGAAGTTAACACCTTTCTCTCCCCAGAGACGGGCATCGTCCTTGGCCTCCAAATGCCACCCTGTTTTGCATTATCAGCTGCTGAGATGAAGTATTAGAAACATTCTTTTTTTCTTTGGAGCTGGCAATGCTATTATTAGCTAATGGCAGAATTCTGCTAGACCTGTGGACCAAGAAAGATCAATACGGGTTTTGAGATTTCTTGGTTTTCTTGGAGTGTGTGGTTCCTGGTCAGGGGTAGGTAAGGTGGGAGGTAAGTCAGGACTGGCCTGCTGGGTGATGGGAGGGAGGGAGCAAGGGAGGGAGCGAGGGAGGGAGAGACAGAGGAAGGGAAGGAGGGAGGGAGAGAGAGAGAGAGCGCATTATTCCTGTTTCTGCTCTCACTGGCTCCTTTCATTTGGATGATATGGATGAGCCCTAAATTATATGCAAATAGCTGAAGATAATAACAAAACCACGAATTTCCTGTCTTTCTAGAAACTAAAACAAGAACACAAGCAAATTGATGTCTCTTGGCTTCCCGGGTGTGACAATGCATAGGGCTGGGCCTGGGAAGGGAAGAGCATGCGAATACATAACCCGCCAGGAGTCATTTCAGCACTGACTCTTACAGCCTCAGACTCCGCTTCCCAGCCCCTTGTTGGAAAGTGATAGGCACAAAGGATGCCAGGCTGTCAGAAATGGTTATTCCTTAGCACTGGTCAGCGCTTGGCATCCCCAGAGAGGAGGAAGCCTGGGAGAGGCACCAGCCCGGTCGGTAGAGTCCTCACCAGGGCTTTCTGGGCTCTGGTTGACCTTAAGCAAGTCCATTTGGCTGCAAAGCAAACCGATTTTGCTTACACTGTGTATTTGGTCTCATGGGCTCTCTCCCAGTCCTCCTCTATACTTGCATTTGGGAATATGGAGGTGCTCTGATCAAGAGTTTCATCCAAAGCTTGTGCACCAGTCACACTCACCTTCCTTAAAGAGAGTTTCCTTGGGTAAATTTCACTAAAACACTCCTATCAGCCATGCATACACTGGCAGCCTTAGTATACAGATGAAAACTGAGGCTCTGACAGTTTCAATCATGTCTTAAGGTTGCATTCTGCTGCGAATAGAACTCAGCGCAGCTCTGCGCTTGCTCGATTCCAATCGCTTGCTTCTGAGGTTTGGATGGGTAATCAGGGTCCCCAACAAAAAACGAACAGAAAATATTTTACTGGAGTTCAAGTTACTATTGATGGCTACAGTGCAACCATCTCTACCATGGATCAATTCCCTGAAGAATCCTCTGGGAGGCATTTTTCTAGAGTGAAGGATATAAAAAAATTCTAGGAAAGGGTTAAGACATAGAACAGTAGTTCAAGAATATAAATAACTTACGGCAGAATTGTTCTAATAGAACACTTCAAAACAATACTTTTTAAAATGACCCTATGAAGACCATCTCACTGGCAGTTCTATTTTTTTTTTCTATTTTTTTTCCTGGATGCCTCAAATAAGTGCAGTGTGTTTTACCTCCATAGGACATCGCTTGTAATTTAAAACTTTCACTCAACTAGTTTCAAAGATTATGGATTTTTCATGCCAAAAAATAACAGTAAATAAAAGTTTCAACAGTTTCTATCTACATATCGTATGTACTTATATTATTTCCATTTGAGGCAAAAAGAGGCCAAGCATCTTTGCTGAAGTTAAAGACTGTAAGTTGAAAAAATCAGGCATTTTTGCTCATTTTTGGTGTATTACATTGCTGAAAACTGTTTTTAAAGAAAACAATATGATAATAACTATTAGGAATGAATATGCATGTATCTGGGACCCTGTAGTGTGTGAGGGAGTTGAAGCTACAGGCAGTTTGCTCCTGGATTTCCTGCCCCCAGTGATACATGGGGTATTTATAATGCGTTATTTATAATGGTAACAAGACAAAATGAAACAACAACCGAACTGTCCAATGAATAACCGAGTGGTGATGTGGGATGGCCTATGATATGTTGAATGTGCAAAGTAAACTCTAGTGTAATATTCATCATAAAGTCCTGTTGCAGTGAAAATAGAATCAAATCAGGCCAGAGCCTTGTCTGTGTATCTGTAGGCCTCGCTTGCAGACGGGGGCAGAGGGAGGTCAGGCTCCAGGCAGCTAACGTGAGTTGTCAACTGCAAGAGAAAATCACTAACTTTTCCTTATATATCATGGGAGTGGCAGGCATGCGTTACTTTGTAAAAATTAAGAAAATGAAAGAAAGAAAATAGGAGGAATAAAGTCACCAGGTAAAGTAAAGGTGGAGGATTTGGGTTTCTGCTTTATATTCAGAGGATATTAAAAATTAGCTGTACTCCTGTTATGGGAAAGGTTATTCCCCAGACTAGTTATTTTGAATATATAACAAGATTTTTCCATTTTTAAATTGCTGGCTCCCAGTGTTGTATTCTTACACTTGACTTTAGAAAAGCATTTCCATGTTAACACAGCTCAGCATTAATATAATTGCTGCAATAGAGAATATTCCTCAGTTATCATAAAATGCTTTCTCTCAAATAACTTAATTTTTTCTTATGATTTAAACAGAAGATAAGGATGGCAGCAAAGATAACAGATAGGGAAGCAGAGGTTTGAATAAGAAAGTTGTTGCTCACTCAGAATGCGTTATCTTTCTAATAAAGAGTAATGCTGATTTAATGCCTGATAATGTACTTGATTGAATAATATTCTTGAAAGCCTGCTGAATAGGTTGATTTTCTAACTGACTTTGCTCAAACTCGCTCATGCCTCACCTGTTCCTCAAGGAAGATCCTTGTTTTAAATTACTGAATAACTGAAATGAGTTCCACTCTTAAGAGTCTAAAACTTGTACCAGGACCAGCAACTTCTTTTGAGAAGGTTGTTCATGAGCAATAGGGTCCCTGGTATGAAATGTGAGACAAGAAGGTTGCTCAGTGACAATGTGCACTGCAGTTTTACACTCAGTGTTCAGTGTTTTATCTGGCATTTATCAGGAGGTTGACGTCCCTCCTTGGCTCTCCCTACAGTGGCTGTCACCTCGGAAGTACTCTGTAAATGGATGAGCTGGGTTTTTCACCTATTAATCCTGTCTGTGTCACTTTTGGACCCATTTTTTTTATTGGTTTTTCTTATAAGAATTAAATTTGCCTGTTTCTGTGCATGTCCAATAATTTTTGATTGGATGCTAGACTTTGTAAGTTTTATGTTATTGAAAAAAAAGTACCTTATTGAGTACTTGATATTTTTGTGTTCCTTTAAGTATTCTTGAGCATACTTTCAGACACAAAGATGAACTATTTGGAATTGAGTTGTTCCTTTGCAATTTATTTTGAGGTGGGACCACAGAAATCTTTAGTCCAGGACTAATAAAGACTAATTTCTTTACATCTCTACATAACGTGTGACATGTTATGAGGTTGTTCCCCTCTAGCTGATGGATTTACAAGTCATCCCTAGCCTCATATGAACTCTGAAGATTGCTTTGCTGAATCCTTTCTGTTGTTTGTTTCTTTCTTTGTTTTCCCTAGAAATGTCCTCACGTGCTCACATTATCAGATTCAGGCTTTATTTTGAAAACCAAGTCTAAAAACTATGAAAATAAATTTATTTTAATCTTGAACTTGTCAAATTCTAGATTCCAATCTCTTTCTAATTTTTCCCAGTTTTTATTTTTCATTAACATATGTTTGTATTGCATAATGACCACATTCTTTGTGAGGGGCTGGTGCATGCACATAACACAATTTAATTCTTTTTTATCTCTTTTCCCTCTTCCTGTCTAGATCCTCTTCCCATCTGAACAAAATCTATCTCCCAGCTTCTTATTGTATACCTTTTTTTTGCTCTTTTTTGTATTTTAGATTTCTCATAGAAATCATGAAATATTTCAGTTTTTGTGTGACTGATTCATTTCATTTGACATTATGATCTCAAGGTGCATATATTTTCTTACAAATTACTCAATTTTATCCTTCTTTACGGCAGAGTAATATTGTATTCCATTATGTACAAACACCACATTTGCTTTATATATTCATCTGCTGATGGACATATAGGCCACTTCCAAAATTTAGCTATTATGAATTGTACTGCTATAAATATAGATTTTTTTTATACCAGGGATCGAACTCATGACCTCGGGTTTGCCAGGCAGGTGCTTATGCCACTGAGCTAAATCCCCAGCCCAGTGCTGCTATAAATGTGAGTATGCATGTATCACTGCTTGTGTGGGACTCCCAGGATTTTGAGTTTTATGTATCATGGAGAAGTTTTTTTGTGTGTGTGATCATGGTTATTTGGGGTTCTTCATTGGTTTGTATGTTAAATTATTTTTCCATATATGGAAAATCCTCTGCTATTATTTCTGTAAACAGAGTTTTTATGCCATTTCTTCTAATTTTTTACTAATTCCAAATAATCTTTGATTCGTCTTCTTTGCACCATCTAGCAGCTGTAAGATCCATTTTTCAGGTTCTCTTATTGTTTATAAGGTATCTCTCACTAATTGATCACTGACACCTCCCCTGTCTTCTGGTTCTGACACTCTGTCCCACACTCATCATTTCTGCTGTCCATATTTTGATAGAAATGTTAATGTTCTGAATTTCTATTTATTACCTTTTTATGGACTCTGATTCTTTTCTGTGCCAGGAATTTATTTACCTTTTGGATCATTTTGTTTAGCTCAGCTAACTTTTTATTAGTGCATTCCATAGACTCACTTATTATTTTATTAGGTCCATTAACTGTTTAGTTATATTTTATATACATTCATCAAATAATTTATCAGTCTGTTATTTCAATGCCTCTGTTACCCTTTCAAATAATTCAGATGAGGGGCTTCTGATTTTCTCTCCTTCCATGTTCTATGGACCACCTTTAGAGGAGATGGGAATTTCATGAGGCACTTTGTTGCGTTGTCTTTTCACGTTTCTGGTTAGCTTGGATTTGTGACTGGAGCTGTCTTGTCTGTGATGGCCTCTTTAGGGGTGACTGGGATAGCTGAGGCTTCTCTCCATCTTTTATCTTCCAGCCCAGCTTTGCCCACACTGCAGGGCTTGGATTCCCAGGGGAGCAAGAGAAGATCTTCCATTATGCTATCACTTTTTAAGACCTTGGTTGCGTCACGATTCCTTATGTCCCAGTGGTCAAAGTAAATGACGAGGCCATACCAGATGACAGGAGATGAACACAGAGAGATAGGATATACACTCCCCTTTCTGATTACCTGAAATGACAATATTGACATGCGGTTCTTATAAATTATGTCATGGACTAGCCTCTCATCACTGGGTGCTTGTACATTGTAATGTTTTGGAGGCAAGTTCTTATTCCATCTTTCTCTTCCTGAGGGCAGGGGAGGTTCCCTGGGGAAACATGTCCACTGACCCCTGTGCGATGTGTGGGCTCAGAAGAGATATCAAGAGCAGAGAGCAAGAAAGCAGCAGTGACCAGTGTGAGATCTTCAGGTAAGTGTGACTGGGGCATAGAGTATGTGGCCTGAGACCAGGAGAAAAGGGAAAAATGGAGAGGTTGGATCCACTTCAAGGGAAATCACTACCTGGTGAGAATAAATTCCAGGACAGCATCTGTCTTGCTAGCCAGAGTCCATAGTTAATGGCCACTGGAATTTTCTCTCACGAGTGCAGATAAACACATTGCTCCAGGCTTTTGGAGAAGATGGAGTGGTGGGCCCAGGTACTGGCAGTGCAGTCCCTTGCTGGGTTACTAAGACAGTTGGAATCCTCACTCCACTCCAGTCAGTATCTCCTTGATCAACTCACAGGGCCTGGAGATGTAGCAACTCAACTGAGAAAAGGCTGTGTACTTTTTGAATGAGCTTCTTTTAATCTGGGAGTTCCATGCATATATAATTGTAATTGATTGCTGTTGTGTTTTTCTTTGGTTGCTAGGGAGCTCAGGGGGAATATTTTCTTAAGAAATCAGGAAAAGTTAAAAGAAATCACCTTGGGGTTGGGGATTTAACTCAACAGCATAAGCGTCTGCCTGGCAAGTATGAGGTCATGGCTTTGATTCTTGGTACCTCCCAAATCACTTTATTGGTTTTTCTTTTTCTTTTTTTTTAATGGTTTTTTTTCCCCAAGAGAATAAAACCAAACAAAAAAGCAGAATAAAGCCAATCAAAACAAAATGGTGAAAGTGATATAGAACATCAAAACAAGATAATAGGAAATTGGCAATGGCTATCATAATGCCTCTTGTTGCCTTATTGACTTTCATAAGTAAAAACTTAAAAATCTGACTGTATATATATGTGTGTGTATGAAAAAAGAAAGTTTAAAAAATCACTCCAAATACTACCATTAGGTGAAAATATTCCAGGCACTATTCCCTGTGTGTGAGTTCATATATATCCATGAACACATTTTCATATATCTATTTATCTACTTATCTATATCTACCTCTTTCTATTTTATCTATCTATGGATCTATGCATCTATGTATCTATCTATATATCTATCTATCTATAGGTGGTTTACAGAAGCCCTTTCATGAAAAAATAATACATGAATTGTGCAAGTTCTTTTTAACATAAACCCTTAAAGTTCATTTTGCTTGAATTTAAAAGAAGAAAAAGAAACTAAGGGGAGCTGGAAGGAGTTGGTGAACTGTAAATACATCCTTTCTCCACAAGACACACTGTCTTCTAACAGGTCTCTGCAGTTAAACAAAGAGATCAGGGAGCAAGCGCGGAGGCTGGAGTAATTCTGACTTGCTAGCTGCTCATTTCACTTCAGATGCTCTCAGCCACCATCGTGCCGTGAGTGTGAATGTGCTTACCCTCCACACCCAGCCTTCTTGGAAAACTTCTAAGATGTGCATTTTTCCTATGGTGGCTTAGGGTCTGTCATAGTTACATTTTCATTGCTGAAACAAAATACCTGACACCTATAAGTTAAATAGAAAAAGGTTTATTTTGGCTTATGGTTTGTAGAGGTTTCAGACCATAGTTGGTCAACTCCCAGGCAAGGCAGCATGGCAAAGGGGCATTGCAGAGGAGAAACAATCCATGGCTGGGCAGGCAGCATGGCAAAGGGGCATTGCAGAGGAGAAACAGTCCATGGCTGGGCAGGCAGCAGGTAGCTAGAAGCCAGCCTCCCTTTCCCTTTTGTCCCACCGAGTCTATAAGGCTATTGATTGGTGCCACCCACACTCAAGGTAAGGCTTCCACTATCCACATCTAGAACTACACTAAACTAATTTCATTATCACACACCCTTAATCCATATCCACACACCCTAGATCATCCACCTCCTCAAAACCCCACCCATGAGCTCATGAGGCTTTGGGGAGACATCTAGACAAGCCATGAAAGGTTTAGCTGGTGTTTAAGTAGATTCTATTGCCTTGGCTGCATTTCTTCTACCTCTGCATCCCCTGTGTTGATGCATCTTTGGATTGGATTGGCTGGATTTTGCGGCCATGCAGTTTTGGGAAGAAGATCCTGAACTCCCTGAGTGTTTTTTTAAAAATGTCCATCCTTTAATTCCCTCCACACCTGAGTGTCTTTGCTGCCTCCTGCCTGGCCAGGCCTCCCTTCGTGTTCTTGTGAATGAAGTGCCCTTACTCTATTGTGCTGGGTGTTGGTGTTGCCTTGCTGTGGTCTGAGCGAGGCTGCTGTTGCTTCTTCAATGGTCATTTGCTTTTACTGCCAGGAGTCTTATGGCGTTGCCATGACTTTACTGAAGTGAAATTATTTAATTAGGAAATACAATAGTGGAACATTTGGAATGGTCTCTTTGCCATAATATTTTGTGCTGTGGGTTCAGTTCTTTCTTCACATCTGACAGAGCTGTCACGTGTCATTCAGTGCTTTCTCCTTCAACCTTTTCTTCATCTTGTGACTTCTCCATTTCTGAACACTAATTGTCTCATGTTGGGTTCTCTTTGTCCTGACTTCTTTGTCTTTTTTATCTCTGTGCTTTGTGATTAGCTAGGCCTTTCCTCTGTGCTAGTAACTTGATTTTAAGCCATACCTGTGCTGGTCTTGCTGGTTTTAATTATATATTTTAAATTCTGTTGTTCAGTCCACAATTTATTTCCTTTGGTTGCAATCTCTATTTCCCTTTAGTTCCATAATTTTCTCATCTCATTAATTTTATATGAAAAATTTCAAAGATTAAGAAAATTTGAAGGACTTTATAGTGGCTATACATACACTCACTACACAGATTCTGCAGTTAAAATTTCACAGTACTTACTTTGTCCTTACCTGTTAATCAGTTCTCCCCTCAATCCATTCATCCATTATATCTTTTTCTAGGATTTAAAAGCAAAAGTTGGCATTGGTATACATCCTTCTAAACACTTCATCATAAACATTAGTAACTGGAGTTTGTTATTTTTTTGTAGCATTTTCCTTTTTGATGTAAAATTTTTGTATAGCAACATATACAACTGCTAAGTGTACCATTTGATGAGTTTTTCCCAAAAATGTAATCTCAAAATTTTCACACACAGAACAAAGGTGAAAGAATGTATTATAAACAACCACATATGTATTACCTAGAGTTTTGCTTTAACCTTTAACTATATTTGCTTTATCATATGTCTATCACAGGTTTTCTTTTGAGATAAGTTTGCATACATGCTATGCACAATTATCAAATATACATTTGGTGAATTTTACCAAATACATACTTTATACTGTATATACTTTACAGTATATTTACTGTATATTTTATACTTTCAAAAGTCCATCAAGTTATATAATGTCATCTCAGACATTTTGTTTCTGTCTCTTCTCAGCCAACCTTCACCTGCTAGAGTTAGTTTTATTAACCCTAGAACTTCAAATAAGTAGAATCATATTGTAAGCATTCTTTGTCTCAAGGCTTCTTTCACTCAGCATAATATTTTCCAAATTCATCTTTATTATTGCCTTCATCAGTGGTTAGTTCCTTTTAATGTTTTGTAGCTTTTCATAGTATGAATGGACCACAACTGGTTCATTCATTCTCTTGTTGATGGACAGCTTGAATATTTCCAGTTGATGACTATACCCAAGAAAGCTGCTAGGGACATTCTTGGGCAAGTCCTTTTATGAACACATGCTTTCATTGACCATGGACAAATGCCTGGGATTGGAATTATGAAACAGTAACATAGATATATGTTTAGTTCTATAAGATACTACCATAACATTTTCCAAATCACTGTGTCATATTACACTACCATCAGCAGTGTTTGAAGGTTCCAGTTGCTCCACATCCTTACCAACATTTGACGTTGTCAATCTTTTTACTTTTAGCCCTTTCCAGTGGGGCATAGTGGTGATTTTGAATTCTGTTTGAAACATTGGATTCATGTTCCGATTGCAGTTTTCCTTGACTAAAGCACTGTGAAGAATTTTCTCCTGTGATTTAGCTAATGTTTCTTGCACAGAGTGTTCACATCTGTCTTTGCTGGCCATGTCTCGTTTCCCCCTCAGAAGGAAGGAAGCCCCATCGACTGGGCTGACATTCCTAGCTGACATTCCTTTCACTTAGTTTCTATGTAAGCAGTGTTCTCTAGACATGGATTTTGATCTAAAGGATTGTGGTTAGCTTCTTATCTTTCTCTATTGTAATTGAGGATGGCTTGACTTTTTTTCCCCCTTGACTATACTACTTTCTAAAAACTGGTTAATTGAAGTATTATCTACATAGAGAAAAGTCCACCTTTTTCTTTGGCTACAGTTCTGTGAACTTTGACAAATATGTACAATTGTACAGTTGCCATCACCATCGAGATGCACAGTATTTCCATTATCTCACCAAGTCCCTTCATGCCTCTTTGTAGCTAGTCCTCCCCTCTAACCCCTGATCTCTGGCAACCACTGATCTGGCTTCTGTCTCTATAGTTTTGCTTTTTTCAAGATGGTTTACCAACAGAATCACATAGTGTGTGACCTTTTGTGTCTGGACTCTTTCATTTAGCATTATGCTTTTGAGACTCATCCATATTGTTTATGAATTGGTAGTTTGTTCTTACTGCCAAGTATTATCCCATGACACAGTTTCACCTGCATATCTGTTCTCCTTCAGAGGAACATTTGAGTCATTTCCACTTAAAGTTGCTTATAAATAAAGTTCCTATAAATATCTGCATGCTGATTTGTTGTGGGTGTTCATCTCCTTTGCTAGACTCCTTCTTGGAATTTTGCTCAGTATCCTCTCTCTGGCTCATCACAACCAGTTGGGGATTGTATACCATTTCCAGTATCCCCTTGGCTTTGAACAATCTCCCAGCCCACCATGCTCTTACTTGTACCAGTGAGAATCAGGCCCTGATCAGGCTCTCATTTTTCCCATTTCTCCTCTGCAGTCTTTCCTGCTCTTCCGCGGTCAGTGGAGGGAAAGTTGGGCATTCCCTTTGCCTTGGTTTGGCTCCAGATCTGCAGAGACATGTGAGAAGTTCTGGCTTTCATTGATGCCCCCAGATGGCTTCTGGGGATGGGCAGTGGTACTGCAGGGTTCTCATTTCTCCTTGGCTGATGCTTTTGAAGTCTAGGCTTTGGTCTGAACTTCATTCCCTTTTTTGCTGCTTTCTTTTCTTTTGCTGTTGCTGTTTAAATGAATTCCTTTAGCTCTTTGCTAAATGAGGTTCCATACGCAGCTTCCACTAATCATCCTAACCCCAAAATCTCTGCTTATCACTAAAAACTTTGTAAATCTTGTTACATAATTTTTTTCTGGCCTCAAACTGCCATTGTCATCTGATTTTCCTTCCCTCTGATTTTTTAAATCCATTCAAAAATTTTTTATTGTGTTGTATGCATGTTTTAAGCTCCCTGAAATACTTTCTGGGACATAGTGGGACATAAATAAATCCACAAGATGAAAAGAAATCTGTATTAATCAAGGGTTACCTGAGACTGGCAGGAGTCATAGCTATTGCTAGGCCAGTATTTTGGATTTTGAGGCATCGCCAAGAACTGACTTTGCTAAATTAATGACTATTGCTTTTTAAGGAGCAGAGATTTATTTGATGGCAGCTGAAACAATGGTGTGTTCAGACCCCAGGCAGGTACTGAAAATTAGTGAAACAGGTTAGCATAAGGCGATAGGGAGAGGTAGGGATGGTAACAGATCAGAGGTCACCTGTTCTGTCCAGTGATGGCTGCTTCTCCTCCGCTTCAATAGATAGGTGGACACACAGGCCAGTCTTGCTGGAACTCAGAAAGGCCAGACATGAAGCAATTGGCTGGAAGGTACTGAGTTTCAACATTCACCCAGCTCTTTTTGCCATGAAATGCTACCTTCAGATGAAACCTTACATGGAAATCTGTACTTGCAAGAGTAAAGGTGGGCAACTTATTTGGTTTGCTGGGAAACTTAGTTGGGCAACTTAAACTGGTGTCCTCCAGAGGCCCTCTACTTGAAGGCCTCAGGGCTGCGAGGGACAGTTTAGGGACCTTCAGACTAGATCACAAGGTCCTACCTCCCAGCCCTGAGCTCCTTTGTCCTTATACACCCTTAGGAAGAGCCATGCACTTCTCAGTCCTGGAGGCTGTGGCTTTGCCCATAATACGCTGACCTTGAACTAACCCTGGGCCATAAACAGTATATGCTTTGCCAATTGGGAAGCTATTTGCAGCGAATGTGATTTTTCCCAGTGGAATCCCTGAACTGTGTGTGCCCATGTGTGTCTGTGTGTGTGAATGCGGGGGTGGGAGCACTATCTCTCTTGTGGCTCCCTGGGGAAATCCAAGTGGACCCTGTAGGGAACGTTCCAACTTAGCGTTATTTTAGAACAGTGACCTGAAACCTCCTGTCTGTGGGTCAAATTCACCCTGCAGTCTTTATTTGAATTGCATGTGAGCCAAGACTGGTTTTTATATTTTTAATGATTGTTGAAAAAAGAATAAGCAACAAATACCATATACGACGTACAAAGCTTAAAATATGTACTCTCTGGCTCCTTCCTGAAAACGTACGGGGTGTTCTGGAGACCAGTTGTCCTTCAGTCTGAGATAATCAGCAGCTTGGCTTTAAGTGAGCGCTCAACACAGGGGACATGCATGCCTCTGGCTTTTCTCTGTTCTGAAAGCAGCTTTCCTAGTGACCCAATGGTGGTCTTCCCTGTACAGAGGGGACAGCCTGGACTGCTGCACCCCTGCAAAACCTGTGGCCAGTGTTGTTGCTCCCAGTCTCTCTTCAGGCGTGGCACCCTAGGAGCTGGATTCCCAAAGGACTGAGCTGAACTGCCGTCACACCCAGGTTTGGGAATCCCCTGGCCTCCGGCTGCCCAGGTGGCAGCCACATGAACCTTTTGCATGAGCAAACCCCAGGGCAGTGATGGCTCGGCTTAACTTTTGGGCTTAGATGGTTCAGTCCTCTCTAAACTTAGGTTGGTCCCTCTGACACTTTTTGGGACAAATCAGAGGCCTACTATTGATGTTTCTATAGCCAAAGGCTGGATGGGGCTCCTGAGAGCCATCCCAGCCAGGTAGCTTAAGGTCCCACATCCTGGAGTCTGCCTTGGTTGCTTTTCCACTCCCTGAAGGGCACAGCCCCCTCTCCACCCTGGAGGAAGCTATTTGCACCATAGTTGGTGACTGGAGCTAATGGTTCCCACTTCAGATCCACCCCCAGTGGACAAAATTCTCTGCCCAGAGGTGGCTCCAAGCCACTGTTTCTGGGACCCTGGGGGCTCACCCACCCTGCGCTGGGAATGACATCACTGACATCCACATTCAAATCCCACTTTGACTTCAGCTCCTGCTAAGACCTTGGTGAGTCACGTCCCTTCTGTGGGACTCAGTTTCCCCATTTGGAAAAGGTGAGAAGTGAGCTAGGTCTGTGCTTTTCAAACAGGGAGTCTTGTGACCAGTGGACCAATCCTCTGATCTTAAAAAAAAAAAGGATGTGACTATTTTCTGGTTCACTGCACTGGTCACTTTCTATATGGGTGTAGCTATAATAGTTTCAGAGGTTTTTTAAATTTTGGTTTCCAGTGCTAAGGATGGAACCAAAGATCTGGTTCATGCTAGACCCTTGCTCTGCCACGTAGCCCTACCCTCTTCTCAGGTGTTAACTGTCACTATTGCTCTTGAATTCTCCTGGGCTAGTGGGAGAAAGCACACATGTGGTGGGTGAGTGTGTGCATCCCTGGGGCCCTGGCTATCAGTGACAATTTTTGCAATAGTCAGTAGGGAAAAGCTGAATGGGGAAACTGAGGCATCATGCTTGGCATCAGCCTTCCTAGGTGCAAGCCAGCCTGCACCCTGGCAACCACCATGCCAGGACTGGCAAGTTCTCTTTAGCAGAAACACTGCATTCTCCTAATGCTGTTAGTTGTAATGTTAACATATTTCTCAGTCATGGGCATTGAATCCAAGAGCAGATTTTAGTTTTCTAGTTGTGTAAGAACTAAAAGTCTAAGTGATTGTACCTATGTACATCTGTGCATATATTTCAATAATACTATAAGAATAAATAATTTAAGACAAGTTTGGGGCTCTGTGGACATTTTCTTCAACTTCCAAAATGACATGTACATTCCCTAAGAAACAGGGGTCTGGAATAGGGCTATGAGCTGTTTGTAAAGGATCAAACAGAGTCAGATAAAGTGACACCCACCTGTGATTCCAGCACTCTGGGAGGCTGGAGGAGGACAAGTTCCAAACTAGCCTGGGAAACTTAGTGACTTAGTGAGATCCTGTGTCAACATAAAAAATAAAAAGGGCCGGTATTGTAGCTCAGCATGAAGGCCGTGGATTCAATCCCCAGTTCTGCAAAAATGACTAAAAAATTTTAAAATCCAGACAGTAAGTCTTTAGAGGTTGAGAGACTTGTTGTCTCTGCTGCCATCACTTTGAAATGCAACCGTAAATAAACGGACATGGCTGTGTTTTAATAAAGCTTTATTTACAAAAAGAGGTAGTGGGCCATAGTTAGCTGCAGGCCACAGTTAATGGACCCCAGCCTGAGAGATTTCTGTGGCATCTTCCTCACACACAGGGCGAGCAGTCTCAGCGTGGAGAGAGGCCTTGTCCTCTGGGTTCTCAAACCCCCTGCTGATCTCTGTCCTCTGAGCCCCCCAGGACACCTTGCTCAATTGCAGGGCCTGAGGTTGGCAGGGACGTCCTCACATCCTTTCTGGCGACCACTCTGCGCCCCTGTAGGAGACTCAGCTCTGCTGCTGGCACGCATTTGGAGACCGTTAGGGAACTCATCCGGAGGCCCTTTTATCTTTCTTTATAAATCACCCTCTCCCTCCACTTAATCCTGCTTGGCCTGCTCCTCTGAACTCCCTCCAATTTGTCTCTGGTGAGCTGGTTCTGAGCTTTGCTGGCTGCAGGCAGCCAGGTGTGGCCTTGCAGAGATTGGGGCGGAGGGAAAAGAGGGGGAGGGGAGTCTCTTCCATCTGCCTGGGATGTGGCTTTGGTTGTAAATGCTCATATCTTTGCTCTTCTCTGCTGATTGGAGCCTCAGTAGTTCATTTATTCAATATTCACTTAACAGACATTCGTTGGGCTTCATACTAAGTGCCAGTCAGGGAAGACAATGCCTGTGCCACTGCCTTCTTGGGACTAACACAGTACGAATCAACAAATGCACAGCTTAATGACACATTTTTGAAGTGTTGTGGAGGAAACCAGCCGGGCTTAAGATGGTCAGTGCTGAGGCAGAGAACACAGAAAATACTCTTCACTTACAAATGAGAAGACCGAGTGAGGGTGTGACATCTGTGCCAGAGCCTAAAAGTTGAACAGATACCTACTGTAAGCAGAGTGGAGGAAGGGGCATCCTATTTGGAGGAACAGCAGGTGCAAAGGTCCTGTGGTAGGAATGGACTATTGTGCTTGATCATGTGAGGGACAGAAAGTGAATAAAGTTCTGCCTTAGAGCCATTGGACTCTTAGGGAAGTTGGACTTGGCAGTGACCCAGCAGTAAAGGTAGTAAATATAAAGATGTGATGAACTTAATAAGCTTCTTCCTAGTGGCAAGAACGACACAGCCATGCTTTATTAAATTTGTTGTATTTCATGCTCAAGGAAACTGTTTAAAGGAATCATGCCCTCCCCTGCCTTTTACACATGAGAAAAATAAGGCCCCACATCTAAAAAGTGAAGGAGCTAAGATCTAATCCACAGCAGCTGGACTCAAAGCCCCAAATGATCTTCTATTCCATCTCAGAAATAAAGTCTCCTGCTCATTCTTTTATGCCCTGTGCAGGACACAGGTAACATGGAAATTTAAACTCCCACAGCCTGTGTTTCGGAGAGCTCATGGCTTAATCAGGGAGCCAAAAGAAGAGGCCACTGCCAAAGCACGAGGGGAGGACGCTGCAAGGGTCAGCATGGGATGGGGGGCGGGGGCAGTGAGGGGAGGCGTCCCTGAGTTCATTCTCCAATCGGAATCTGAGAGTAGGGAAGGTGCTGGGTCCGGAGGAACAACATACACAAAGGCTCAGAGGCACCAAAGCATCCCCTTTGCCCTGCGTGGTCTTCACGTCCCTCGGCCTGGCTAGAGCCCTGGTGACTAGAGCCCGGAGCGGCTGACGGGCACACTTTTGGAGCTGGATCAGTGGTGTAAGAGCTGTGTTCCAATACCAGGTTTGTCCTGCAAGTGTGTGAACTGATTATTTGTCAGCTTGGGTGGAAATGCCCAGCAGAACTGAATCCATACGGTTCTGGGTGTGGAAAACCCACTTTAAGGAGGATCGCTGTTAGAATGGTATAAAACGAAAACAGGAGAGAAGGATTTCAACCCATTGTGCTTGCACGAGCTTTGCTGTGACTCATTTTCCCCTGAAGAGCGTCACTGGGGCTGGTTTTCCTTGCTTGGAAAAGCTCCGGTCCTCTCCGTGGCTGAGGATGGCTCTGGTCTCTGCCTTCACTTTGGGCGACATCTCACGGCCTTTGGGGTGGATTCTTCAGCTTCCAGCACCGACTCTTGGCCTTCTGATGCAGACTCTCACCGCTAGTGCTAAGAGACCCTTGGGCCTCTTGAAGCAAACCCCTCGGTCTTCCTTTTCGGATCCTATGGCCTTCTGGTGTAGGACACTGCTGTTGGCCCCAGGCCTCTGGCTGGATCCGTTGGATCTCTAGCACACGGACAGATCTTTTGTACTCTTCCTTATGTGACTCTGGGCAGTCACTGCAGGCTAATCTTGTAAAATTCTGTGTCCTGCGTTACATCTGATTCAGAACATGTGCAGTCTCTTGAGGAGCCTTGCGCCAGCCCTGCAAGTGCTTGTAAGCTCTAATAGATTGTTTACGAAGACGACCACTGACAGCGTCAACTGGGGGAGGCTGGTTGGTACTTTGCCACACGTTCTGTGTGGCCTCGGCACAGTGCCCGCCTCTTCCCCTAGACCCCTGTGGTTACAGTTTCAGTTGATAGTGGGTGCTTATTTGCATATACAGTCACCTTCCTGTGCACAGTTGGCTTCTGCTAGCAGGTGAAAACTGCCTTTAACTCACCTTGTCCAGGTATCTGGCTTGGTGAGAACTAGAATCCATGGGTGGGTGGTATAACTTTGGATTTAACATGTTCATGGCAGGACCATAGATACATGACTGTCTGTTTGGTGGTACCACTGGTGGTGCACACATGACCATCCACTAAATGGTTTATAACACCCAATGGGACTGTCCCATGCTGCCAGATGGGACAACCGTGCTTGGTCTACTAGTGGTTCAAGTCAACAGGAATGTGTTAAATTCAGTGTCAGAGATTTTGCATTGGGCCCAGCTGCTGGAAACCTTCAATATCTCCCCCCCATAGGCTTGAAAATAGGAGATGCTATTCTGCATGGAGAACCATGGTCAGCTGTGTAACAGCCTAGACTAGACAGTGTGGCCTATGCCTTCCAGTGGCCTTGCTGGGAGGAATGGAACCTCCTCCCTCATCCAGCCTCCCAGCCCTTGCTTTCTGGCTCAGCCAAGGTGCATGGGAGCCAGGAGCCCCTAGAGGGCAGGGAGCTGAGCTGCAAATGCCGGCAGGCCTGGCCTATCTCAGCACGTGTGATGCATTAGGCTGGAATGGCTCCCCAGGGACCCCTCCCCATCATCTCCTCCACGGCGGTTCAGAGGTGGTGCGGAAGACCGAATGAACACGTTTGCAGGTTGCTTGCTGAAGGTTTTTTGGACTGGGGCCTTGCTGGCTCAGGTGTGGGGAAGGAGGTGACATGTGAAGTCTGAGTGAGGAGAGAGGTGAGCCCATGCAGATAGGTCCTGGTGACTGCAGACTGGGGTTTGTGGAGACTGGATGAGGGGGAGACACGGAAGGGGCAGTGATGTCAGGTGGTGCCTGTACACTCAGCCAGCAAGTCCTGCATGGTGCCACCCACCGGCCAGGCTGTGAGGGGGTTTGCCTGGGGAGGAAGGAGCCTGGCAGGGCAGTGCAGCCATAGCAAGCCCACGGCGGGGACTCAGGAACATACTATTGAATCTCCAGCATTGGTTGGTGATGGGGCACAATGACTTTTCCTGTTCCAGACTCTTTTCCCATCCTGCCTGGGATGTGGCCAGGATGGGGACCTCAGAGTCCTGGGGAGACATCACAGTTCATAACTGACTCCAGAGTGGATACTGGACCGGGTTTTCTCATGAGTGGTTCTTTTATTCAGTCATTGATTAACATAAATGCATCTATTGACCATCCGTTCTATGAGAAGGACTGAGGAAATAGCCAAACAAGTGCCCATCCCTGCCCTAGAAAAAATGAGTAGCTACTTCTAGCTGAAGTTTGGGTTGGGCAGTTTTTGGTCACTATCACATTATAGGACCCTGCTGCCACAGAAGACACTGCCCCTTAAGGAAGGCAGCTGAGTTCCTGATATCGCTTCTCACGCCCCCGAATCCATAATTGCAACACTAAAATGCTCTCAGAGTTATGAACCCCTCCAGTCCTCTTCTGGGGCCCCTGGCATGGTGCATGCCAAGCTTCTCAGCCCCATGGGGCAGCGGCAGCATGGATGCTGGACAGGGGGTGCTGCCTGCAGTGTTCCTGGACGCCAGTGGCGTCACTTGGGAAAAATGACTGGACCACTTGACCACGGCTCCAAACAGCCACTATAAAATCCTCAGCTGCTCCATCTGGGCAGAAACCAGCCTAGTTTTCCTCGAGTCTGCAGCCTTCTTCTCTGAATCTCCTGGGCCCTGGCAGCTCTGCTTTCTGCTTCAGCTTTTCTGCCCCCTCCTGTAGGACCCCTCAGGTTGAGGAGATTGTGGAGAGAAATTTTGGTCCACATGTAGGGTCATGCCACCTTCCTGCTGCCCTTGTCTCTGGGACCAAAGGTATAGCATTCTGGGCCAAGAGGTCCCCATGTCCCTTGCAGAGGTGACATCCCTCCCTTCCTGCTTTGAGAGGCTCCATTAGCTCCCAACCCTTGATCACAATCCTTGCAGTGGATGCCAGGAACGGGGGCGTGCCAGGGCTCTTGCTGCTTCCAGGAATTGGTTGGCTGTGAGGGGAACTTGGGGGGCACAGGAAGTACAGCCAGAGGGAGGACCCAGGGTGGCAGCTCTGCGGGGCTCCCTGTTCAGCTGGTCTTGGACAAGACTCGTATCCACCCAGAAGGCTGATGGGTGATGTTGAATACACAGCTGATGATTCTTCAGTGTGCCCAAGAGGAGACCTCAGGCAGGGGAGCCAGATGCTTGTCCCAGAGCAGCCCAGTGGCTGAGAGGCAGGTCAGGGCGCCCCCTCTCTGTGACTGATGCTCTTCTCTGGTACAGTTCCCTGTATCCCATTTTGAGATCACACCTTCCCTGAACATCTTGTGACCACTTCCCTGTGACACCACCTCTTTCCCTGCTGTCATGGCTTCGCACATGCTGCTACTTCTGCTTCAAGTTCCTGACCTGTCACCATCCTTCAAATCCAGCTCAGGCCCTTGGGAAGCCTCAGACCCCTCCTACCGCTCCCAGCGTCACTGCACGCTCCCTGGTCATTGCTCTGAGCTCTGAGTCTCTGTGCTTGCACTACCCACTTCCTCATTTCAAGGGCCACATTCTCCCTTGGACCAGGAGCACCTTCAAGTCACAAAAGCCATCACAGGCATCTTGTGTCCCTGTGCCCAACATAGTACCAGACACACAGTAGATCTCTGCAGCTGTTTGTTGTCTGACCGAATGAATAAAAAGATGATTTACATCATTAGCTACACAGACCACTTTCTTCTGCCCTCATGGACAATGAGTTTGGCGATTGGTCTGGAGCTGGTTGTGCATTAGGAAGAGGAACCATATTAATGCATTTGCAATGTGGCTGAAATTTGTATATCTTGCTGCAGGCAGATCTTAATCCCTGGCAGTAATGCATGACTTTCTGATCGGATGGCATGGGACAGTCATGCATGTACCCCAGTGGTTCAAGCCGGCGAGGGTGTGTGAACCTTGCTGTTGTAATGTGTGCAGCTCCCTTAGTCCTGGCAATGGAGCTGCACCACCATTCATGGGGTAATCACCCCCTCTCCTTCCCTCCATTCATTCATCATCCTATCAGACTCTATAACCAGCAGGTGCTGCAAATAACCATTGGTGGATACCACACGATCACCATCAGTGAGAAGAGCCATGCCATTTTGCTGTATGGTGCTTATGATCAGTTTAGCCTGCTGCTGGGGGAAAGGCCAGCTTTGACAACCTTCTTTTTGGCCAGGTAGGAACCGGGGCTCTGCAGACATTAAGGAGCCCTGATGGTGAATATTAGGACCAGGACCAGAACTTGGACTATCCAGACCTCAGATCAACGCTCTAGACCTGGGGTCAAACCTCTAAGTTGGTCCTGCACAACTAATTAATTCATTGACCAACTGGTGGGCCAATTTTCTAAGAACTTTTCTCCAGGCTCTTCTTTCTCTACCCCTCTGTCAGCTCTGCCCTTGCCATAGAGAGCAAATTGGCTGCAGCCAATGGTTGGTCTCAGAGGCAGAGGAGCAGACAAAGAGACCCAGACACTGAGCCCCTGGCCAGTGTCACTCTGCATGATCCTGGATTGGGTGATGGACGAAGGAGAGCCGAGGAATTGGGGTTGGTGAGTGGGTGGTGGTCTAGGGTGGTCCTTGGTGACCTGGGCAGTAGAATGTCTGGATGGACACAAGGCAAGACCTGAGCCTACAGGTGCAGTGTTTCAGTGGGTCTCCTGACTTTGGCCTTTGCAGGAGGTAAGGGAGTTGCTGCCCCAGGTACCTTCCTTGAAAAGCTTCTGCATGTGGCCTGTGAGGGCCTGGACACCCTCCTGCCCCAGATCCAAAGTCTTGTGAAGGATGGTGGTGGTGGCACCAGCTGCTGGGCAGCAGCAGACAGGAGTCTGCCGATTCTCCCCCAAAGTCATAGTCTGGGCTTGCCTGGTGACTTCAGGCAGCTAGTTCTCTCATTCTTGGAGAAGATTAAGAAAAAGTTAAGAAATCTGTTTAAAATGGATCAAAGCCATAATGGTGCTGGGCATAGGAGTGCACATCTGTAATCCCAGCACTTGGGAAGCTGAGGCAGGAGAATTGCCATGAGTTCAAGACCAACCTGGACTACATAGTGAGTTTAGGGCCATCCTGAAGTACAGAGTGAGGCCTTGTCTCAAAAAGTTTCTCTCTCTCTCTCTCTCTCTCTCTCTCTCTCTCTCTCTCTCTCTCTCTCTCTCTTTCACACACACACACAAAGCCATAGTGTACATTGAATAGTTTTTAACATATTCTACCACTTTTTGATGATTTAAATTAAATGGATTAAAGTCTGCATGTTGCATTTTCTCTCCATAATACACAGTTTGAAAAATTAAGGAAGAGCTGAGGAAAAGGTATTTTGAGCTATGAAGCTCAGCCCCAAACAGGGAAGAAGGCACTGGAGGCATTTAACCTGGCCTGGCTCCCACTGACTCTAAGTTTCAGCCACTTTTCCCTCTTCCCGGGCCCCAGGGGGCTCCTCTGGGCACAGACCCTGCGTGAGCCATTTCCTGTGCCCAGGATGTGGCCCCAGCTCTTGGCCTTGTTACTCCCGGGCAGGCTGTGGATCTGGTCTCCACCATCACTTCTGAGGCAAGTCAGGTTTCTGGGAAGACGGGGCCTCAGTGATCTTGTTCACCTTTAGCCTCCTGGGCCTGGCCTAACACTGATGCTTAGAAGCTGCTCACCTTAAAGGAAAAGGAAGGCTTGGTCTGTAGTTCCAGGTCCTTTGGTTTGAAGCCAGAGTGTTAAAGTGTTGTTATAAGTTTTCTTTTTCCCTTCCCTTCCCTTCCCTTCCCTTCCCTTCCCTTCCCTTCCCTTCCCTTCCCTTCCCTTCCCTTCCCCTTCCCCTTCCCCTTCCTCTTTTCTTTCTTTCCTTCCTTCCTTCCTTCCTTCCTTCCTTCCTTCCTTCCTTCCTTCCTTCCTTCCTTGTTGTTCTGGGGATTGAACCCACTGAACGACCTCTCCAGTGTTTCTTTATGAATGATTTTCAGAGAGGGTCTCTCTAAGGTGCCGAGTTGTCTAGGCTGAACTCGAACTTGCCACCCTCCTACCTCAACCTTCCAGAGCCCTGGGATTAGAGGCGTGTGCCACTGTGCTGCTTAGGTTATGACTGCTGAGCTCCACTGGTCCTGATACCAATGTGCTGTGTGATCTCGGAGAGGTGGGTTCACCACTCTGGCCCTTACTCCTGTGCTCAATAGGGAGTGGGCTTGTCAAAGGCTTGGTCCACATGCAGGGCCAGCTGGGCTGCCTCCTGGTGCCCAAAGCCCCCCATTCTGTGACTGCAGACTGAGGAAGCAGCTTCTGTTTAAATTACATGTACTTTCAGGTCAACCTGGGCTCCAATGAGCAGTCTCTGTCCCAGTTTTCCAAGGGAGGCAGGAGTCAGTGTGGTTAGCCTGATTTCCCAAGGTTGGAAAGGTCCAGAGGGACACTGGAGTGAGAGAAGGGTGCCCTCCTCTCCATGGAGAGGCCAGCGAACTGGGTGCTCGCTGGCTGCCCATCGCTGCTCAGACATGCTGCCTCCCTCCTGCAGCTACATCTGTGACTATGGCTGGCACCTAGGAGAAGCAGGCTTGTTAGAACCCTCATTTACATTTCATTAGGAGGTGTCAGGCTGGGTGGCAAAGAACAGAGCTGCTCCTTCCCTGAATCCAGTGTTTCTAGTGGCAGTCAGCAGTGACTCCTCAGCGACCACCCAGTGGACCGGGCTCCTCTTCCCACACAGAGCCCAGAACCACCCTTAACCCCCAAACCAGATGTGAGCCCCCTCCACTGAGTCCCACCAGGCAGCCATGCTGAAAATGAGTATTCCCGCCTCTGTTTTTATATATGAAGAAACCAAGGCTCAGAGAGGTTTCCAGGGCCTCATCCAAGGTTGCACAACTAGGATATGGCAGAGCTGGGTCACAAACCTAAGGCAGCCTATTTTCCAGGTAGGCATTTTCCCATTTCGCCAAAACTGACTACCATCTGGCCATGGGAGAGGACCCAGCTGTGAAACTTATTTGCACCCAAGGATCTTAGTGTAAAGGCTGAGTGACTCAAAGCCACACAGTGGGGAGAGGGGATGGGGAGATGGAGAGGTGGGGAGGTGGGGGGCAGAATGGTGGGAGACTGTAGGGCTAGGAGAAGGTCATACGGTCTTCGTCAGCTTCCCAAAGACCAAGGTCATCTGCAGCTCCATGCTCTTTAGATTCTGTTAGAGAACATTGCAGGACCTCCCGGTGGGGTTTCTCTGTGCATTATGAGATAACTTATGGAAGTCTTAAGGTATCCACGGCTTCAGCTGGACCTCAGGCAGATGCTGGCATCATCTGGTGGGAGCACAGAGACCTCTGATACGCACCTTGTGGAAGGTGTGTATCATGTCACACCGTGAGTCCTCTGCCCGGCCCTGAGAGTAGGAGCAATTTGGAATCATGGGATTCATTCGCAGTAACTTATCTCAAAGTCAGGAGCAGTGGGGTACAGAAGACAGTAGGAAATCTTGTTTATTTTCTCTTTATTTCTGGAGACTTGCTGAGCCGGTGCTAGAGAGGGGTGGCTCACTTCTCTGCCCATCCTCGCAAGCTGGTTCCTCCTCAGCTTCCTAACAATTGGTGTTTCAGCCTTTTTCATTAGATTTTTTAAGGCTCAGATTGATGAAGGTGAAGTATGAGCCAGACACAGGGGTACAAGAGACAAAGGTGTAGTAATGAGTTCAAAATTTACAAAACACAGAAGCAAATATGGCTTCAATACACGTTGTGACCCTTTATAAGTCTGGAAATTACTCTTCAAAAATCATTCTGGCCTGACTTCAGAGCCGAGTAGATTCTGGGATACCACAGATTGACTTTGAGAAGTGGGTTGGTATTGCAGGAATTTTTTAATTTCCTGTAACTCACAACAATTTTCTCCAAGCGAGCCTTAGAGCCACTCCTGTGATGGTGCACTGACCACATTTGCCGAGGGATCCACCGCGTGAACGGTTCAAGCAGAAAAGGAAAACAGGAGGAGGAAGAACAAAAATGAGAGTACCTTGGAAAGAACCCACTCACAGTTCAGAAAAACATTTCCAGGTAAACAAGGGACTGGCTTATACCCAGTAATAAATAAATATATTTATTTATTACTGGGTATAAAAGGGACCTGCCACTTCTGTGTTTTAAAAAGTGAAATAAAAATGGCATCACTTACACTTCAGAGCCGAAAAGAATTTGGGAAAAGCAGATTATTATTAATTATTTTTAATAGCTTCTTAATTAGCCCTTCAAACAAGTTTTTCAAAATCCCCAAAGGTGTCTAATTTGCATGGCATGTTTTTACTTTTCTATGCATTTCATTAACAGCACTTTTTTTGAAACCTAACAGCAAGAGAGGAAGGCAACGCTTTCAGAAGGTAGGTTTCACAAAAAGTGCTCAGGTTGTTGCTCCAAAAAAAGTCTCGTTGTTTCTTCCTCCCTCTCAGTGGCATGGTGGGTGTGCAGTGGGGCAGCAGGAGCCAGCACGGGGACCCTGGGCCGTCCGCACACAGCCGCCTTCTACAATGTGTGAAGCCAGGCAGAAAAGCCGCCCATTGGGACAGAGAGCAGAGGCGGACAGCCCAAATCAGCCCTCCTTGTCTCCAGCTTCCGGGAGGATTCATGGCTTGGGATCTGGAGGTGACACTGGCACGCAACGGCAGGGGGTGAAAGGAAGGCCCGGAACCCAGAGAGGAGGGGGAGCCCGTTACAGCTCCGCCCGCCTGCTCTTCACCCTGCCCCCACCTCTGCGGCTGGCAGAGGGCAACTCTCACTGCAACAGCAACTGGACCGGGCTTACTGCGTCCAGGGACCAGTGTCATATGCTCTACCCGGAGTTTTTCTTTTTTACCACGACATCCACGTAGGCTCTATTATCGGCCTCATTTAAGAGACAACAGCGATTTAGGAGTTAGGCTTGAGTGAGCACTGACTATGTGGCAGACCCTGTACTATATATGTATGAATTCAATTAATCATCACAACCCCGAAAGGTGTTTGTGCTACTTTTTGTTGCCATTTTACAGGTGAAGAAAAGAAAGAAAGCAAAGAGAAATGGCCTTGCCATGGTCACTTAGCTGAAGAACAGCAGAGATGGAGCTTGAGCCCGGGCTGAGGGACACTATCTGTTACCACCCTAGAAATTCCACCCTAGTTGCCTGCTCCCCCCAGGCAGTCTTCCCTGATGAATCTGTCTTTGCTGTCTTTGGCCATATTTTCCGATTTGCACTGTCCTCTGAAATTATAACCCCTCCTGTGTAGGCCACACCCCCACACTTGCATTCTAAGTGTTCTCCAGCCCAATGCCTGGCATGCGACAGGTTCTCAGGATGTATCCGTTCACTGAAGCATATTATCAAAAAGCAGCCTTAGTTTTGGACTCGGGCACTGGATAGAATTATTCTTTAGCAGATGAGATGTTATTGGGAGATGAGGGACCAACACTGCTTAATCATTTTCAAGGTGCTTTGTCCTTTTCTCTTAACTACTAATGGAAAATTCTCTCCCAAGTCACACTCATTAGCACTCAGAGGTTGTTGTGGCAAAAATCTTTCCAAAATAGCCCCAAGTTTATTTGCAGAAAGGAAAGAAGCTGAGCCAGGGACAAAGTATTGAGGCTTGGCAGACAGGAAACATTGAACCGGGGGACTGGCAGTCTCTTGCCTGTGTCCTGGGGTAGGAATGGGAAGTTTCTGGGCCCCTACAGGGTTGGATACAGTTGGAGTTTGGTGGGAGGGTGGTAAGGGAGAGCCAAAAGGGACACTTGAAACCACAGGGAAATAATATGGTGTTGCATTATCTTTTTGACAGTTCCAGCAACAGGGAATTAATCAACAGTAGTAAAAGTGTAATTAGTACCTCTTTTATTATCAGACACATAAATCAAGCGAGCATCTCTCTCTAATTGGAACAGGGGCTCAGTAAAATTGGTGCAGGGGTGTAGTATAGGGAAAGAGATTTGTTTACCTCCTTCATTTTATTTAATTACCTGCCCTTCCTTTTCATTATTCTACTGTAATTCTTCCATCAACTTTTGGATTAGAGTCGCTGCCCACTTGGTAGATGAACCCGGACTTAAGAGAACCAAAGTCCAATGGTAAGCTGGGATTCGAATCCAGAACTCTATACAGGAGCACACGGACCTAACTATGACATTGCTGTAGCCTTTAACTGACCGGTCCTTCCCGGGTGGGCGAGATGCAGGAAGTGTGGGCAGATTTGAAAGGTGTCATTCTCTTGCATGGGGGACCTGCAGGAGTCTCTCCAGGAGAAAACCAAATCCTGACATGCAGCAGGGGCTCCTGTTTCTTCTTCTTGGAAACTGAATTGTGTGGACAGAAGCAAGGAGGGGCCCAGAAAAGAAGGCTGGGCGTGGGCACCCCACTTTCTGAGACTGTCTGAGGGTGGCAGGCTCACTTGTGAGCAAGGGAGTGGCCTTAGCATAGAGCTCCTGCCTGCAGAGTGGGACAGGATGTCCCAGAGAGGGGTGCTGGAAACCCAGCCAGTGCCCACTGGGACCCTGCAAAGGTGGCCTGTACAGAAGGGAGGGCCTGCAGATGTAGGTAGAAATTTCTTTCTCTTTTTTGGTTTCATCTTGTTTTCACTTTCATTTTTAATTGACACTTAAAATTGTGCATATTTATGAGGTATAGTGTGATAATTTGATACATGTGTACAATATGTAATGATCTTATCAGAGTAATTGGTATTTCCAGCTCTTTAATTTTACGATTTCTTTGTGTTGGGAGCATGTGAACTCCTCTCTGCTGGTTTTTTATCAAACATATGATTAATTGTGGTAAACTGTCATCACCTTAGGCTGTAGAACGCTAGCACTGGTTCTTCCCTTCTGAGTGTCTTTTGGTACCTGTCGTCCAGTCTCTGTCTTCCTCTTTCTTCCCCTTGCCAGCTGCTAGTGACCACTATTCTAGTTTCTTCTTCAGTGAGGTCAACATTTTGGCTTCCTCACAGGAGTGAGAACACACAGTACTTAGCTTTTAATGGCTGCTTGTTGCACTTAGCTTAATGTCCTTCAGTTCTACCCATGTCGCCACAATGACAAGATTTCATTCTTTCTATCTGGGTACCACATTTTCTTTGTCCATCTGTCCATGAAGAGACACACTGACTGCTTCCATATTGGGACTGGTGCTGTGATACTCATGGGAGTTCAAGTGTCTCATGTACTGATTTCCTTTCCTTTGGGTGCATACATACTCAACAGTAGCACAGCTGGCTCGCCTGCTACTTTTATTTTTAGTTTTTTTACATGCTATTTTACATGGTGGCTCTATTACCCTACGTTCCCAGAAGGCAGACACTTCTACCCTTCCTCTCTCTTCCTCTGGCTTTTCCCACTCCTGGGCCCAAGGGAGCTCTGCTTCCAGGACTTCTGCTCTTCTGTGGGCTGTGTGATTCACTGCCGCCAAGGGCAAGGGTTGGGAAGATGTATTTGTGTCTTCCTGGCTGAGCCATTTGATTGCCAGCATGAGGCCCTATTTCGCTTTTTCAGCAAAACCCCTGAGCATTGCGCTGAGATGATGGCCTCGAAAAATGTGCACAGGATGACCACAGAAGATTCTGTAACATAATAGAACACACCTCCCTCCCCATTCCCCTGCCCTGGGATTGTAATATGAGCAGGAAATAAACTTTTGTTATTTTACATGTTGAGTGTTAAGGATCGTTTATTACAGCATCTGAATTTACTCATCCTGCCCGGATGCATTTCCTCATTTTGGAATTCCCCCTTCCCCTCAGTCACCCCTGAATGTCCACGGCTGGCCCTCTCCCTTCCTTCTCCTTTCAGCTGAAGTGTCACCATCCACCTTCTTCTTTCCACCATGCCATAAAATAAGTCTCTTCCTCAAGCTCTGTCCTGGCACCCTCTGTCTTTTCCATTCAGTGTTAGGTGCTGGCTTAAAAGTCCAGGAGGAACTTTTAGGAGCTCGGGGAGGAGGAGGCGACTAGCTTAAGGCCACACAGTAAGTGAGTGGCATGCAACTTTCATGGTCACCACTCTTCCTGGAAATGCTCTTTAATTTTGAAGTCTCTTCCTTGACCAATGGTCAAGGGCTGAGAAAGATGTTCAGGACCCCTTGGCCACAGGCCTTTAGAGAATTGGAGAGCTTGAGCGTCCAGGGGGCAGGAGGCTGGGAAGGGAGAGGCGCATTGGAGAGCTGGCCTCTGTGTCCTCTTCCGCAAGTGGCACTGATTATCCCTTCCTCTGAGGGTCACATGGCTTGCAGAATTGAGGCACAAACAAAGCTCAGCCCTGGACCTCATTATCAGGGTGCAGCCACCATGGTGGTTCCAATTACCATACTAGCCTGATGCTATTAATACTGTCTTCTGAAGAAATGCCGAGGAGTAGGAATTTCAGCCACAGGCAGGTCCTCCTTGGGGCCAGTTTCTGGGAGATTGTGGCTTTGTGATCTGGAAGCCACTATTTCCCCACCTTCTCCTCATGCCTCCTGTCCCCCAGATCCTTTCCCCACTTCAACAAACTGATTCTTGGGACAGGGCTCAGTTCTAGGTGGTGCAGGGGCAGCCATTGCCCCACCCTAACCACTTGGAGCCACAGAATTACAGTAAAACACACCAGGAAATCTATTTCACAAAAGCAAAGGGCTTTCACACTCACTTTTTAAGCATCTTAATATTTCTAGGAGGTACATGTGAGTACCCCATGTTACAGATGTGCGGAGTATCTAATAAAGTCACACAAGCAAAAAGTGGGCAGCGGCAGGACCAGAAGCTACATCTGTTGCCTTTGCCTGTGATGCTCCAACTTCTCTCTGAGCACCCGGCCCCAAAAGAGACTGCACAACTAGGGCCTGGGGAAGGAGGGACCTGTGACCGTTTAGAAGAGATGACTTTCTGTCTACCTAAAATAAACCATGCGTGAATTCCACTCCACTGGGTCTCACTGATCAAAGTAAGGGATCATCAAGAAAAACAAATCCTGGGCCTTGGGAACCCCTTCAGGGTGAGTGTGAAATTTTAACCAAAAGCATTCGGCTGGGGAGACGTTCAGGGGCTAGTGACTTAGGGTGGCACTGCACACTGACACGGTGGTGTCAGCATCGGGAGGCATGCAGCTGACTGGGTCCAAGCCACTGGGTGCAGTGGCTGAGAAAGGCCAGAGCTGGCCAGGGCTCTTCGAGCCCAGCACATGCAGGAGCAGAGGTTCCATCCTGTACCAGCCCTTCCTCTCACCCTCACACTTGCCAAAGCATCTCACGTGTAAGCAAAGCAAGTGTCAGTGACGTCATAACCAATCAAAGTGATGGACTCATTCCTAACTGAACTCTGTGTGCTGCAGACTCCATGGTGAGCTAGCACCATATACCCCGGAACTCAGAGATCCCTCCGCGGGAGGTGTGGATTGAGGGGCTGGACATGAAACCTTACATCAGACCGAATGCGACACAGGTAATGATGGCATTGTAGAAAACTGATCTACTGGTAGTGGATGAAAAATGGACTCCTTCCTAAAGAACGGGACCTAGAATTGGTATTTAAAGGATGGCCAGCCATTGTCAAGTGGGTGGCTTACACCTCATCATTCAAACCACTTCATTGAGGCTCTTGGAGTGCAGACTTGGTGGCACCTGTGCAGGGCAAGAGGGTGAGCTGAGGGACCTGACATTCCTCCCTGGGTAACCTGGGTGTTGGATCCTGGGTAACCAACACCCCAGCAAGCTGCTGGATAGCAGACCTGAGTATGGCCCTCCATCTAGAGGGGCTGGCTTGCCATTGACTACAGGGGTCCTTTTCTTGTCCTTAAGTGCTTGTCTATAGTAGAAAGAACAAACATTAGCAGGCCAGTGGGCAAAAGAGGGGTAAATGCCACTATTTGAGCCTGGACTTCTTGTCTGCTGCAAGACCTGGTTCTCCAGTTCAGCTCAGAAGGTCTCTGCTTGGGGAAGCTTTCCAAGTCTCCAGATTTTGCCCAGCCTCCTCCTGGCCCCCAGCATGTAATTACTAACTTATGTGATTACTGATTAATGCCCTCTTTCCCTGTTAATACATAAGATTATTGAGGACAGGGACATTTAGTTTTTCATCTTCAGGGATACTTGGCATATATTTGGTGCTCAGTAAATGTTTGTTGGGTGAGCTAATGATACATAGCCAAAGCGTCTCATGTGTAAGCACAGTGAGAACATCATGGGCGGTTTCCCCTTCTCCTTATAAGAAACATCAAATGCATGCACAAATTCCTCTTCCCTTTTAACCTCTTAAGCATCCCACAGCTGATTTGAAGAGCCTGAATCAACCTGCAGAAGAAAAATCGAAGCTCATCCCAGGCTCAGCATGTAGAGTTGCTCAGGAACAGATGTCTTATCCCTCTCTGCTTTTGTGGGGTCTCTGTTTGGGCTGCACTTTGGAGTCACCTGAGGACCTGGGGTTGCGGGAGGTGGACCCCCACATTGGTACTGTTCAAATGCTCCCCAGGCAATTTCAGTATGAAACTGAGCCCCCACTGGGGCTCCAGGCACCAGAGTGGAGGACACTGATCTAGCTACAGCTGGGGACACAGACAGCTCTACTCTTACCTGCATTTTACCCATGAGCCACTAGAAGCCTGGAGAGGGCCAGGCTTACCGACAGGCATACAGCAAGTGGAAACCCAGCCCAGAGCAGCAATGGGCCCCAGGAGAGGAGTCTTCTTTTGTATTCCCTCAACTTTCCTCCCAGCAGGCTGAGAAAGAGATGGCTTCTCAGACTGAGCCTCAGAGGCCCTGCAAGCCTCAAGTCTGCTGGAGGGACAGCCAGAACTATTCCACTTCCCTCCGGCGTCCACTTTGCTGGAGTATGGAATCCTTGCATGTAGCTCCCAAGGGGCTGGGACTAGTGGACAAGAGGCCATCTCCAAGTCTGAGGCCTGTCCAGGGGCAGCTTCCGGGACAGTGGCATTTCTGGAGCCTCCTGGGGAAAAGGCCACCCTTTGAAACCCCTGGATGTAAGGAGCAGCCTCAGTTGTCCTCCTTGCATACCCATTTCCAGCAGAGGATTGGGACACTCCCGCCCCCGTGGGCTCCATGATGGATGTGGAGAAGCGACCAAATGTCCCTCATTAATCACTGGCTCCATCTGGTTCCCTGCTTGATGGTTTTCAGCTGACTTGAAAAAGACCCAATTAGATCAAAACATTCTGACAATTTATCTTATGGCATGAACAGGTCCAGATCAAGGCTATGATTTCATCATCAGAGAGGAAGGAAGGAATGGGGTGTGGGTCATGCACAGAGCCTGGGAGAATGAGGGGGTCTCCCTTGTTGTGAAGTTGGAGGTTCCAGGTGGCTGCTGGCCCTGTCAGTCCATGGTGTGGGACCCACAGCACGATGACCACCCTTTGGTTTAGGCGGGACACGCCTGGGGCAGGGGAGTCTTGCTGGGGTGAAGAAGATGAACAATGAGAAAGGGTCAGCTATTCCAGCTAGTTTGGTACTGCAGTGTTGAACATGGGGCAGGCAGATTTAGGAATTGATATGTGGCTGAGGCCAGGCTTGTTCCAACTCACGCACAGCCCAGAGCCTAGAGACCAAGGCCCTCCACCTAGAAATAAGCATCCTGACTTCCCGGCCGTCTCGCCTCTCTGAGCCAGGTTCTGCGTTCCAGGAACTCCTACCCTCTCTCTGCAGAGCCAGGAGCACACCAAGATCTCTGGTGTGGCCCATGCGTGGCGAGAAGCCATCTCCACGAGACCACAGTTCTTGGTTCTTCAGAAGTAAGACTTCGGCTGGGCCCTTGAGCTTTGGTGTGAGTAGCTCAGCAGCTGCCAGCAGGTGCTCATCCCCGACTTAGGGTTGATGCACCCCCAGTGCATCCTGAGGGTACCTTAGGAATAACGAGCCAATGAGTATCTCCCAACATTTTCACTTCCTGGCCTCAGGGCTGAACATGAAGGGTGCTGGCAACAGGGTTGCAGGAACCAGTCTGGCTTCTCTTGCCAGGACTTTTAGCTGGCCTGTCAGACATGATCAGACATTGTCCTCCCTGGCTCCATCTGCCTGCTCTGAAGAAGGAGCCTGAAGTGTGGAGCTGCTCAGGCCTGCCGAGGAGGGGTTTCAGGGGACACTCCAAGGAGAGGGACTGCCTCAATGGCGCTGTTACCCCCACAGACCCCTCACTCACATCCCTCCTGCTACCGATACCTGCACATAGGCACCCTGGCTGCAGATCCGGGCCCTGGCGTGGCCCATTTCTGTGGCTTGTTTTGTCGTGGGCAGGCATGTGTGCATGCACACACCTCAGGTGCTCCTGCAGGCTCTCCTCACCTCCTCCACTTCCTCATTCCCTCTCCCCCACCTGCCCTTGCTCTGCCCATAGACACCCACTTGCCACATGTCCTCAGCATGTTCCCAATCATTGTGCACCTCTTCAACCAGACACACACACACACACACACACACACACACACACACACAGAACAGCAGGTCACCCTTGACCCCAGGCAGGCATGTAGTCACTCTTGCCCAAGCATGTGCATACGTGCATATGTGCACACATGTATCTGTCTTGCCCACACGTAACTAGTTGGGGATATAACCCAGAAGGTGACTGGGCACAGCTGAAGTCCTGGGAGAGCCTTGTACGTGAGGCAGGGCCCTACAGGTCTGTCCCATGCTGATCTGGCTCCCTAATATTTTTCCCACTCAGGCTACCCTGACTTCTGATTTCTTGGAGCCCTGAGTGATGCAGCCTCTCTAGTCCCACTTACATTTGCTTCTTCCAGAAGCTTCTTTTTTTCCTGGATCTTTCTGACTAGGGTCTGTTTCCTTCCTGGGATTCAGTTTCTCTCTGTGCTTTTATGCCATTCTTGGTCCAGCCCTGATCCAGATAGACTTTCTCCCTAATTTTCTCCTGTGGAAGCTCAAGTATTTGTTGGCATTCATAAACGATCAGTCTGGCACAGGGCACACATCCATGGACTGGCAGGTCTGGTCCGTGCTGTGGGTGGAACAAGCCTGCCCCCCATGAAGAATGGGGAGCTACAGCTTAGATAAGCACAAGGATTCCTCCAGAACCATCAGTCTATGAGTCTTAGGTGTCACCCACCTGCTGTTCCTGTGCCCTTGACTTGGTTCCCAGCTGCAGTGTTGCCTTATTAGATTTAGATTGATATATTACTCAGCGCTCTTTTATTTGCAAATGACAGAAACCCAACTCAAATAGGCGCAAGCAGAAACTGAATCAGGTGGCTTAGGTAACGTAGAGGATGTGGAGCATTGCTTCTGGGGATTTTGACAGCTGCAGGATTCTCTTTACTTCTCCATGGGCATTTTACCAATGCTCTTGTGCTTTGTGGCTGCCAACAGCTCCAAAGGCATAGCCTCTTAGGAAGAAAAGCAATCACTGATCTCCTGGCTAAGAAAGAATAAAAGAGCATCTCTGACTGGCTTGTGCTGAGTCACATGCCATCCCCAGGACCAATCGCTGTTCCTCAGTGATGTTCTACCATGACTAGTCCACCCTGGGAATGATGCCACCCTCATGGTTTGAGTGGCAGGACTCTGAAGGAGAAACAATACAGGAGGGAATTCCTGACTATGGGCCTCTGCTCCCTCCCTGCCCCCCTGCCTGTGACAGTAGTCATAGCAACAGTGGTCATAGCATAGTAGTTGGGATCTTTCTTGCCCAAGGTATATTAGTTTGAAATCTCCTTGGCTCAGTTCTGGGTCTGAAGCCCCTACTTGAAGGCCTTAGAAGACTCATCCCTCTGTCCTCATGGAGCTCCAGGGGAAGGTAGATGGCACCTCCTCAGCCTCGGAGCCGTCATTTTTCATGAGTGTTCACCCTAGGGCCATTGGTAACCACAGGCCTTGTGTGCATGAGCCTAGCTTGTCAAGAATCATGTCTGACACCAGTCAAGTTCATGGTGCTACTGGGAAGAGCTCTCCTACTTTCTTCTTTTGATTTCCATGTGGCTCCTCAGAAATGAAGAAGCTGCCACTTTGGGGTTGGTCAGGCTGGAAGGTGGTCTACATTAAACCTACCTTAGTATCATGAACACTTGTGGCCTTCAGAATCCCAGAAGGGAAATTTCAGGGAGTCAATTAATGCTAAGAAAGCATCAAAATCTGCAGACAGGAGCTCACCCAACAGTTGGTTCACTTTCCCCAAAGGATTTTGATGGTCCTTCTGGAGGAGTTGGCTTGGGCAGACTGCTGACTTACTGGATGAACAGCAATAAGCAAATCACCACCACCATCATCACCATCATTGTCACCTGTTATAATGATGCATGGTAGTAATAATAGCTCTTTTTAACCGTTTGCTGCTATGTGCTGGTCGCTGCACTAATCTTTCTTCACATCTCACTGAGAACTTACATTAGTCCTGTGAGAGTTTTGCTTGACAGAAAGGGAATCAAAGGCTCAATGAGGTTGAGGAACTCTTCTGAGGTCGCGCAGCTAACCCAGAATTCTAACCAAGGCTGTGTGCTTTTAAAGGCTCAGCTCTTGACCATGGCACTAAGTTTTAAAGAATTCAAAATTGGAAATGTCCATTAATAAAAGAATGACAATATGGGATGATCAAACCATGGAAACTAGGTAGCTGCTTAAAAGTGCAATATACCCATGTGTCCTGATGTGGAACGGATTTCTTAGAAATCTAAAACAATGGGTAAGACCAAAAAAGCAAGTTGCAAAAGGGAAGCATAGAGTGGGTTCTCTTATTTATTCTCCTACCACACACAGGAGTGTGGAGCTATATGCATTCACACACATGCAGATAAAAAGGCCTGAAGGAACTAACTCCATGCCGCTGACTTGGGAAGGGGACTGAACCTGGGTGAGGGCCCAGGGCTCTTCAGCTCAAGCTGTATTGCTGTGACTTCCTAGATCAACTTGGCTTCCTTATTCCCTGCCCAGTTAGAGAGGAAAATTGCATCATGGCCACAACAGGAGTCAAAAGGGTCTGGTTGGTTGGTTGTATGTTCTGGCTGTGCCGCTTAGAAGCTGTATGACCCCTGACAAGTCACATGGTCTCTGTTTCCACATCTGTAAATGTTGTTGCTACTGCCACCACCTCCACCACCCTCACCACTGTCACCGCAGTAATAACACATACATCACAGGATTTTCCAACCATGGTATTATTACCATCTTACGCTTATTAATTCTTTATTGTGGGGACAATTCTATCCTTTGTTGGATGTGTGGCAGCATCCCTGGCCTTCACCTACTAAGTGCCAGCAGCACTCCACTCTCCAATCATGACAATAAAAATGTTCCCTGGGTGGCAAATCACTGAGTTAAAGTGAGTTTGTTCCTGCAAAATGTTTGGGCTAGTGTCCGGCACAGAGCAAACGCTCGCTCCCTTACATCTGAGGGTGGAAGAGGAGGGGAGACATGAGTCTTACCCCAGTCAGACAGGGGTGTATGGTTGGCGCAGAGGCAGAATTCATGGCTAGTGATTGGGGTGCTTGGGCCCTACTTCTGTCCCTCAGTGTTGGAGGACTTTGGGTCCTGGTTTACCACTTGGGGTCTCAGTTTCTTTCTCTGTGAAATGCGGAGCCTGGTGGGTGGTTTCTGAGTCCCTGGGGAGCCGGCCCCTGTCTCTCAGAGCCAGAGGTGGCAGGGGCTCAGTGCCTGGCCAGCTCCCCTCCCCAGCTGCCTGGCTGCAAATCTGCCTGGCTGGAAATCCTTCTCGGAGGCAGCCCCCTGCCTCCCTCCACAACTGGGGAGCAGATGCAGCGGGTGGCTACTGCCCAGACACAGGTGGTACCACCTGCCACAAGTTCCTTGATTCTTGATCTTCCTACAATCACTTTTGGCCTCAAAACAATTTGCTGGGTGAAGGGAGAGGAGGGCCTGGAGGAAAAGGAGGAAGAAAGGGAGGGCGGTGGGGGTGGCACGGGGTTAAGAGTGGCCTTTGAAGTTTGCAACCATCTTATAGAAAACATCTTCAGTCATTCTCCATTTGGGTGATGTCAGGAGAGCACATTACCATTCCGAGATCAAATGCAACAGCAAGAATCACTTGTTGCGCACCAGGCTCCAGTCATATATCAAGTATTCCAGGCACACACAATTCGTAACTTTCCCCGAAACAGATTGATATTTTCCTCTTCCACTTTCTGGGAAGAGACATCTGATTTTGTTTCAAGTGCAGTTTGGGAGGTGGCAGGGAGATTAGGCCAGGGCCCATTGTCTGCACAGCGCTGGCTGGTCGTGCAGCTGGGGGCTGCTCACCTTCGGTCCCCCTTTATGCTTGCTGGGTGAGCTGCTCTGGCACCTGTCCTGTGCTGCCGGAAAGGAAAAAGGAAATCGAGAGACTCTCCTAGGCTCTCCAGTTTGGCCCAAACAATAAATAGAGCAGCAGACATTGTTCGTTGTTGTTGTTATTGTTGTTTTGATTTTGGTTTTGTTTTTTGGTCTGCTTTAAAGTTCTTGTGTTTTGCTTTTGCTTTTCTGCTGCGTTTGAGTTCTCAGGCTCTTCCCAGTACGGACGTAATTAACGTCCAGTACAGCCAGTGACACTGGGGTGTGTGTATGTGGCAGGGGTTTTCTTCTTTTGCCTTGGAGATTGTCAAGGCTGGAAGAGACTAAGACTTTCTCCTTTCTAGACGAGGAAACGGGAGCCCGGAGAGGCCATGAGACCGCCCAGTGCCACGCGGCCTTGGCTTCAGGCTGTTTAGTCACCCTCCTTGGAGGCTGCTTTTCTCATCTGTGAACAGATGCTGCCGAGCCCCAGCATTGCTCCTTTCTGGAACGGAGAGGGAAGGCTTGGGAGAGAAGGGCCTCGCAGTGACTGCATTTTCCGGGAGCCAGGGCCAGTCCAGGCCCGCTCCTGTTAAGAAGGCTGGGAGGGGGCAGAGCAAGTGTCTTTTACCATAATAAATTTTTTAAAAAAGTAAACATTCACTTTATGTTTTGATCATGGCTTTTAAACCCCTGGGCTCCACTGCAGGTCTGAAATCTAACTGGGCATCCCTTTCTCTTCTGCTTCGCTTGCCTACCTCATATGTCTACGATGCTGCCCAAAGCCTGCTCATGGGGCAAACCCAGGTCAGTTTCAAGGGCCCTGTACAACTCAGATTCAGTAGGGGTCACCAAGTGTCTGGGGAGTGAGAGAGGTGGGGGATTCAGAGGCAGAACACAGTGGCATGGAACCAGCTTGGGGAAGAGGTCAGGCCAGTGCTGGCCCTAATCTGAAGTCCCTGGCATGGGGTATCTGCATTCCTCCCTCGCACGAAGGGATGGGTGATTAACAACTGCCCATCCATGCCCTTAGTCACACTGCTATAGCATTTGTAGGTGGTCTTGAGGCCAAGTACACACACTGCATTTCAGTGATTTATGAGAAGTGATCACAATATAAAGTGAATGTTTAAATTTTAAAATGTATTTTACAGCAAAAGACATATTGCCATCACTCTCCCCTGGAAAGTCTCCCCCACATACATCCTTTTCCCGTCATTCTTGCCACTTTCTGGAGCAATTATGGCAGCCTCTTTCCTGAATTCATGTGATGTGATCAAAAATACAATCAATGCTGTTGCCAAGCGCTATCCAACGGAAAGGCAGGCTGGTGAAAACATCACAGTGTGTCCTCACCCACCTTAGTCTCCAAGTCTGGTACAAAAGTTAGTCTGGTACTAACTTTTGGCTCTTCCTGAAAGTCAAAATGACTATGAAAGGGTAAACATTTGGAACTGATTTAGGATGTTGAGGCAGCCAGGACTGCACCTGGTGACACTCATGAAAGAAGACTTTCAGAACTGCTCCGGGAAGCAACAAGAAGGATGGGAAAAGTGTGTCTAAAGCAAGAGAGAGTGCTCTGAGGAAGACCAATGGCAATGTGTCTCTTCCTGCAATCCTTTTTAAAAATTTAAAACTTTACTGTAGTTTCCTATCGTAGCACATACGTGGGCTCTGTGGCCAGTTGAAAACATGCAACTTGCAAGTGAGTGATAAAGCTCTGAAAACTCATTTCCCAGTTCATTTCCCTCCTTGCCAGCTCTGGCCCTCTTTTCTCTGATCATTGCTTCCACCCTAAAGTCTAGAAACCTATTCCATTGTTCTCTTGATTTAAACACCCCTTTACTATGTTTCCATTTGTGTCCCTAAATATGTTGCTTATTTTTGGTGGTTTTTGAGTTATGTACAGATTGGATCAAACTGCAAGATTTCCTGTGGCTTGCTTCCTTTACCCTGAAAATGACTTTTCTAGCACTCATCCTTCTTGTCAAGGCTGTGTTACACCTATCTCTGCTGGAGAACATCGCATCGCATACACACACCACATATTATTTGTTCTTTTCCTTATGAGGTTTGTATCTATTTTTATTGCAATTATAAAAGTGCTTCTATGAATATTTGGATATGTGTATGAGTTTCTATAGAATATACATGTGCCTCAGGTTATACATGTGTGTGTGAGTTTCTATAAGATATTCATATAGAAATGAAATTGTTTGATCTTAGAGAATATTTAACTCTATGGGTAGCATTAAATTATTTACAGTATTTGTATAGAAAAAGCCTTCATTTAAAAATTATTTTAAATAGAATAAAAAACCATAAAAACAATACAGAATTTCAAAATAAGATGATAAGAAATTAACAATGGTTGTTATATTGCATATTGTTGGCTTCAAAATAGTTGCTCAGATTACCAGATATAGGCATGCAACATTGATCAAACAATATAAGCACTAACTGTTCCTTTCAATGAACTAATAGAATGAGCAGTACAATTATCTTAGCTCTTCCTTCCTTCCTTCCTTCCTTCCTTCCTTCCTTGCTTCCTTCCCTTTCTTTTTTTCTCCTTTTCCACATCTCAATTGTTCTTCTGTTTTGACCAGTTTCATTCCCTTTCACAATATCTATTGTACATTTTAGGTCTTATTTACTCTTTCAGTTTTTTACATTAGAGACAATATAATGTTTGCACATGCAAGTCTGATTTATTTCACTTATGAATACAGTCTCTAGTTACATCCATTTACCTATAAAAGTCTCAAGTTTATCCTTCTCTGTAGCTGAGTAGTACTCCATTGTATAAAAATACCACATCTTTTTTATTCATTCCTTAGTTGATGGACGTTTAGCTATTATAAACTATGCTGCTATAAGCATGGATGCACATATATTGCTATAATATGATGTTTTTAGTTCTTCTGGGAAGATATCCAGAAGAGCAATAGCTGGGTTGAGTCACACCTTTAAACCTAGTTTTCTGAGGAAACAACACACTGATTTCTACAGTGGTTGCACCAGTCTACACTCCCACCAGCAGTGAAGAAGGGTTCCTTTTTCCCCACAGCCCTGCCAGCATTTGTTATTGGATGATTTCTTTTGATGATCTCTGTTCTTTCTGGGGTGAGATGGAATCTCAGTGTTGTTTTAATTTCTCAAATGACAGTGATGTTGAACATTTTAAAATATATTTATATATATCATATAATTCTTCATCTGAGAAAGGTGTATTCATCTCAGATGCCCATTTTTAGATTAGGTCTTTGAAGCTGGGTGGACCAATTTTTTAAAACTCTATACACTCTAGATAGTCTTTTGTGTGACAGACAGTTGGCTAAAATTTTTTACCAATTTGTGGACTTTTTTTTTCACTCTGTTGGTGATTTCTTTTGAGGTGCAAAAACTTTGTAATAAGAAGAGATTCCAGTTATTGATTCTTTGAAGTATTTCCTGTGTAGGTTGAGTTTTGTTCATGAACTCTTTGCCTACCCATATGTCTTCAAGATTTCTACCTACTTTCTCCTCCAGCAGATTCAGTGTTTCTGTTTTAATATTCAGATCTTTGATCCATTTTGACTTTAGTTTAGTGCATGCTGATAGACATACATTTAGTTTTAGTCTTTAGCATGTGGAAATCCAGTTTTTCCAGTGCCATTTATTGAAAGGCTGCCTTTCTTCCAGTGAACATGTGTAGCCCCTTTGTAAAAGGCAAGGTGGTTGAGTGTGCTGGTAGTTGCATCTTCTGTTCTGTTCCACTGTTCCTCAGGATGGTTTTTCCTTTCAGTACCATGCTGATTTTATCATAGTAGCTTTGTAGTATAATTTCAAGTCAAGGTCTGTGATGCCTCCTGCCTTACTTTTGTGGCCCAGGATTGCCTTTGCTATTTTAGGTTTCTTCTGGTTCCAGATGAATTTTAGGAATGTTTTCTCTAAATCTGTGAGGCCAGCTAATGGTATTTTGATCATGATTGCATTAAATCTGTATAACAGATGTGGGAGTATTGTCATTTTCATAATGTTATTTCTCCTATCCATGAGTAGGGAATATCTTTCCATTTTCTGAGATCTTCAATTTCTTTTTTAGAGTACTATAATTTTCAATGTATAATTCTTTTACTTCCTTTTTTAGGCTGATTCCTAAGTATTTCATTTTTGGGGGTGCTATTGTAAAGGGTATGGTTGCCCTAATTTCTCTCTCAGTAGGTTTATTGTTTGTGTACAAGAATGGCATTGATTTTTGAGCACTGAGTTTGTAACCAGCTACCCTATTGAATTTGGTTACTAATTCTAGAAGTCTTTTGGTGGAATTTTTGGGGTCTTTTTGGTAGAAAGCATGTCAAAGCTTCCATATTTTTATTGTAATAAGGGTGCTCACTTCATAGGGCTGATGCAAGAGTTCAGTGCAGGCAAAACTCAGGAAAATGTTTATCCTAGATCCTGCACATAGAAGAGGTTCAGAATGTATGATCTGGAACCAGCTGGCTGCCCTGCCCACTAAGAATTGGGCATGTTCTTAATCATCTTCAATAACACATAAATCATCTTCAATAACAATAAAACTATGCTAGCTATGCCTCTTGCAACTTTGCTGGAGTCTGCCCTCATGATTCTGTTTTGTTGTTGTTGTTTTGTGTTTTGCGGTACTGAAGAAAAAACCCAAGGCCTTGTGCATGCTAGGCAAATGCTCCACTGCTGAGTTACCTCCAACCCCTGAGTCCAGTCCACTGTTACCTTTTTCTGTCCATACAGCGGCTTAATGGTACCCCAAATACCCAGTGTCTACCACATGGCCTCGGTTAGACTAAGACCTTGAAATGTACTTCTAGTAGACAGCATTTCTCATTATTTAATGGAAGTCTTGCAAATATGCAGATCTGAATTTAGTGGGCCTGGAGAACGTGGGAGATTCTACATTCCGACTTCCTCCATACTTGATAAAACAAGGGTGTAGACCACTTAAGCCTTTCAGTCAGAATATCCCCCAAACACTCTTCATGTTTGGCATCAGTATGTCTAGACTAATGACAAACAAAAGTAGGACCTTGTGTGTCTCAATGGGGAGAGACAGGATGATGGGGACAGAGGAAGGCCAGTGTGGGGAGCGGGAAGGGCCTGCTTTTGCAAACAGAGATGCTACAGTGAGTTCTGGGAAAGACCTGAGTCAGCCCAGCTATGGCGGGGACAGCTGTGCCCAGAGAGAAGAACCAGAGCTTGCAAGAGAATCTGTAAGTTGGAAATGCCCTTTCCTTGGTGTAGGGCCAGCTTTCCCTCTATTAATTCTTTCAATGACTTTACAATGAGTTTCTCCAGGTGTTACTAAGAAAAGGTATCAAATTTGAGTAACTTCAAAAGTCTTATGCAGCCTTTACCAGATTATTTAGAGAAGGGGGCTAGGGGAGCATCTTTCCACTAACTGGTGATCTATTTAATTGCCCTTGAAAGCCAGGAGAGCTCCAGCCCCATCCAGTCATGTTCAGGCCTCAAGCCCAGGCGCTAACTACCAGAGTGATAGTACCGGGGCACAAAAATGATGCTGTGGAACTGTGCCCTTTTCTCTCACCCAGAAAGCTGCCCTCCTATCCTAACTATTCCTAGGTAAAATAATTTGCTTTTTCAAAACCAATAATTTCTTAGGAGATTCTGAGACTAGAGTGTTTTACTAAAACTGCCCTGAGACAGAGCTCCTACTCTACTGCAAGCCCATGATCTGGGATTTACTCCAGGAGCTGAGGTCCTTGCTTTTGTTTAAAGGGAAGGCTGACACTTCTCTCTCATCTCTGTCTTCATTGCTGACAGCCAGACACCCAGGAAAGCATGCAAACAGTTATCCATGGCTTGATACCAAAGATATTTATCACATCTCAGTGCCATGGGAGATACATAACTGCACCTAAATGGGGATTTTCCCCCCTTCTTGTTCAAAGTGAATATTTCCAAGCAGTGTCTGACATCAGTAGAGCAGTGACTCAGATTTTCCAACACCGAAGCCCAGATCCACACATCGAAACTGCAAAATGATGCTCCATGATGCGTGAGTGCAATCTGACATGTGGCTCCCACACACACGCCCACACAATACTTACCTTGGGTCCCCACACAACACTCACCTTGGGTGTCCCTAAGTCCTTCAGCAGGAGGGAGTTTACATATCTTGCTTAAGGACTCCAAGAATGAGAGGTTCTGCTCTACTTACGCCCACAAGGAGCCACATATTCCCAAGGAAAAAAGGAAAACACTTTACCTCTTCGTATAACACTATGATTATTGGAAAAATAAATGGCAATTTTTAAACAATGTGCAATGCAAAGGACATGGGCCAAAAAAAAAAAATCTCGAGTTGAGTTTTGGTATAGGAAAGTTAAAATCCAGGATGATTTGTTTGAGGTAGTGCTGGGAGCATTCCAACTCACAACTTGCTGGACTCTTTCCCAATTACAAAAGCCTCTAGTGTCATTTGAAGAACCTCCAGTGAACCAAGACCTAGATACCTTAAAGCCCTTTAAGGTTTGAGATTGCAGAGTTACTGGGAGATGGCTGGGTTAGGGATGCAGCGTGTTGTGGGCTGAAGTATGACCCATGTTTTTCTCGCTTCTCATTGCTGGGACAAAATACTCAACACCCATTAGTTAAAAGAAAAAAGGTCTATTTTAGCTTGCAGTTTGTATAGGTTTCCATCCATAGTCAGCTGGTTCCAAGGCAGAGGAGCAAGTCAGAGGAGAAACAGCCCATGGCAGGGTAGGCAGGAGGCAACAAGCAGTGAGCCATCCTTCCCCTCTTATCTCATCCAAGCTACAAGCCTCTTGGATGGTGCTACCCACCCAAGGTTGGGCATTACCATTATTCACGCCCAGAACTATGCTAAACCAATCCATAGACTGATTCAGTATCACAAACCCACAACCCAGTTACTCCCAAAGGCTCTAAATATGGGTGTATAAGGCTTTGGGAGGACATCTGTGTTAGGAAAAAAGGAGAAAATAAATGAAGCTATAAACTCAATAGGACAGGTTTATTTCAGAACAAATTTGAGAGGGACTACCCTAGCTCTTAGACCATATAGACCACTCTCATACAGGATCATGAGGGGGACAGTTCAGTAAAAGGAAACTGTGGATACCTGACAAGGAGAAAGTACAGGGAGTAGGGGCTGTAATCAACATCAGGGTTGAACAATGATAAGAAATCTTGGGGTGCAGATGTGCTGAAATGGGGAAAGGTATAACATGATGTCTGGTCAGCCTAGGATGAAAGGAGTCAGATTCCTTCATTCTAGATATGTCATGACACCCCCTAAATTCTTGTATTGAGGTCCTAATCCCTGTAAGTCAGAACGTGACTGATTTGGAGATAAGGTCTACATGAGGTACTTAAGCTAGTGAAGTTACTGGGGTGACTCCCAAGCCGATAACCAGTATCTTTATAAGAAGAGATTAATACACAGACATACCAAAAGGACACAGTGTGAAAACTTCGGTAGAGGACAGCTCCTTACAGTTAAGGAGAGAGGCTTTAGAGGGATCTAATGCTGCTGACACCTTGACCGTGGATTACTAACCTCCTGGATTGTGAACAGATGTATTTGTATTATTTAAGTCACTCAACCTATGATGTATAGGCCACCAATTTAAGGAGTTCCATTTTCCCTAGTCCAAAACCACTAGGCAATCTGTTAGATCTCCTCTCAAAGGATCTGAGTTCATGCTTCCTACAGTGGAGACCACTGGACCCCTGAGGAACGTCCCTGTTCCTGGGGAAGTGATAGGTATGGCAGTAGGTGGTGGATCAACAAGAACCTCAAGGGTGGTGATGGTGACATCCAAGCTGGATCTTGGGCAAGGCTCTCCCCTGGCTCCTGGTTTGGGAGAGTCTGGCTGTAGAAACTTTAAGGCCTGCTGGGATCAGAATCCAGGTTTCATTTTTTTCCTGAACAAATCATGCCTATCCGTGGTACAGCTGTGTGAAACTAGCAATTTTCACTTCGCAGGAATTTGTCTGGGAAAGTAACAGTTTTTCACCTTTGGAAACTGCCATTTGGTTTCACAAAATATTCAAGGTGAAAAGAAATGTAGGTGAACATTTTCAATTTTTCATGAGCTAGAGTCTGGCAGAGGTGAAAGCTGTCTTCAATACTGTTCAGTAGTAAGAAGGGGCCACCGTGGCCCAGGAACAGGAACAGAGCTGGGTGTGATGGGAGTCGGAAAGGGATGCGCAGTCAATGCCGGCAGAGGGACAGAATCGCTGTCTTCTCTGATGACTTAGCAAAGGTTGCCTGGGAAAGTTGGTTTATCATGTTGTGTATAAAGATTCCCTCTATTTGAGTCTCAGTAATTGCTCATATGCATCGGCTTTTTTGGAATTTTAAAAATGCAGAATTCAGCCACTTGGACTAAATCTAACTCTCTATGAGTTTGTGTCAATAAAGCTTTATTAGAACATTAGAACAATAACATTTGATTAGTTTTATGGACGGGGCCAACAATCCACCATAGTATTAAAAGTCCTATTTCCATGCTTTCTCTTGTGAGTACTGTTTGTGCTGCTTTTTAGCTTTAATGCAGAGTTGAGTGGTTGATGTTGGAATCATGCCCACAAAACCTAAACTATTTACTACCTAGCTCTTTGCAAAGCTTTTCTCAAGCCAATCATAGTGGTACATGCCTGTCATCACAGCTAGTTAACAGCTTGGGCAAAAAGATTATAAATTCAAGTCTGGCTTTGGGCAACTGAGAGAGAGACCTGTCTCAAAATAAAAATTCAAAACAGGGCTGGAGATGTTAATTCAGTGAAAGAGCACTTGTGTTACATCTTTGGGACTCTCGTTGGGACCCTGGGTTCAATCCCTAGAATTGCACTGTGAAAGCAAAAATTTTTATGGTTGGTAGAACCATACTGTAATAGTAGGTAAACTAAAAATGACATTAAAAAATGAGCCACTATTAATAGTTTGAACAATACTACTCTACCTCACAGTTATACTCTGTTTATAATTCTTGTACAATATTAAGGGTTTATTTGTTTAGGATTTGTTTGTATTTCTACAAGGCAATGTACATTCACAATGTCATCAAAAATAAGAATGTTAAGGATTTTTTTACATAGTGGAAGAATGCAAATGTCATAATCTTAAGCAAAAGTAAGAGATGAAATTTTGATATTGACAATAATAGCTTAGATTTATTAAGCACCTATGCAATTCTAGTTGCTTTTTGTTCTATTTTTAGAACAGTATTATTTTTTAAAATTCTATGAAAAACAGAAAAGAAAACACAGTATAATGCCATTTAAAAAACAGGAGATATAATGTTTAATATTTACTAAGCATGTATTAAACTGTAGACACTGTGTTCTTCACCTAAATATACATTTCACTGAGTTTTCAAAAACTTCCATGCGATTTTGCTATTACCTTTATAGAGCAGGACTAGAGATGCAAGAAGTCAAATAACTTGTGTTAGGGACCTGGTAAGTGAAGGAGCCAGAATTCAAAGACAAGGAGTGTGCCTCTGTACGGAGAAAGGACTAGAGGAAGCAAGTAGAATACTAGCACGCTGTGTGTGTGTGTGTGTGTGTGTGTGTGTAGGTGGGAGGGGACCTGGGGAGCTATCAGTGAGGGTGAGCTCTGGCTCTGAATAACTGAGAGCCAGAAAAATGTAGCTTAACCCAGTAAGGTGCTTGTTTTCACATGCCATGAAGTCTGGGGGGAAACAGTCAGAGTTGGGTTAGTAGCTCTGTGACCCACACAGGGTCGTGGCCTCAACCATTATCCCCAGGCTTGTCCTTCATGTTTCACAGTTGTTAAATGTATGAGTTAGCTTTCCTGTTACTGGACACAATGCCTAACAACCATGTAAGTGAGGAAAAGTTTAATTTGGCTCATGTTTTAAGGGGATTCAGTCAATGATTGGCTGGGTCCAAGGCAAAAACAACAGGGTAGAAGGCCATGGTTGGGCAAAGATGCTTAGTTCATGGCAGCTAGAAATCAGAGTAGGGAAACAGTGCCAGAGAGGAAGAGTCCAGGGACCTGATATAGTACCCAAGATCACATTTTCATGAACCACCCAGATACACCCAGAACTGTGTACCACCCATCCCCCTGGAAGATTCCAAAGCCAGTCAAATTGACACTGTGCCCTAATTGCTGTACTGTTTCACTTCTTGGATCATTTCCTACATTCGGGGAAGGGAGAAGGGAAAGGACAGAGAGGTCTAATGGTCTACACTGGCCCGTGGTCCCTCAATCAATGACTTTCCTCTAAGCTCCAACTTTCATCCATGTCTCATCAGCCAGAAAATGACTACATGAAAGTGAAGTTGTTTTTTAGCCAGGCACAAGACAATCCTGAACAAAACTGGGATTTTGCTAGTGAGGAAGAAGAGGAGAATAGATAAATGGGTGATCACTTGCCTTGTTTGTCACAGGAATGGTTGCTATCCTTTGTTCTTTCCTGAGTTTTCAAAGATCAAATAAAGGCTTATGAGACTGTAGGCAAAGGGAAGGAGAAGAGGTGGGGAAAGCAAGGAAGGAGCAGGTAAGGGGCAGGAACACCACATTCTCGTTATCTGTCATACCCTCAAGTTGGGCTGTGTAAGAGAAGGAAAGTTCTGGTCATCTAGTTTCTCCCTTGCTGGGCAGGGACAGGAGGCAATGGGACCAGACTGTTCCTATGCAGGTCCCCTGTAAGGGTTGCAGTAAGTGAAGTGACAGGGCGAAGAGGCCAGAAGTACATTCTGATAAAGGTGGCCTTGGCTCACAGGCCATGTAACAACACCCTCAGGACAGTCTGTCTGGGGTAGACTTCTGTCCCTCCAAAAGACCTGTTCTAGTCCTCACCCCCTCTAACTGTGAACGTGACCTTATCTGGAAATGCAGTCTTTATAGATGCAAGCGAGTTAAGATGAGGTCACACTGAGTCAGAGTGGCCCTAATCTAATCTTGAGGTCCTTCTGAGAAGAGGGATATTTAAAAACAGATGCAGAAGTCACAGGAAAGAAGGCTGTGTGATAACAGGTGTGTGAGTCACAGTGAGTCACCTCTAAGCCTGATGGCAAGGAACTAGGAGACAGCCATGGGACAGGGAGCCTCAGAGCCTCCTGAAAGAAATGACTCTATGAATCTCTTCTGGCTTCCCGAACAGTGAGAGGATAGATTCTTGCTGTTTTTAGCTACTAGGTGTGTGCTGATCTGTTCTGGAGACTCTTACGGCTTGTGTTCTCCAAAGACTTATACAGTCTTAGGTGGGGCCTTTTTGGAGGTGGCTGAATCTAGAATGTGTGACTGATTCATGGTGCAATGCTAGGATCTGACTACTAAGTAATTCCACTGATTGTTTTGGCATTGCCCTAATCCTGGTAGCCTGGTTACAGAATAAGGGACAGACAGAAGTTTGCCTTGTCCCTTGCTTGCTTGCGTTGCTGCCTTCTGCCCACCATGAACAGTTTCTCCTCTGGAATGCCTGTCTGCTCTGCCACCCTGCCTTGAAGACAGATGATTATAGACTTAACCCACTACAGACTGTGAGAGAAATAAACTTTTCCTCACTTAACTTGTGGGTGCTGGGTATTTTGTCTGAGCAATGGGAAAAGTAACTAATACACACATCTAGTTCTGGAAAAGCCAAGGGGCTGTTATTCTTATGTGTCCTGTGAGTTGTGCTCTACCCTCGGGGCCATGGGACAGAGTGGTCTTACGGCTGCCACAAGAGCCAATCCCAGGCCTCTGCGAGGGGGCTTCAAGATACCGTAAGCTGATAAAAATTGGGATGAGAATATAAAATTGCAAATATAAACCACATGTAGGGCCTTGTACTGGATGAGTTCAGTGAGGGGCCCCTATGGAATCCTCAGGCTCTGGATCAACTCAGTTTCCTTGTTTCACACACATATCTTCAAGGAAGCACCTGACCCTCTCCCAGCCAGACTGCAGCTGCCAGCCTTGGGAGCCTTCTGCACTGAGATGTAAATGCTGTTAACAGGCCTTTTTTCAGGGAGCCAGTGTGGAGAGAGCAAGAAAGGCTGACAGCATCGGGAGGGAGAGCCTAGGCTTGCTGGCTTTCACCCTGAAGTCTGACACTGACCAGCATTGGGACTTGGTATTCCCATCAGTCAAATGGAAATATTGATTAAGGAAAGAAAGAGGTGGAGACTCCAGTATACACCCAGATATCTGTGGGTGCTACTTCAATTCCTCTTCCCCCACTTCCCTCCAGGAAAAAACAGGGTGGAAACCCTGAATATCAGGTTCCCAAGGGTTCCCAAGGGTTGCCTGCTCCTCTGGACTTGGGATTTCCATCTTTCCAAAGCCTCAGGAAATCTGGGCACTGGCTACTGACTGTCCAGGACTGTGCTCAGGTGGAGGGGTTTTTGCATCTACACATCGATGAGAGCCCCTTGGAAAGCCGTGCTGTCCTCATTGTCAGGGACACTGCCACTGACCAGGAGACCTCCAGGCTGCTGAGGGCTGGTGAGCTGGGTTGCCTCTGTTGTAAAGGAGAACTCTGAGCCTCTTCAGTCTGCCAGGGTCTCTCACTCATGCAGAAAATGAGACATGATATCAAAAGCATACAGGGCTCAGAGGCATTAGGCAGCCTTTATGGGCCTGTCAGATCCCATCCCGAGGGGCGGAGGAACAGCCTTTACCTGATCTCTGGAGTAACATTCTGAGGATTCTGGTCCCTGGGCTCTGGCCTGGGCTGCTCCTGGATACAGTTACAATGCACTTTCTAAGCGAAACCTGGACTCTAACTCACACTGGGTGTGGAGGGCATCTAACAGCCGAGCCTATCCTGGTGCTATGTCGTCGCCTGAGGTAAAAGCCCCTCTGAGCTTGGATACCTGGAGTGCATGCCCCTGCCACTGAGTGGGCACACCTGTCAGCCTTCCTGCCTCTGGCACAGCCCTGAAATACGGCCCCTGTAGATGATTGCAAGCCAGGACGAGTCTGAGGGTTATTTCATGGCTGGCTTCTCTCTGTGCAGCAGTGGGGTCCTGGGGTCCCTTTACCAGGATTCACTGTCCAGAGATAGAATGGCCTCTGTTGTTTTCACTAGAGTCTGGCAGCCTGACCAGCCATGTGATCCAGTGCACGGCCACTTTCGGGGAAGGGATTTGCCTGTGGGCATCTCTGGTATGGGCCTCGACCTGCTTTCTCTCCATCATGCAGCACTTAGTCAAAAGCCAGGGCCTTAAGGACCCTTCAATGCTCGACAAGGAGAAGTCTGTGTTGATGGCGCCAGGGCTGCTGTGGGTGGTGACGCAGGGTGTTTGCCCAGAGGAAGGGGTGTGTTTTCTAGCACACAGAAAGGTGACAAAAATGCTTGCTGCAGCCTGGGGTGGCACCCCAAGATGTTGGCATGAAGGATGTTAACAGAGGAAGCTCCAGAACACAGATTAGAGAGGACAATCCTTTCTGCAGAGCTTTCCTGTCCACTGTAAGTATGACACAGTGTAATTACCTTTGCATCCATGGCTAATGTGCTACCCAGTGAGCTCCTAAAACTGTGCTAGGACTTCCCGTGCTCTTTATGAATGTGGCCTCAGTTCTCATACAAGTATTTATTCCATTTCACAGATAGAGAAACTGAGGCTCAGAGAAGCTGTGTAATTTACCTGCTTGCCAGTTAGTGGAGACAAGATTTAACTCATAATTGCCTGACTCCCAGACCAACTTGCTAGGGAGTTTGGACTGTCCCTTGTGGCATCCTGACTAAACACCCTACCCCCTTATTCTCCTGAACCTGTCCTGTCCCCAAGCAGAGGTCAACTCCTCCTTCTTTGTGCCCCTGCCCAGTCCTCATACATGTCCCAGCAGGGAGACACTGAAGGTGGAATCACCCGCCCTGCCTGGTTGGGCCCTGGTCTGTCCTCTACTAAGGTACGACCTGGGGCAGCTCACCTGTGCTCTCTGTGCCTCAGTCGCTTCTGTTTCTGAGAAGGAGATATTAACACCTGTCTAGGTGGCCTGCTACAAGGGTGAGACAAGTGAATTCAGGACAGCACCTAGAGCAACCCATGGTGAGCTCAAAGCCAGTGCTGGCAATGATTTTATTTCAGCTTGGGCCACGGCACATTGGGCATTTCTTTGCTTTTCAATGATTCATTCTTCTGTCTAACTGCTGTCCTGTTTTGTGGTTTATTGAGGGGAGGATGTGTGTCTTAGTATTAACAGCTGTAGTTCCAAGCCCTGTACCCTATACGCAGTTGGTGTACCCCAAGCCTCAGCTTGCTGCATCGAGTTACCTCTAATGGAGATAAAATATGAAAAGACTCATATCTGCCCCTTGAGCAGGGTCTGCTGGTGCTTGCTTGTCTTCCTGGGGCCCTTGGCACCTCGATGCGGGTCAAGCCTTCAGCAGGCTGAGGAGCACGTCCGAAAGGTGAGGATGGGGCAAGAGCATTGGCTTCTGAGGCCTTGCTTCTCTGTGTCTGTGATTTTGTCACTTGTTGCTGTGCAGCTGGATCAGACTTATTGGAGAAATGGGATTAAACAAGGGGAATTATAATGCAGGAGGGGAGAGTGCAAGGCTGCCCTAAGCATGCAGGGACTGCTCATGGATCCCAAAAGGAAAGGCAAGCCTGAGGCAGGGCTTTGAGCTGTGGTGCCTTATCCTAGGGTCCGCTACCCACCCCACAATCTTCCTCCTATTTTACACCTACACTGGGAAGTTTTGTGTCTGCTCAGGGGGCTGGTTGTGCGCTGGGATTCACCCAGTCTCTCAGTAGCTGATCGGTGACCTGTGGAAAATCCTGCAGCTCTTTTCCAGAGGCTGAGTGGTGTGTGTGTGTGTGTGTGTGTGTGTGTGTGTGTGTGTAGAAGAAGACTAGAGGAAGACAGCAGGACAGGTAAGGGTGGGCTTGGGAAGACTCAGTCAATTTTCTTCTTGAACTCTAACAGGGGTGAGGTATGAAGGGACAATTCCTTATAATCATCCAGCAAGTAGTTTGAGGATCAGCAGACAGAAATGGACACAGATATTTACAAACACAACTCTCCATGTCCAACACATAGGCATCACACACACACACACATCTGCACATTTACTATCCATCCACACAAACCTATGCAGGCATGTAACCAACTATATGTGCACCCAAGTGGGAGCATTAGGAAGTGTATACATACTTTCCAATTGTACCTCCTTTAATGACAAATATTAATTTGCAGACATAAACAGTGTAGGACATGGCAAGATATAGACATTTTCCCAAATTCACCCTCAATCCCAAACTTTTACTCTGCATAGGAAAAATCTTTGCAATATTAATGAAGATAATTTTAGTTTCCCTTTTCATTCTTCCTTGGCCCATTCCTGGGTCTCTCCTAAGATCCGTCTGCCAAAAAACCTGGGGCCCATATCAGAGCCACGTATCCATCGACAGCTTCACAAAAAAACAGGGAAGAGTTTTGAATTGGACTCTTGTCTCAGGGCAACTCGCCTCCTGAGCAGAGCATTCTTTGAAGGGAGAGAAAGGGACACAAGAAGACTTATGACTCTCCAGTACGGGTGAAGCCCTGGGATTCTTCTTTCTATTATGTGGTCAAGAAGGCTTAGATGAATAAATAAGTAAATGAATCTTTTTGCTAAGACTTTGGAATCCAACAGCCCTGAGCTTGAGTTCTTGCTTTGTATCTGTGTGAGGCTGACCAAACAACTTAATCTTCGTGTAATGTGGGCATCTTATTAATACATTCATAGAAACTAAACCAAGAGACCACAAAATACAGTAGCTTTAAAATGATAGGAATCCTTCCTGTTTACATATGTCCTGGGAGAACAGCCAGGTGGATGGGGAAGCTCTGTCCCTGTGGCCATCCCAGGCCCTAGCCCCGTGGTGGTGAAGACACGGCACATGCGCCACAGTTGGTTATCCGTCATCCTTGGGAGTTCTAAAAGGTTTGCCATCGCTGACTTAGACTCTGTGCCCCTCTTGGACTTTGTCCTCCAGTACGTGGTCAAAACCAAGTCCTCTCCATGTTTGTATACAAAGGGAGAAGAAAGAAGAAGATAATAGTAAGCGCTTACCAGTGGAGTTGAAAAATTATCTCACAGTTGCACACATCACCTGCAAAAACATCCCATTGACCTAAACATAATCGTATGGTCCAACTAGCTGCAAAGGAGCCTGGAAAATGCAATTCACCCAGGCAACTGTGTGCTCAGCTCTAAATAACTCTTTCTGCATGGGAGAAAAGGAGCTCATCTTTGGGTGGATAACTAGCTCCCATACCACAGGTGGCTATGTTGGATAACTTTGACAAAGACTAAGTCAGGTAATACATATGACACGCGAGGCATAGGGCTGATACATGGTCTGCTCTGGGAAAATGGGAACTATTACTGAATCATTTCAAAGGAATTCTTTTGAGTATGGATGTTATAAACATGTGATCAGAGTGCACACTTTCCTAGTCTTTTGGTGGGGCAAGGTAGTGGGGAAAGAATAAAAGGTCCCAGCCACAAATGTTTAGACAAAACTCAAGAGTGTATAACCTTGAAGCAGAGCCACTTATGGAATACGCCACCTGCTCAGTACATTTCCAGTTAGAGTCACAGAAAACGCATAGGTTCTTTAGAAGCCTCTCTCAGGGGCCACCTAGGACAGACACATCACTCAGCAATGGTGGGAGGCAGTTGTGACGAATATTGTGACTTGTTGTCATGCTGTTGGCAGGCTCTGCTTGTCACACTCAGGCAGAAGGGTTCAGGCAGGGAACAGAGCAAGCCAGCAAGACAGGTGCTGCTCATGTCTACTTTGTTGAGTGTCACAATTACACAAATCACCTCTCTTCCTGAGTTTCATTTTTGTCTGTGTGCAAAACAGAGACCAAGGTGGTGCTTCCGCTCTGGGGTGGCTTCAAGCTGGAGCAAGATAATGGGGGTGCTATAAACTCTGCAGGCCCTGCAGATGTGAGGAATTAGGGTAATTAACTAAAAATGGGGGAAATCCATCACCAGCAGTCAGGTGTGTCCTCCAGCCCTGCAGGGGCTCATGTGGTGGTGGGTGGAACCTACATACCTGTCCAGGAGAAATGCCTTCCGTCCCCTACCCCCCGGGAGTAGCCACAGAGCTGTCGGGCTTAATCATCACCTCCTTCTGGAAGCCACTTCCTTCATGTCACAAACTTGGCGTGCTTCAAACCTCTGCTTCAAGAGTTATTTTCTTTGGGATTCATAAATCGTCTTTTACCCAGAGGAGACAGAAAGCTTCACATTTCTTTCCACCTGGAAATCACCACGGCTCTAAGACAGTTCTAACTTCTCTGCTGCATTTGTGGACACACCCTGCCATTTTTCCAGGTAACTTTCATTAAAGGTAATTGACATCACAAGATTCAAGTAGTCAGCAGAATGGAAAGAAATCTGTGTCAAATCAGCCTGGTCAGATTGCTGGGAGAGTGCCACGCTGCTGGGGGACAATGGCAAGTACAAGTCCCAGCTCTGCCATCTCACTTCAAGTGTCCCTGAAAAGCACACTACAGAAGTACAAAGTAGGACCAAGTATGGGGGTGGGTGTAAGGACACTGTCACTAATACTTAAACTGGCCCGGTGGGTGTTTCTATGTTTCTAGCATTTCCTCTTTTTTCTGGTCACTGGGAATAGAAATACAGATTACAATCATGGTACCAGCCATTCATTGCCACCTCTGTGCTCATGTTTGGGTTGGGGCTGGGCCTGCATGTGGATGGTCAAAGCAGCCGGAGGGAGGGTATGGGTATCAGCATTTCCCAGGTGAGAGAGCCGAGGCTCAGAGAGCTCCTTTGCTTTACACAAGTTTGTATCAAGAGTAGAAAGCAGAGCTCACATCAAAGCCCCATCCATCATGCTCAACAGCCAAGATGTGCAGAGCACAGGGAAAGGAAGCCATTCGCCTTAGATTGCTCTAAGCTGAGGCCATGTTTCTTGGAGAGAACTTCCCAGGCATGTTATCTTTGGGCCGACTAGACCTCTGGGGTCCATCCTGTATGGGCTAAAAGTTTTTGGGTCTCTGAAAGCCTGGTTTGGGATTTGTGGTTCAGCCCCTCTGGATTTTGCATCAGGTCATGGGATTTCTTGAATTCAGAGCCCATAGAATCCAATGATTTTTCCCCCTTTTGTGTCCAAAGGCCCACTGCACATTAGCTAGTCAAAATATTTTTAAGTATCTGTTTAGTATTTTAATTGAAAAAGCAAAATGATTGAAAGATGCTATTTGTTTAATAACATATGGAAATAAACCTTATATCATTCATCACAACAGCTCTGCAAATTGATAATAATGGTACATAGGTAACAGACAATTCACAAAGGAAATACAAATGACCAATCAGTATATGAAAAAATAATCAGTCTCACTTGTAATCAGAGAGATGCAAATTAAAACAACAATGAAACATCATTTCATCAGGTAAACAAAAATTAAAAGTACGATAACATCTAATGATTGCCACAGAGGAGGGAAATGTTTATCTATTTTCTGTTCATAGGAATATAAATCAACGCAGCCAATTTGTAGGGAAAATCAAAACATAATACACACACACTGGGGTTTAGCGATTTCACTTTTTTATAACTCTTCCAGTCTACAATATGAAACGCACATTCACTCACGGTAAAAAATAGCAAAAACATTGGAAGTAAGTTCAATGTCTGCCAAAGGAAGGATGTTTACACAAATAATGGGATACTCCCATGGTAGAATAATGTCCGGTCATTAAAACGAATCAGCTGACCGGTGTGTACCGCAGGGCAGTGATCTCCAAAACGTATTTTGAGTCAAACACATGAAGTGAGATGGCAGCTATCTATCTGCAGGTGGCACTGCTGACGGAGGAGCCTGGTTGTGGCAATTTGAGATGCATTGCCCGTGGGGTTGAGGCCTTGCCTCCCATGGGTGCTTCGCGGCAGTGGCTTGGTATATAGAGGCAAAGCCATCCCTGGGGAACGTGGGATCTTTTACTGCACCACTTTGCATTCTGGGGCTCCCTGCACTGATAGGGGCTGTTCTGCTACCATTGTCCTTTCTTTCACTCAGGTCACACTTCCACTGTGGTCCCATGGTTCCCCTCCTTCCTTCTGTTCCCTTCCCGCCTCTTTCCCTATTTTGTGTCACATGGGGATTGCATTAGTAAGACCCTTAGCCACTTGTGCTCTTGTGCGGTCCATGTCCTGGAAGGGCAGGGTGGCTCAAGGTGATAGAACTTCTAAGAGCTCTGTTAACGTGTGATCTACATGGTTCCTACTGTCATTATTGATTTGCTTATGCAGGTAAACATGAGAAAATAACTGGGAAGCATCCCGGCAGAGTGATGCAGCGTGCTTCTTTGGGGAGGTAAGCATGTTAAAGCTTGGACCCTGAAGTCACAAAGTGTGAATTCAAATCCTGAGTTTTCAACTAACTACGGGGCTGTAGGCAAATTGTGAACCTCCTTCTGCCTCTAATCTCTCACCTGCAGAGCTGACGTCGACAGTACCGATCTCTGGTGGTGTTTGCAGGTAATGCCGGGAAGCATTTAGAAACAGGTCTGGGAGACGGTAAGTATCATTTTTCAAACTGAGATGATGGCAAAGTGGTCTTTACCTGTCTTGTTTTTTTGTGAGAAGAATTAGCAATATATTACTTATGCAATTAACATTTTCTGTACAACTAGATAGAAGGAATGAGTTCTGCCGTTCTGTTGCATAATGGCTAACAAGCTTAAAGATTGCAACACAGGGGGAAGACAAGATACTGAGTTCTTACCACATGGAATGCTAGGTGTGTGGAAAGACAGGTAAACCAATTACCCTCACCTTACCATCACGTGGTGGATATGTGTGCTGAAACATTACAATGTGTCTCATACATATGTATAATTAATGTCAATAAAATGAAATAAAAATGTAAAGTTTTCAAATAAAAAAAAACTACAGTTGTGCATGTGTTTGAAACGTGTTCTGTCCTCCCCTGGCACGCGTTTGGCAAACACACGAGGACTGAGATTGCAGGCAGTATATGTGCCTACCTTCCATCATCACGAAGGCCCCCAATTGTGACTCTTCAAATGAGATGGCCACCGTGGCTTTGTTGGCCAAGGTTTTACAAGTAAATATAATCTAGGCAGGAATCAAAACCTATGTGACCCAGGCCATGAAAGGTGATAGTCAAAGAAGCACCTTAGATAAAACAAATTAAAAGACATTAAAAAGGAATTCCAAACTTGACTTCTCTTGTCTACAAGAGTTCACAAAATGTCCCTTTCTCGTGCTCCCATGGTTGCTTTGGCATTTGCTACCTTCTGAGGCCCTACTGTAACATCTGCCAACTGGTAATGAGGTTTTCTCGCTGGCTAACTCCAAGTTCTTTAAGATCTGTATGAGTTTGATCTGTCTGAGATCTTTTTCTTTTTCTTTATGTCCTCAGTTCCTGAATCCAGCATACAAATCTCAGAGACAAACCCGAGAAGAAAGCTGTGTGTCTCTGTCCCTTCCCTTATGTCTCAGCAGCTTTTCAGAACTGCATCCGGGAGAATCTGGGCCATTTGACAGTGTCAGATGCTGTCACACTAGATTCATCAAGAAAGCAGTTTAATTAAGGCTGAGTGTTAACAGGCCTCCTATCCTTAAAGCAAGCCAGAACTACTTTAAAAGTTTCCTTTTCCCTGGGCAGATAATCCTATTTTCAAAGTGAGCAATTGCCCATGAAACCTTCCCGTATTAGGCAGATTATCGAGTAAATCATGTCTCACTTAGCAAGAGAAGGGTGACTGTTGAGTTTAGGGAGGTGGAAAGTGAAAAGTCAAAATGATCTCTCTTTTTGGTTTGTTTGTTTTCCCAAATGTTTTTCATACATATGTTTACTTGATATGGAGTTTTTGGATCCTGAGCTGAGATACAAGAGTAATTTTATCTTTGCTACTCCATCTATGAAGTAGTAATTACTTCCATTTTCAGATGAGTAAAGCGAGGCTTAGGGAAGTCAAAGAAAACCTTACATAAAGTCAGCTTGTAACTGGCAGAATGATCTTTTCTTTGCCTCTTTCATGTGACTAGGAAAGAACAACACTGTCTTGAGGGATAAGGAAGCAGCAAAGTAAACTCAGCTCTCCCTAATGGAGGAGAGTGAGAAAATTTCTTACTGTCCCTCAGCCTCAATTTCTCATCTGCAGATAGGGCTGTACATAGCTAGCAGACAGGATTTTGCTGTGTATTATATTAAATTGTAGACATGAAGGTATTTAGCTCACTACCTGACGCCATGTAGCTTTGTAGTGTATGGGTTAAGTTTTACCACAAAAGCCCGTGAGTAGATGGATTATAGTTGATTTGAAGATCATTATTTATTACCCACCGCTACCCACTTCTCATCTTTTTATATTCTAGATGCTGCAGAGCTAGAAACAGAACAGAGCTCCATTTGCTAGATTCTCTTGCAAGCAGAAATCAGCATGTGACCTGAATTGTGCCAAGTAGATGGACCATGCAAACCTTATGAGTGAGTGTGCAGGAGACCTTGGCAGTTACACACAGGGAGATCAGAAGTGCAGGCCAGCAATGTGCAGGCATGGGCGCTGGGAGCTGGCCATGGACACTGTTGCTCAGCATTCTAGGTGCTGATGAGTGGGTCACAAAGGCTGTCGGTGTCATCTGACAACAACCCGTGGTGGGATTGCTATTCTAGCAAGCTGGTTCCTTTGCTATGATATTTCTTACAGCACGCAAATCTAGTTTCTATAGCCCTGCGAGAGATGTATGTGGTACATAATCTTGAGTCCCTTTCTAACTTAAACCGACTAGATTCTTTTCCAAAAACAATATTCTAAGATGGACACAGTATCATTGAGGATTGTGGAATGGAAATACAATTTTGAGCACCTGAACTGTCTATTGATATAGGGCTACTGCCCTGAAATGAAATATTTTAAAGCATGTAATATCCTCCAGCTTGTGCTATCAAGGCAAAGATTTGTCTCCTGAGTTTTCACTTCATGAATTCTTTTAACTATCTGTGGTAATTACAGACTAACTTACCAGTGCACCCGAAGATGTTGGCTATAAAGTTAACAGGGCTATTTCCAAATTGAAAAGCCAAGTTGTAATTTTGCAAAACAGTAAGGAAAATTGTCATTCCAAACAGCAAACTGTATCTATGACTAATACTTGGTGCTGTTCTAATTACTGCTTCAATGGAAAACCAAAACAGAGTATTTGGACAAGATTAGCATAGCTGAGAGATAGCATTGGGTAACTCACAGCAAGCTGGAGACAGATTTATGTAGTCAAAAAGATCCGGATCCTAGGTCACCACATGTTTGGCAATGCGGGCCAAGTGAAGACAGATATCTACCCAGCCTAACTCCCTTTGGGGTGAGAATTATATGAGGCAGTATACAGGATGGGGCCACCATGAAACGAACGCCCCATCCGTAATGGATCTCTCCTCTTGCCTTTCCCTTATCTATTTCGGGAAGCAGAGAGGTCTAACACTACTAGTCGCACCAGTTGTGAAGTACTATATGTAAACTGAATTTCGGAATTTTAGGCCATACATGATGGGAAAACCCACCAGAGGGTGGCCCGTGTCTCAGGTTCTTCCTCCCAACCTTCACAACACGCTTTCTAGCTTCTAGAGTCCCAGGTCTCTGCTTGGCTTTCTGTCTCCATCTAGATTCCCACCTCTACAACTGTTAGCTTCAGAGCTCAGCTTTCAGTGTGTCCTCAGTTCTGAGCTGCCACTGCCTTCAAGTTAGATGCCACTTCTGCCTCTAGGTAGGCCACTAGATACTTTCTCTAAACTACTTTCAGGTAGAGACCACTAGTTTTCTTACGATGTGCAATTTTGTCTACCTACCATAGTGACTGAATTTGCAAGTGTCTTTTGCTGTTAGGTGTGATCACGTGATAAAGTCCTGGTCTCTAAAATGTAAGAAGATTTTCCAGGAAATATCCTTAGGAGGAGGGACATACCTACCCTTCCTCCTTTGTGCTGGTTGGAGCAAATGTGATGGCTGGAGCCCTGGCAGCCTTTTGGGACTATGGGGGTAGAAGGGCAGTTCTGAGAAAGACAAAGCAATAAGGTATGTAAAGTACAAAAGTTTGATATCCATGATGCTGCTGTGCTAGTTTGAGACTGCTGAACTGTAGACTTCATTTATATGAAATAAAAATAGATTTTTTCCTATTTAAATCATGAGTATTTTTAGTTTCTTGTCACTAACAGTTGAACTTAATCCTGACACATAGACAGAAACTTCCTATATTACAGAGTAAAAGGCCCCATTGTCAGAAGTCTGATGGTAGGGTTTTGTCTATGTTCCTCTTTTCATCTTAAGAATCCTAACTCTCTCATCCTCAGCTTTCCAATCTATAAGTAGGGCAGATAAATAGCTCTTAATTTATACTTTGACTTACAGAACTCTTAAGAATGTTGCTTAAAGCTATTCATGATTCTCTCAAAAAATACAAGTGTATAAAGTTTTGCAGATAATCGGGAGACTCCTGGGGGCCTAATCAATCCCTAGGGCTTGGAGCACCTGGAGATAGGAGTCCTCATTTGAGATGATCTTTCAGCTTTAGGGTTAGATCAATGCTCTCAGATTTTTTGGCTTTAGATTGGTTTTGAAAAAAAAAATACTTTTCAATGATTTTCAACTAGGAACAAATCAAAATGCATTTCGAAAAATGCTCAACCCCAAACCTCCCAACAGAATAGATGGATGGATGATACATAAATGCTGTGTCTGCACAGTACAGGTCCGTATGTCAAAACACCCGCACATATATGTGTGCATCATGTGTATCTGTACATGTGTACACCTGTGCAGTATAAAACTTGTGCACATAGGTAGGTGTGGGTTTTTTTTTTCCTGCTTCACAGAATTTAGACAAGCACATGATAAACAAGAGGCTTTCTGCAGCTGAGAGTCTGTAAGTGTCCTCATCTCTGTGTTAGTCCCAGTCCTTAAATCTTTAGGTCGCCTCCTGATTGGCACCTTTCTGGCTAAATCAAGAGGCCATGGAGCAAATGGGTTACACAAGCTGAGTGACCCCTTGCATAAATCTCCCACTTTGGGCTCGGGGTGTGTGTAGGAAATAGAGCGATGCCCGGCGTGACCACAGCCTGTGCTATATTTCTTCCTTAGATAAACAGAGGTAAATCTCAGCCATTGTTCCTGCGAGTTATTTCTAACAGCTCCACTACTGAGTTAAGTGAACTCTGAAGGTAAACAGAGAAAGAAACAGAGAAGGCCAAGGGTAGGTGACTTAGAAGACCTCATTTTGCCACTTGGCAGTTGCTGGAATTTTGCAAAACTCTATCTCCCTTGTTTAGTTAGCTGTTTCTATACTGGCACATATGAGCACTTAAAAAAAAAGTCTGAGTAAGACGCTTGGCATTATTCTTAGACTCAACTTTTCCATGGGTTAGTTTAGCTATAAATTAACCAGTCTGCAAAATATATAAATAAACGAGTTGCTTTGTTCCTAGCTATCCCCAGTGAGGACTCTGACTGCCTGTTATGTAGTCTGGTGGCCGTTCCACTGCCCAGTGCTTTTATAAATACTAATCAGTGACATATTGAGAAAAATCGTACCTACAAAAGCAACATCTTCTTCCATGCAAATCAGGCCCCAATTCCCCACAGATAAGGATCTTTTTGATGGAACACATGCAAAATCTTCAGCTCTTAATTCTTTCATTAGTATTCCAGGCAGATGACTGCCAAATAACAGAGAAAACTGTCTGAATTGCTGTGTCTGAAACCTAATATTGATTTGTTTAATAGTGTCAGGAAGTCAAAATTCACAAATCTCCTGTCGATTGTTTATGAGGCAGTTAGCAGAGAATTGGTTGCCCCTGCTTAATTAATAACTCATTACTGAAATTTGATTATATGCTTGAATGCTTTAAATAGGTTCTAACACAGCGTCTGCAAAGTGGTGTAGCGCCAAGGTGAGGCAGCTCGGAAAGCCTTCCTGTTTAGGTTTCTGCCATGAGAATTTCCCGACAGGCAGATGACACAGGCCTCTTGTGACTTTCTTCTCGGCATCAGCCTCCCTGGGGTCAGAATGTGTGTTTACAAGGTGCTCTTGGGTCGTGCGGACTGAGAAAGGGTGGGTCTCAGACTTGAGGTAGAGACATCTCTAGAAAAAGCCCAGGCTGTGGATGTAATCGATATGTCACTTGTTTGAAAGACACCGTGACATGTCTGTGAGTGCACAAAATCTTGAGTCTGGTTCTCCGAGGAAGAGGAGTAGCTTTTGGGAACATGGAATCCCCTCTGTCCCTCACTTGTTATTGCTTCCAAAAAATAAAACCCCAGGGTGAACCATCCCCCCCGGGAGGACAGGGTGACAGGACCAGGGCCCAGGAGGTCCTCGAATTGTTCCAGACTGGATTCTGAGCCTGGCGGCTGGGGAGGCATTGCTCCCAAGTGACATAGTGCCAAAGACAGACAGGGAAGGATCAGGGCCCGAGTGAAGGTGACACGAGAGGAAAAGTGTCTCAGCTGTGTCTCTGCATGAACTAATGCCTCCGGGAGACTCGCCACCTGAGCCGCCGACCAGCGCTTCTCCCCGGACTTGTGATACGGACGCTGCCCCTTGGGACTCACATAGATAAGCAGCGACCCTGCTCTCGCTGCGCCACTTATTCCCTGAGAGGCCGTCACTAGGAGTAGACACTGGCCAAGTCTGAGGGTCAAGTCGCTTTCGACTTCCCTTGATTTTCATTTTGAGAGTGATCAGAGTGAGGAAGGAGCAAGGGAGAGGACACAGCTGCACCCCCTTTCTGAACGCTGCGTGGGATGTGTGGGGGCTGAAGGCGCCTCCCTGTGTGCAGGAGGCTGAAGCTCCCAGTGCAGCCCAGAGAGCTTCCTTGGTGCCAGTCGGTGCAGGACCTGTGTGACTCGTTAGCCACGTAAGGTGCTCCCCAGAGCAGCGGGGGTGTGACTGGAGTGTGACTGGCCATCGAAGCCTACGCCCAGGCCAAATGGGACATGTGGTGGCAGCCAGTTCACTTCGAGGGTCTTCCTACGTTATTGTAGAACATTGTTATCCTGGAAAAAATGAAAGAGTACATTCTAAATTCTAAACAGCTGACTCCCAAGTGAACTTTTGGGAGCAGCCGGTTGTCACAGAGGGCAGCCCAGTGGCAGGCTCACCCTGAGGTGTACAAAAGCCACTTTGGGTCAGTCACACACAGCAGGTCCCAGAGGTCGTGGGTGGTGGCTGGCCTGCTCAGAGAGCTTGTAATCAACTGCTCTGCTCCTCAAAGACTGAAAAGCAGTTCAAGGCAGTGCACAGGAGAGCCCCAAGGGAAGGACACGCACAGCATGGCTGTAGGATTTCAGGGGGTGCAGAGGTCACTGCCCACTGCAAGGGCCAGGGAAGGCTTCTGGGAGGAGGTGGAACCAGAATGAGGCCTTGAAGGTTGGGTCAAATTTCAGAGGTGGCAGACCCAGGAGCGGGCTGGTCAAAGGTAGGTTTCTGGGCAGCGACTGGGCCTGGTTGGCTGAAAAGGAGGGTAATATGACCGGCCCGTCTCCTGCCTGTGGTCTTAATTGAACCAGTCAAGCTTTCAAAATGAACAGTTGATCATTTGATTAAGAAAGGCCTTTGACTCTTTCAAGACCCACAGAGACTGATTTTTATCAAAAGGGACCAAAGGGTTTGCATGGAGGAATGCCAGCCAGACTGGGCCAGGGGGACCCTTGCTGCCCCTGGGGCTGGGCTGAAGCAGTGATTTCTCAACCCCAGGGCCATCTCTCAGCTGGTCACTCCGAGCTGAGGCCGGGAACTGCTGCCCCGCTTAGGGTGGCTGGGTCCCACAGCAATGCTCACTCCTGCAGGTGACAGGGGCTTTCTCCAGCCCTGCTTTAAAATTATGACCTGGCTTCTTACTGTAGCTCCAGCCAGGAAATCAGGAACGCCTCCAGCCCGTTCCACCCACTTCCCCAGCTCCAGAGCAAGGGGAGAGGTGGGGGTCTGCTGTGAGGTCGATTTGTCAATGTGCTTAGGATTTTCAGTTACACCAAAAAAAAAAAAAAAAAAAAAAATAGAGTCAACTCTTTTTTTTTAAAGTCTAATTTATTATGCTTGATTACGCAGCTGGAATGGGAAGGTAGCTGCTGTTTGTAGTTAAATAACTCCTCACAATTTCTTAAAGAAATGATCTTCAAAGCTTTAACGGGTCAGTGGCTCAAGTACAAAGGAAAGATTGATTTTCATCCTCCCACCCTTTGTTCCCAGAGTTTAAAACAGACACGTTTGGGTAAATTAGTTTGTCTATGTTATTAATGGAAGAAGTTATTAAACTCCCATAAATATATGGTGGTATCTTGCTTAAAATGCCAAATTTGTTTTAAAAGGGAAAAAAGTCAGAACGAAAATGTGGAAAAGCCCAGAAGGGTCTGTTGGTTATTATTATTTCATTTCTGGAGGTGAATTTGGATCAGTGAGGTGGAGGAGGGGCCTCCTTTCTATGTCCCCCAAGTGGTGGGGTAAAGCTGGGGGACCCTTCCACCCCAGGGTGTTTAATTGGAAACTTCCCAGGCAAGAGTGGAGGAGGGTGGGATGGGCACGGGCAGGAGGGCACAGGAAACGGAGTCTCTCCCTGAAAGGGGGTGCACAGGGCTGTTCAGCTCTTAGCCCTGAGCGCCGGTGCTCATCTGATGGTTGAGGGTGAAATGTTTGCTCGGCTGAGAGGCCACTGTGGGGAACATGACCAGAAGGGTTCATCCAGGAGATAGGGCAGCGCTGAACCCACATCCTGGGCCAGAGTGGAAGGAAGCCGTGGCTCCAGGACCCGGCCTTGGGGGCTGTGCCCACAGAGCTGGGGTTTCCAGGCTCCAGTCGCTTATCCAGGCAGATCCCCGATTGCACCCAGCACTCTGCAATCTAACAGCCCCTGAGTTCCTCATCTCTGAACCCCACGGCGCCCCTGGGGGTGATGCTGACCAAGGCTGTGCTCCCAATCTGGAGCTGCAGAAAGGCAAATGCAAAGAGTTTAGAAGGTAGATGGCCCGAGTGGGAAAGTCCAGTATAGAAAAGGAAAAGTCCAGTACAGAGGGAAGTAAAGAGACGCTGAGGGAAGAAAACCCAGGTTATCAGCAAATAGCAGCATTTTGGGGTCTTTTCTCATTGGCCCTTTCGCAGTGACCACATACACCCCATTCACGTGCATGTGCACATGTGTACACGCTTACACACTCACTCAGCAAATGCTCCGTGTGCCAGAGACTATTGAAGTGTTTTTTACCTATGAATGAACTCATTTACCCCTCAGAATGTCTATCTTAGACAGATATCATTATTAGCTGCACGCTACAGAAATCAGAGGCTCGGAGAGCTTAGACTTGCCCTGTGCCACAGAGGCGAGTGAAAACCCTCCCTGCTCTCCATTCGGCCCCTGTGTCCAACTGTGCACTTGCTCACTGTGGGAAAGATCAGACCAGCCGGACAAGGTCGGATTCTTCCTTTTCTCATCCGGCCTCGCATTGTAAGCGTTGCTGATGCCGCTGCTGTTCCTCTAATGTGACTACTGCTGGCTGCACCGCCAGACGGAGAAGTTTTGGGGGGCGTTCACCGCCTTCCCTGGAGTCCTGAAACCTAGGACTGGACCTGGGTCCATTGGCGCAGGGTCAGCTTTCTTCCCACTGTGCAGACTCCTGAAACAGTCACGAAACCAAACAGACAGAAAGTGTGAATCCAAAAGTAGCAAAAATTCAGTATCAGTTTCAGAGCTAACCCTGGGATCTGTCCAGGCTGCCAAGATGCGATGTACTGTACGGTTTAGGGACAAGATTATTTTTCTTGTCATCTTAGTCATCCTCACTTTTAAACTGTGCGAACAATTTTTTTTTTAACTAAAGACTAAGAAGACCTCTGTGTCCCCCAGGAAGCCGATATGCTTCTTTCCTTTCCTTTTTTGTAGCTGACCTTTTCCCTTTGTACTTTTGCCACCAGGAAGCACCGTGCTCACACTAAAACTAAACTAATGACGCAGTCCCAACTTACGACCTTCACATTTCTCCTTTGCTCTCTCTAGCCTTGCTGGTGTACTCTCACTTGTTTTTCTCAGATTCTGTTTTATATGTTTGTGTTACTGTGACACATGTTACTCCACAGTGACTGCCATTGTACCACAAGTCCCATCCATTCAAGGCTGGCAGCCTCATCCTCTGGGGACAGCTGAGAACAATAATCTTGAGCATCCAATTCTGTGTCCAGTGTCACTGTTTATAAAGCTTATAAGCAGCCATCACCCTAGTGAATTATCTTCTCAAGCATTATGGGAAGAAAAATCATACTCAGGCCCATTTAAGAGCCAAAGAAACTGAGACATAGAATAGCAATGGCTCATCTGAGGTCCTGCCTAGCTTCTCCCTGCTGTTTGGATTACTCTGAGATATCCCATGCTGCCTCAATGCAGTGTGGCAATTTCTGTCTTTTCTCCTCTTCCAGTCTTGTTCTCCCCTTGTTTGTTTTGGAGTTTCCCACAATCCACTAGGGTGCGGGTAGATGGGAATGCTTCACTAAGCGGCCTTTTTATATGTTGAAAGCTACATATTGGTTTTAATAAATTACAATGAATGAAAGGTAATGTGTGACCAATCTTTTCAAATTAATGTATTGAAGTTATTTTTAGAAAACAAATCAATTTCAAGTCGAATTTTTAGTAAATAATCAAAAGGTAGCTGTACAGAAATGGCCAAATAGCTGAGGCCTCTGTTTGCTACTCCCGGCAACCCTCAGTCACATGCTCAGCTCACTGCCCACTGAGAAGTGCATGTGCCCACACGTGTGCCAGTATCATAGAGAGGCCCCAGAAGACCAAAATGACCTCAAGAGCCAGAGGAATAAATCCCTGAACACCTCCCATAAAACGTCCATGTCTCAAAGGCTCCAGATCAACACGCCCTCCACATTAGCTGTCCAAGGATGAAGTGACGTCAGGAGCCCAGGTTAGGTGCCCTAGTCTCTCTGCATGTCTATTTGTTGATCTGTAGAACAGAAATAAACTTAGCTGGAGGGATTGAATTTAGGGTGACTTCTCACCGACTCCCCAGCACTACCTCAGTAAAAGCAGTCAGTGCTCCTCCTTCTCTTCAGAGGCCCAGACACAGAGGTCAATTCATCCTGAGTGACTCGTAGGCGTACAGGTCCAGGATGCGCTTCCTGTGCCGCTCACCAGCCTCTCAAACCCTCTAGGCCCAAGATGAGTCACTGTCTGGGCCTCGGGCTGCTGTCTCTTAAAGAAAAGGGATGGACTCAGCCAGCTCCGGCAAACAGGAAACAGCTCTGTGGAGTGTGGTCTGCAGACTCCTGGGTACCCAGCCCCCATGGGAGGGAGGGAACAGGGAACGACCGCAGCATTTTTAGATGCTGGCTTGGTTGTTGGTGCAGAAATGGCTCCAATAGCCAGGATCCTCTGGGCACGAAGGTGTTGGACCTATGATCGTTCATTCTAGTTGCTTCTACTTGCTCCAAAAGCACTCTCAGGAAAAGCCTGCTCACCTGCCTTTATTTTGTCCCTCCTTTTTGGTTCCCAGTCCTGTCTCCATGGTGATAATGTAATTTCCTATCTCTTAGGAAGGCTGCTAGGCTCATGGGAGCTATTTGTAGGAGCCGTACTATTTATCATCCATTCTGAAACACTTTTGAGAATGAAAGGGAGCTCGCTGAATAATTTTCCTACAATCACACTTGTACCCTGGGACTCTCCCCGGGAATCAGCATTGCTTCGGGTGGTGGTCTTCAAACTTTCCCTCTTGTAGGGATGCTGGGAGCCCTCCCGCCGCAGGCTGAGGACCTGAGATTTGCATCTAACAAGACTGAAGTCAGGGCCCTACTGCAGATCCACAGATCACAGTTTAAAATGATGGACTCTGTGTATTTGTTAAAGTTTAACAGCCTGCAGAACTTATTCACAACAGAATCAACTGATCCTTACAAAAACTTCAGGAGCCAAGAAAAGTGATCGATCAGTGGTTATCAGTCAGCTGAGGATCTGAGTCTCAAAGAGGTTAATTGATTGGCTCAAGGACACCCTAAGGGGACACCCTAAGGGACAATTCTAAGGGGGAGAAGTCCTTGTTCAAGTTCTCTAACTTCCAGGTTAAAAACTGAATCTTTTTGCTGGATAAAAACCACTTCAGGTCAGCCAAGAGGACCATAATCTCTTGTAAGAAATCACCTTCGCAATGCTTCACCTTTATATTTAATTGATTTTCAGTGCTTTAATCAATTTGATTGATAAGTAATTGTAATGTGTAAATGATCAGGTGTGTATCACAGGCCATTTACTCTGGGTGGGGCCCTGAAATGGGGTCCATTTTTAATGCATCACCCTATCACTCAGCTCCTATGCATGTAAGCCTCATGTGTAGTTTGAGGAACACAGGTGGGAACTACCTGTACCACTTAACCTTATCTCTCCAATGAGGTCCCCTGAACTAAAAGAAGAGATCTGAAGAGTAAATGATTTCATGTATGTTAGAGGAATCAGAGGGTTCTGGACAATACTGAGTGCCCCAAAGTGTCAGCTTTTCTTTCTCTTTAATTCTCTGTTGGACCACCTCACATGGTCTGATCCATTTCCGCCAGAGTTCTCAGCAAGCATGGACGTCTTTGCCTTGCTTACTACATCCTACCAGGTCTTCTTGCACGTGGTAGGTCTGTAAGACCTTCTTGATGAGGGAGCGCAGTTTAAAATACTTGGAAATTCCAGGAACTTATCTTTACACTGGGAAACCCCCAAACCCAATACATGGTGATGGGTCACTTCTGGAGGCTTCATGGAACAGCGTAGCTTGATCATAACCAGCTCCCAGCCTCACGAGCTATACTATCCTGAGTGCATCCCAGGCTTGGGAAGACCCAGAGTCAATGGATCCAGCGGGAACACTGGGCATGACTTGGGTGAGTCACGTTCAGCCCTGCTGACCACGGATGACTTGGGAAGGCTGAACATTTTCCTCTACATGCGTGGCTGTGAAAGGAAAGGAAGAGAAGCAAGAATCTCAGTAGATGTGGGAGGTTTTGTGGTTTGGTCCAAAATCAGAACCAAAAGGAAGAACTAATCTCACGTCCAGTGGCTTCAGACTGGGATATTTTTCTGATGTAAAAATTCTCATTTGTCAGCAGCTTTGTGAGCAGAGGTTTCATTGTGCTTTGGAGCTGGCGACAGTTGTAGCGCCGTTGAGTCTTACCAGGTGGTTGATTTGCAGGGGCTTTAGCAGAAGCTCTAAAGAAAGAGCCAGTTGAACAAGAAAAGCCATAATATGAGTACATTTCAGATAATGAGGAAAAAATCTTGCTCTAGGAATGTGTCTTAGTTTGTGTTTTCTGTGAAACAAACCACTTCCAGGGGTTTCAACAGCACCACTTATTTATGAGTCCATAGGCTGACACATTAGGTCGGACTCCGCTGGGCCGTTCATCTTTCCCAAGTAAGCATCCTTCGCCACGTATGGCCAGCTGCAGGCAGCGTGGGTGGCTTTGCTCCCTGAGGCTGGCTGGCTACTAGCTGGGCAACAGGGGTGGTCAGACTTAGATAAGAATTGCAGAATTGGTAGTGTGGTCTCTGCCATGTTTTATTGGCTGAAGCAAGTCGCCGGGCCAATCTGGATTCAGAAATAAAACACACTATACCTCCTGAGGAAAAGTGCCACAAAATCATATTGCAAAGGGGCATGGGTGAGGGGAGAGAGGAAAAGTTGGGGCCGTTTTACAAACTACTGCCGATGGGGAGGACTGGCTCATCCACAGCTGCTGGAGAAGCGAAGCGGAGAAGGAACTGCAGAGTGAGTGTAGGCGTTGCTGAGGGTTTCGGAATTCTGCTTGGCTTCCTGGGTGTCTGTTGGGAATGGAGACTGGCCTTGGTGTGGGGAATGACAAACGAGGTGAGGTTTAGATTCTGATTCATCTCTGACTTTGTTTGGGGAATCAATAAATTCACCTTTGATTCATTTTTCCCATCTGTGAAATGGATCCAATTCTTACATCACAGGGTTGCGAAGACTAAAAAGGTAATGACTCTGGCACATTGATTGGTGCTGGAAAAAAAATGGGTGTAATAATAATGAATACTTTTTAATGTTATTCAGATAACAAGAGGTAATAAATAATATGAGTAATTAGAATTTCTCTCCAGCTAAGGTGCCTGGAATTTTCTATCCTAAAAGGCAAAACGGTATCCCAGGATTATACAAGCACGGCAGCATCTCCATGATGCAGTTACCGATTTAGCCCTCAGCACTGGCCAGTAGGCACTGCTAGGACCTCAGGTGTCTCCCAGCTCCATCTGGATGGGTAACCATCAGCCTTGGGTCTCACCCTGACCCTGTAGATGGGACCAGGGCAAGGAGGAGACATATCACTAAGGAGGCAAGGCAACCTCACCCCAAGCTCGGGTAAAGCTGGTTGGTTTTGTTCTTTGACTCTCACATTTTGGTGTCTGGAGAATGGAAAGATCAGGGTGCAGACTAGAGAATAAAGCAGCGTTCTGGCCCATCAATCTTGAAAATACTCTATGCACGTATTTTCCAACATGGCAGCCACTACTTGCATGTGGCTGCTGAATACACGGAATGTCATTAGTGCCACAAAGGAGTAAATCTTTCATGGAAATCATTTACACAGCCACACGGGGCTGCTGGTCACCACACTCATATGAGGTACAGGTTTTGAGGTTGAGCCTCTAATATAAAGGAGCTTTGGGTCATCACCCTTTGGTGGTTTGGTGACACTGATCCAGGATGGTGTGGGAGTCAGATGAGGACCTGGGCATGGGTCAGCTGAGCAACAGGGCCTTGGAAGAGTCTTCAGGGTTGATGTCTATTTTCTTCCTCGATATTTCTCAGCCAGCTGAGAAAAGAGAAAAGCCCATGACTCTGGGCAACCCAGAATCCAGCAGCGCCTCAGCTGCTTGGTCCCTCTTGCCCTGTTCTGAGTGGTAAAGCCACTCATAGTGACTAGAAAGGGCCACAGCTCTGCCTCATCCTGTCACCTGGCAGGACAAACAGACCTCAGCTGTCCTGCTAAGGACAAAAGACAGGACTCGCAAGAAAGGGAGAAGGGATGGAATTTAGAGGACATGAGAACAGTGCCAGCATCTGTGTGTGCCTCTACACACACACACACACACACACACACGTGTGCACACTTCACTTGTGAAGCATAGAGACAAGACACCCTGGTCTGGAGAAACTAAAGATTTTGCTTTAGCTTTAATTGGGTTCAAACAGGTGACAAACCAAATCTGCCTCAGGGTTTTGCTTTTGAAATTCACACAGGAATTTATTTGGGAGCCTTCCCCAAGTAGCCACAGAAGACTGCATGTGGCAGTGATAGTGACTTTTGCCTAGAGATTCTTTCCCCATTTGCCTTTCAACTCCAGCAGCAGCAAACAGCTCAAACCAATCACACTCTTTGCGTGCAAGCTAAGTGAAAAAGGCACCCTCTGTCCACATCACCATTCTCTTAATCTCCTGATATTTCTGAAAGTTGGGACTTTATTGCAGGAAAATGCTCTAGTGTCCTTTAAGAGAAAGACACTTTCTGGATCCTTCGATTAATTGACTGTGGTCTATACCAGAGGCCCCTGCATGGGCTTTCTGCAGTGGCTCATGAAAGATTAGTTTTCTGCTATCGATATAATTTACAAGGCTCACATAACCATGTAACGACTTGGCGATTACATGGAAAATATCTTATAAATACATAGTAATTACAAGTTCATGCAGATTACTTGGTATATACATTTGAAGTTACCGAGTAGTTCAAAGATTAATTATCCTGTAACTGGCAGTATTTAAATCATTTTTTTCTCCTATACGAATACGTTGAGGTCGACTTCAAGGCCGGCTAGGACGGGAATACGATGAGTATGATCTGAAAAGAAAAAATGAAATTTGACAGGCATGGATTATTTAAAGCACGCATATGTGAGCCAAGCAGCCACTCTACTTTGATGCAAATCGTAGGGGAAAGAGCAGGGGGATGGTGTGTAGAGAAAGGTGCTGAACAAAGTAAGGATTTCCTGCTGGCAACTTGAAATTTAAACAAATAATCATTTAAATGGCGGCCCGGCATTACGTTCCGAGTTGTGTGCATTAATGTCAACATCTGGTACCAACATTTTGACAATTCTATTAAAATGCCCCAGCATTCCCTATCTAACACCTGTTAGCTCTAATTTTCTTTCCTGAGAAGCATACCAGTAGACAGAGTAGATTCCAAATCATTTATCACTTTTAAAGTGCTTCCATATGCGTGTTGGACCCAGCCTGGCCCTAGGCAAACGTTTTCTGAATGCATTAAAATTCAGGACTATTTTTTTTAAAGTGTAGACACCAATGTTTCATTGAGTTCATGTCTGGTAATTATTAGCTTAAATTATGGCTCACACATGACTTAACAAAGTGGACCGTGAATTAAAACGCACGATGCATGCACCCCCCCCCCATCTTCAATAGATACACCCAAGTCATAGCTGTTGCGTGTTACTGAGATGTCAGTCAGTAATCATTAGGCAAACACTCTTCATGCAGGGAACTGCTAAGAGGCCCCGGCTTCCCAAGAGACCATCTAAAAATGTCAAAAATGTTACAGTATAAATGAATGACACCAACAGGAGAACATGTGCTAGAGATGCTAGAAATTAGTTAATGTATTACAAGTTTCAACCTTCGAGCAAAATGGGCAGCAAAATTTCCTCTTGACAAAAGGCTACACAGATAAGATCCAGTAATTCACAGACAATATAGTCTCCCTGACTGCAGACAATACAATCTCCCTGAACTGGAGCAACCCACCAGCCCACTGGGAAGAGAGTGATAACCCAGGGAGATTCAGGGGGCCCTCGGTGCGCACTCTGGACTCAGTCCTTCCTGGTCTGGAAGTGACTGGCATGTGTGCTGTGCTCTGATGGTGGGAAGTAAAAGGCTAAAATGCAAAAAGTTGTCCTGCATCATGGCTGCTCCTTGCAGAGCTCTCTGAATGAGATATAGAAGCTAGAGTGAAATCTCTCTGCTCTTTTTGAAGAAAAGGTGGTGTGTGCAAAGGGTGGTGAGAGAATTTTCCCTATTATATGGGAAAATTCTTGCTTAGTGTTTTTCAGAGATTTAAAAAATCAAACATTCTATATATTACAGTTTCTCTTTCAATCTCTGTCTCTCTCTACACACTCACACACACACACACACACACGAACTCACATGTACATGGGAAAAATGTTTTAAGCAATAACAACAGAAATCCTCACGCTGAAGATGGGTTTTAAGCAAGAAGATATATGCTCTGAACTGGGATAAGGATTTGAATGATTTCCTTCGAAATACAAGGAAACGTTGAAAACACATAAAGAAGGAATGAAAACCTGAGTTCACCAACATTAAATTAAAAAAAAAATGTAGACACAGTTAAAAATGTCTGCCCCTGTACACACACACACCTACACTCTCACACTTCCTCTGTTTACTAAATAACATTTCAGCACAGTTTTCATCTTATAAGGAAAGTGTTTGAAACTTGGAATAAGTGCACTTAATTAAAGGAAGGCTGTGAAAATGTGTACTAATCTGATATGACTAATAGCAAAGTGCATGAAATTGCTAATTAGAATTTCATTAAAGGTGCTGCTTTATCAGACTGTGAAAATCACAACCTTTAAAAATTCTTTCAGGAGAGCTTAATTCCTTTTCAAACAGAAATATTCTTTAAAGACATTTGATTTTTTTTCTGAAGGAATTTATGGCTTGGACTGGAACTGAAAATGTTGCCACTCTTCCATGAGGTGATACCAGGGTAGAAGTGGGCAGTGGGGCTTCGCTTCCTTTGCTGGATGTGTTCTTTCCTCCCCCACCTCTAGGGATTATTGTTCAAAAATCGGGCATGATAAATGGAGTTGAGCCCTTGGCTTGGTTCATATTAATTTGTTTTCTGTTGAAACTAAACATTTATTCTCTCCCAGAGGAGCAAAAGAGAAATTACTTGAAAAATCTTAAAGTCACTAAAAAACAAAATATTTTAATTTTTACGTATGTTTTTAAAAATTAAAGAGAAATACACAACAGAGCATTTTTTTTAAAAGAAAAAGGCTATTCATTAAAAAAAAAATCAGCCAGCAGCCTTTACTTTTTCTTCAACAAATAAATCTCTCTGAATAACATTTCAATCATGAAAGAGCATGCATTGGCATTGGGAGACTCCAATGTGAACATTAGTAAATGTAGTTTTACTTCTTGCTTGACTTGCTTTCCTGGGTTACAGGGTTTTCTTATTCCCTGCACTGAATCTGATCTTCAGTTTAGTTTTTGTGAGGTTTTAAAAATTCTCTCATTTTATTCATTCATTTTTTTCTAATTCCAACTTCTCTCCAGTCACTTCCCTTTATTTTCATTTACAGAAGTGGCTGGCACCGTCTCTGCAGGTAACTTCCAATTTTACCAACTGTACTTCTGTGCTGTTTACTGGTTTTGTTCTTTAAGGATTCTCAGTTAGAAACTGAGTCCTCTTTATTCATAAAGTTTGATGGAACAGTTACACTTTGTTACTAAAAACCATTAATGGTCATGGAAACTGCAGCCCTCTCCAAGCCTCAGTTCATTTGTACTGAAGTCCTCAAAACACCAGTCCTACTTGGAATTGGCTGAACTCACCAGTTTATAGTGATGCAAGCTTTCCGAACCAAATATTCTAAATACACTTTAAAACCTTGATTTAAAAGCTACCCAGTCGCATTTACATTTCGGTAACATCTCTTTAAAAGGAGAGAAAGAGACTAGAAGTAACTTTATTTGAGACATAGCATGATTTCTGTGGACTTCTCAACAACAACAACAACAACAAAAATCAAGTGGGTTAATTACAGTTTGATTTTTACTTCAGCCAGAGGGATTTCCATGGCGTTTAGAAAGTTTATCAGCCTAAGTAACAGATAAAAGCGTTTCCATTCCAGCCTACGGGGCGAGGGCTCATTTATACAATGAAAGTAACAATTTTAAAAAATCAGTCTAGACTTAAATGAATGAAAACTATGCGAGTTAGCCGGAATGTCTGGTGTGGAGGTGCGTTGTCACTCTCGCCTGCCCGCGGCCACTGTAGTCAAATAAAGCTGCTAATTCCCATGTTTTAAATTTCCAATCGAGAAATATTGTTCTAATACGGCAACAATAGGCCCGTTGTTCTTCCAAGCGCTCCGCCTCGGCACACTCCTTATGGCTCGTTTTATGCAAAACAAACGGCAGGTAATCGTGATTTAATTTTTCCCAAGTAAATCACAGAGGGTGCGTGACGCAGAGCCGCCGCGGCGGACCCTCCTTTCCCTGTCACTGGCTGAATTAATGATGGCAGCAGTAAAAACAGCAATTGCGCGCCGCAGCCTCCCCGGCTCGCCCAGACCACCGAGGGGGACCTGCCAATCGGCCGCACGGGCCGGGAAGCCGCGCACCGCGGATGCTCCGCCCGGGCCGGGCCGGGCCGTCCCGCTGCCCCGGGGCGAGGCACGGAGGCGGGGCGCGCACGGTGTGGGCTCCCGGCCGGGGTTAGCCGTGCGCGCTCGGGCCAGGGCGCTCACCGCGTGGGCGCGGCGCCACCGGGGACCTGGGCTGCGAGAAACGCGGACTGACAGAGCAAAGGCTTCCGGGACGCTTTGATAATAAATGGGTTACTCCGGCCGCGTTCGCTCCGCCACGGCTCGGGGGGCCGTTCGCTGCCGGTCCCTCGGCGCCCCGGGTCTCGGGCGCTGCAAGCGCATTTCTCCCAGCGACGCCCCAGCAGGACCAGGGACTAAGGTGGCGGCCGTGGTGGCGGAGGCGGAGCTTGAGGGTTGACTGCGGCGCTTGCCCAGTGTCTGGGCCCCAGGCGCCCCTCATGCAGCCTGGTGGCGACTGGTTCAGCCCCGAGGACCCGCGGCGTGCACAGTAACCATCCAACTGATCACTAAGGCCCAGAGCCACCTCTATGATACAGCAAAATCCAGGCTCCTTCCAGGGGCTCACACGCTGCTGATCCTGGCGCTGCTTGGACATGTGCTCCGGGAGGCTCTGGATTCGGAAGGCCAGCGATGAAATGCTGCCTGCACCATCCATCCCTACGTTGCGACCTCTGTGGCCTCAGTTTCCACAACTGTAGGTGACGCCAATAATGGAGCCCGGGTTTCAATGGCCTGGATGCGCTGCCATGCTCAGCACAGTGCTTGCCACAGCACGTAGCGCCCCTTAAATATTAGGGCTCGCTCTACGGGGGCCATGTCCATATTTCCCATTTTCCTGAGTCTTTCTAAACATATTCCTGCCCCAGGGCCTTTGCCCTTGCAGGGTGAGCGCTTCCTTTGCTTTTGCCATGATTTCAGCTTCAGGTCATGCCTGAGAGGTCTTCATTGCTGCAAACCTTACCGCATATCACTGCTGTCCAGCTGTTTTCTTCCCATAGTCTTCCTGATCCAGATGATTTTCACTGCTTGCATAGCTACTATCTCATATCTTCTCCCCAAAAGTATAAGTTCCATGAGAATAAGGACCTTCTTTTCTCATTCTCTTAGGGTTCTCAGCACTTTGGTGAGTGCCTGATGTGTAGTAGGTGCTCAATAAATTCTTCTCAACGAAGAGATCACTTCCTCTATGAGTTACACATCACAATGGTTCACCTGCACCATCTCTAAATCCTGGAGTCTGTTCAAGGCTATCAGTAAAATCACTGACATGGAAATTATGTCTTCAAAGTCTGAAGAAAATTCTAAAGACATTCATGTTCTCAAGAAGGGTGATGGGCAACTGGGGATTTTTTTCAACATCCCCTTCTTTCTCTCCTGCCTGGTTCTGACACGGGCTGGAGCCAGTTTCTGAAACTTCTTTCAGGCTTCCCAAGCCAGAGGACAAAGCCAACAGTTGGCCAGTTTCCTCCCTGGAGGAAAATCCTAGAGGATGCCTTTCCCAGATTCCCACTCCAGCCTTGTTTCTCCCCTTTTTAGGGCTGTGCTGGCTGTGGGCCCGCTGGGCCGCAGGGAGCTGGAAGGGCCCACGAGCTCCCCCTAGAGCAACAGGGCCTAGTTCCCTACAAAGCATCCGCTGCTTTTCAGTACCCATCCCCCCCTCCACCTACAGACTCCATCTTGTGCCACTGGCCTGTGTCCTCCACTTCCTCAGCCCAAGCTGCTCTGCTCCTTTGATCTCCCTTCTTTGGCATTAGTCACAGATTCACACCTGCTTTTCTGCCTCCCTAGAGCCAGCTGCTTTAGCCTGGCCCCTGCTGGGCCTGCCAGACAGTCTTCCCAGGAGTCTGCAGGGCTGAGAAGCTGGGTAGGGCTCCCAAGCAGCTCTGCTCACGGTGCACAGAGGCACCGACTGGTTGGAGCCTTTGCATTGTCCCAATGTCTTGGCTGGAACCTGCGATGGTGTATTTCTAGAAGGCCTGGCCTGACTCCCCTGCTCATGCTATTTATTTTCTCAGTGAGATCATTGTAAATAATGAGTATCTGGGGGCACAGTGACCATCCCGGTGGCAACTCTCTCTGGTTATGCAGAAATCAAGAAGTGTAAATGCTCAGCTCAATTATGTACCCCAAAACAGTTGCTTAGCACCAGGTGAAGTGGGGAGGGACACTGAGGACAAGGATGCGGTAATAGCTGACCCTTGCTTCCTACTTCCCTTGGGCCGGGAGGAGTTCATGGTACTCTGTGTGTGCTATGTTGCTTAACGAGATACATAGCTATCAAAATTGTTCCTGTTTTCAACATTTTGTGGGAGGAAACAGGCCCAGCACTGTAACAGAGCTTGGTGAGGCTCGCAGCCAGCCAGTGGTGGCGTCTAGGTTTGGGTCTGGGGCCTGTCCTCCTAACCACTAAGCTGCATTGTTCCTACTTTGTTCTGCAGAAGGACTAAGACAGGGCCTCCACCCCCCAGGGGGACAGAATGTCAAAAGCAAACAGAGGAGGTAGGTGGGAGAGCCATGCTCTGTACTAGGCTCTGCTCTGACTGCTTTGCATGTGTCACTGGCTTCTGAAGTCCTTCTGGGCGTCCTAGGTGGTAGGGAGTAGCATTGTGCCAAGAGGTACAGCAGCCTGCCTGTTTGGGGGGCTAGTAAGTGGCAGAGCTGGGATTTGAACCTTGCTCCAATCTCCCTGCGCTGACCTTTGGCCAGGGTCGTATAGTCACACTGCGATAGTCATGGAGTCTACATGGTGGTCCACAGGCTGGGACTGCTCCCAGGAGCAGGACTGCTGCCCTAACTGAAGCTCACAAGGAGCCTTTATTTCCTTGTCTGTAAAGTGGGGCACTTAGGTTGGCTCTGTCTGCCTCTCAGGGCTGCTGAGGGGATGAAAGTCAGATCTGGTGAAGGGCTCTGCAGAGTGTGGCAGAGCTTCCAGTTCTGAACTTTCTGCTTTAGCTGCATCATTGTCTTGAGTGAGTCTCCCCCTTGGCACTTTCCCACTTGTCCCCCCTCCTAGTTCTTAGGAGTCCACCACCCACACTATACCTCTGTTGAGTGCTTAGGGATCAGTCCTGTGCCCCTTCTGCCCACCTGCTAGCTTGGTGCTTTCACCTCACGAGCTCCAGTCCACACTCTGAGCTGTGCAAAGGTCCTTGCTCCTCCATCCCAGCAGCTCCTACAGAGCCATGCCTAGGAAGGCAGGGTACCATTCACGTTAGAGACAGGTCAGCTTCTTTCCCTCCTCCTTCTCACTGAACCTGCTTCTGGCCCTGGTAGTTGGATTTGTGTTGCCTTAAATGCCAGAGATAGTATAAATCGTCTCCATGAAGCCATTGGGTGAATGGAATGGGGTAGTGAGGGGTTATTATTTGCTCACCAGCCTATAATGCCCCAAGATGTGCTGGTGGGCCTTGCAGTGCTGCTAGTTGCAATGGTTGCAAGTGGTTGGTGGCTTTTCTCAGGCACCAATGAACCCTTGGAAGTGTTGCTTCCTGTAGACCATGAGTTCTGAGGATCCAGGCCTTGGCTGCACAAGGGGAGCATGCAGATGAGGAAGACGGGCTTCCTACTTCCCTCGAAATCATGGTTTGACCAGGAGCAGCTCCATGCAGTGAGTCCATGAAGGAGACTGAATGGTCATCTCAGGACTGGTAGCTGCTAAGGGGAGAAGGCCCATCCTCCCATGATTACTGTGGGTGCTGGGCAAGTTATAGATCTTCTCTGGGCCTTGGTTTCCTCCTCTGTAAAGGTGAGAGCATAGCTGAATTATCTCACAGGGCTTTGGGGAGGAGTTAATGATGTAATATATGGAAAAGCATTCTGAATGATAGCTGCCACAGAAAAAGCTAATAACAAATATTAGCTGACCCCAAAATATAATCTCAAAATTATCTTCTCCATCTACAGTTTCTTCTCGTTCAAAATGCATAGCACATGAAAATCACAGGCCCCAAACAAGAGGTCTGATGGGTCCTCCTGGTTCCCCGCTTCCTGCTCTGTGATCCTGGAAAAGGGCTTCATCTTGTAGGCTTCAAATTCTTTATCTACAAAGTGGAAATAAAAATACAAAACCCACTATTAATAGTGAGAATTAAATGCATATTATGCACAAAAGGAATAGTACTTATTATTTTTATTGCTTTTCCATTTAAGAAATGTTCCCTGTCCACCCTCTTTTGGAAAACTATGTTGAATGTTCTCCAAAACAGTTTGCTTTTTTTCCTTTGATGCATAGGAAGACTACATTTCCCAGCCTCCATTGGGGTCAGGATCCACGTGACAGCCCTGGCCAATGGCATGTGGACAGGAATAATGTATGGGACTTCAGGGTTGGCCTCTAGAGTAAGACCCCAATACTTGCCTCTTCTGTGTCTACCAAATGAATGTCAATACTCAGGTGCCCTTGGGAGCCATGTGTTACAGATGAGGGAGTCCCTATCCTTCCTGTCTTCTCTCTGTGGGTCTGCTTGGACTGTAGCACATTACATTATACCTCTGAGATGTGCAGGGTATTTGTTACTGCAGCCAGCAGTGACTTATCCCACAGATACCCAGTTCTATGGACCTCTCCCTAGGCACACGCCTACATCCTTTCACTCAGGACATTTTTGGAGTCTACCTGGCCCCAAGCCCCTTGAATTTATTTACATGACCTAGTGAGTAGGTCTCTGCTCTGAAGAATAAGACTTCCCAGCTGCTACTGGTAGTACTGAAGCAGTTCCAGAGTAAGCCCCTGGCTTCTGAACTACCCGGCAGCAGCAATACTGAAGACAGCTCCTTTCCTAAGGGACTTTGGAGGTCACCTCACCTCTCCAGGCAGAAGTCACCTAAGCAGGCATCGATAAGCACACAGACTCTCTCTGTGCAGCAGTCGCCAGAGTGCCAGAATGCCCATGCTTGGCACATCCATTGATCTGATGGATGACAGGGTGCAGGCCGGGCAGGCAGCAGGCCTCCTTGCAGAGCCCAGAGACTCTGGTCACAGCTCTCTCCCTCCAGACATGTCCTTGTCCTGCCTGGGGCCACAATGACACATTCAGTGCTCTGAGCTTTTCCCGGGCCCTTTACTGGGTATGGGATACAGGGCGTGTTAGGTGCTGTGTACTATGGAAAAATTCACTCATGTTGTCCATGGTTTCCTTATGAAGTAGGGACTATATCACCATTGCACAGGTGAGGAAATGAAGGTTCAGACACACTGATTCTTTTCCCTGAGGTTTTACAGCTAAAAGAGGTAGAACCAGGTCTCAAGTTCCTTTTTCTGTAGAGCCTCCTCCTTGCCATACCTCCTCTGGCCACTCAGAAAGTGCAAGCATCAAGAATGTCCTAGGAAAGTGACTTCTGGGTGGAGGATAACCATGGTTACATGGAACCCACTTGCTTCTTTGTTTGAGACAGGTTCTCGCTATGTAGCCAGGCTGGCCTCAAATTCACAATCATCCTGCCTCAGCCTCCAGCATCCTGTGAATCCACCTGCTTAGACCAATACCTGTTATGTGCCACCTGTAGCCAAAAACCCTGCAGCCACGGAGGGAGGCCCAGACTGTCCCTAGGCACTGCCATCCTAGCAAAGAAGAGGGCTGTGTAACTGTACTGGTGCCCTGGGTAAATGCATGCCATGGAAAGCATGACCCAGACTACAGTGCATTGTAATTCACTGACAACTCTCCACACTGGCAGGAGGAGAAGTGCTTTCACCCAGAAACAGAGTCCACCGGAGCCTTATCTATTTGGATTTCAGTACCAGCTCTGCTACAGACTAGCTGAGTGACTTGTGGATATTAACTAATCTCTCTGAGTCTATTTTGCTACTTATAAAATGAAATTAATTAAAGATACCTCACTTATAAGATTGTTAGGAGGGTTAAATAAACTAATAAGATGTAAAATAGATGGGGGATGATCAGAGTACTTATTGGGTCTTTATTATCAAGGAAGAGCAGAAAATCAATAGGTGTAGGAAAGGAAAGAGGCATTGGGTACTGTGTGAGTGCACCACAGAGTGAGAGAGAGAGAGAGAGATGGAGAGAGGGAGAGAGAGAGAGAGAACCCAACGTGTGTTTGGGGAGTAATGAGTAGCCCAGTCTGGCTGCTTCACAAGGGTTCAAAAGGAGATGAGGTTATCAAAAAAGAGGGGACAGTCATGTGCCACATAGCAATGTTTTGGGAGCATATGGACCATGGTCCCATCAGACGGCACTGCCCAGTGGTGCTGTCGCTGTGTTAGTTTGTATGAATGCTCTCTATGACGTTTCATGGTTCATATTGCTTAGTATCACACCTCCCAGAACTTGTCCCCTTCACTGAGGATTGTTGAGCAGAGGGGTGCCATAACCAGAGTTGTTTTAGAAAGACCCTTCCGGCTGCAGAATACAGGGTAGCCTGGAACCGAGTGGGAGAAGCCCAGGAGGAAGCAGTTGCTGATGCGGCTGGCAGGGCAGGGAGATGTGCCCTGTCCCAGTGGACAGGGAGGTTTATGTGGGGCGTGTGCTTCACATACCCTTGGCTGAGGGCCAGCGCAGAGCTCATACTTGTCCCAGGTTCCAGTGGGTGGCTGGGAAGCACAGCAAGGCCTTTCTCTTTGCAGGGCCAGGTTTGGGATGCATTGATCCCTCTGGACATCGTGTCACCAGTGACATCTCCATGCCAAGAAAGAGACAAAAGGGAAGTAGGGGTCCTCCCTCCTTCTGGTCCTGAGGACCCAGGCGGCCTGCCATCCGCAGTGTAGAAAAGCCCCCTCTGATGATCTGAGAGTACAGTGCGGATGCCTGGCTTAGGAGACACGAGAGAGGCAGGCTCTTTTTGGGTTTTCAGCTGCGTTTTTGAAAAGCAAAACTGATCGGCGAGAGCTGCCTGTCTGCGGCATGTTTTATCTTAACCTTTCCATGTAATCCTGAAAGCCCACCTAATCAATTGAAGATCATAAAATATTAGACTTAATGCTGCAAAGTGCTGCTTTTTAATTCACATAACAAGCTCCTAAATAATTCAAATAGCAAACAGACCCTGCAAGTCAATGGTGGGAGGCTGCTTGTATCAGCAGGAGAGTGTCAACACATGCCACATTTCCCGGATCGACTCCATTTCAAGAACCCTATTAAGTTAATTGCCGGTTTCTGACAGCAGAGAGCATGCTGGGAGCACAGCAAGCTTTATTAGTCTCGTGGCATCCGGAGGCCTCAGCCACTTTGCCCCTACTTGCAGGCACTGGGAGCAGCATGGAAAAAAGTAAATCAAATTATGAGACAATAAATGCTTTTGGCAACATGTGGGCCTTGGATCCATGGCAAATCCAAAAGCGTTTGAGTATCAACTGCTGTTCTGTTAAATTTCTTGCAGTAATGCCACCTATATGTCGTGGAAGTCTCCTAGGATATCACGGAGCAGTTACTTTAAGCACGGCTGTGTGGGTGATGCAGGTAAACACTGATGCTAGCAAGGGGTCCCCACCTCCTTGTGAAATCGCAGGTGGAGACAGTGAGTAGATTGGGAGTTGGGGTGCACACCAGGGGTGGGCAGTGATCCCCAGTAACCAGTTGTGCTCATTGGGGTTCACGGACCTCGGGGTTTGCAAACCCAGGGGAGCTGAGTGTTTGGTTCTAGTGATGGTTGGAAAGGCCAGGGCTGTGACTCATGACCCCCCCCCCAATTCTGTCCCTTATAAAGACAGGTATCAGGCTAGTGTTTCCATGGTGACCTACTGTCCTGGGGAGGCCCTGGCATATACCAAAAACTGGAGGGGTCTAGCACTAGCTTTAGGCTTTGGGCTCGCCAACATCTACCTTTGACCCATGAGGAAACACAACCAAAAAGTGGTCCCATGGTGACTGATTTTCTGATTGTTCTCTGATCACCCTCCCATGGGGCCATCTTTTTTTCAGATCTCAAAATTACGTCAGGGTGGTGATAACCTAGAATACGTCTTGATTATAAACCTAGTTGACCCATTTGTGGTTTGTGTGACCTTAATTTGAGCAGAAGTGCTAACACCCCTGTTCCTCTACCTTGCTGGCCAGGTGAGAATGACATTGCTTCCTTAGTGGGATTCCTGGAGATGATTTAATTAGGTGTCACATGTTGAGTATCTGGTCCAGAGTTTCAGGCATGGTAACTAGGGACTCTGCATAATTTCCTTCCCACCATATGTATGAGAAATTCTCAGATGCACTAATTTATTTGTTCCTAGATATGTGTGACACAGAGCAACCACTTTTGACATAGAATTTACATACAGTGAAATGAGCCACTCTCTGAAATCTCCCCATCCCAGTCCTCATGCCCAGCTTTGCGGTCTGCAGAAATTACACTTCCTTCATTGGGATGGCAGAGGAAACTGAGAAAGCCTGGCAGGTGGAGGCTGGGGAGGAAAGAGGCAGCAGGTAAGGTAAGGGGAGGGAGACGGGCAGTTTCCATTCGGGCTCTTGGTATCACGGAATTGCTGCACTTTGTGGTTGGACAGGCCTCAGAGATGGCAGCTGGCATCCTCATGTCATGGGTAGGGAAAGGGTGAGCGACTTCTCTGAAGTCACACAGCTGGTTAGTGGTGAAGTCAGTGACAGAACCTGGCTCTCCTCTTTTCCTCTCTTGTTTTTCTTCCAGTTCACACAGCTGGGAAGGAAATTTGTGGTCCAAGAGCTGATTCATGACAGTGGGAAGCAGCAGCAGGGCTGAGTGTCCAGGGCAGTGCTTCTTCCTGTACCCCGGGGTGATGTGCACGCTCCCAGTGCACCTCTCTGGAAAGAATGCATAGCCGATCGGTGGCGACACCACTGGCATTTTGAGAGCTGCGTTCCAGGCACCTTATTCACATTGTCCAGGTAAGCTCTGAAGTAGGTGTCACAGTGATTCCCATTACTGAAGCCACGGTAAGTGGGTAAGGTGGGACTTGAACCTGAGTTCATTTGGAGTTGTGCCTTTTCCTTGTGGCACCTCCCTACTCCCTTAGATTTGGGCTTTCTGCTGGAAGAAATAGAGGTCTGCAGGAGGTTAAACAGGGAGAGATGGCTCATACCCCTGGGCTGAAGCACCAGCAAGGTGGGGTCACCAACCAGAGTGCTGTTGGCACTTCCTCCTGTGCCACGGCATTCTGCCCTTGGTAACCTGGGTTGGTAGCAGGCCAGAGCTCCTCTTTCATACAACTACCAGTTTCTAGTAACTAAATGTGTGTATTTGGATTAGCATTAGCTTCACTTGGTGGCAAACCCTAATAACCATGGTTTAAATGCATAAAGACTCCTTGATTTTGGTGAAATCCTGGATAGATAAGTGTGGTGGCTTCATAACCATCTAGGTATCTCTTCTGCTGCTCTGCCATGCTCAAGATGGCTTCTGTCTACAGTGCTTCAAGATGCCTGCAGCAGCTCCAGCCATCATATATACATTCCAGGCAATAGGAAGGAGGAAGAAGGAAAAGCAAAAGGGTTTTTCTCCAGTTGTCACTTCCTCTCTTTCACAGGACCTTCCCAGTAATTGTAAGACGAGTTTCTCTTATTTCATTGGCCACAACTTGGTCATGTGCTCAAACCTGGCTGGTGAAGAGGATGGTAGTAGAGTCTTTCTAAGCACACCACTGCCTCTGGGATACAGGTGCTCACCAGTGAGGAGGGTTGGGAGAGTGGGCACTGGGGGGCAGTGGGCAGCCCTGTTGCAGTGCCATTCTGTGCCACCTCCTCTACTTGTCAGTGTGCGGGTGACTGGGAATGGTGGCATTGGAAGGAGAGAAAAGCCAAGTTAGATGTGGTGAGAGCTCTATAAGATGCTGGGACCCCTGGGAGTCCCTAGAGTTGCTGGGCTTCCCACAGATGGGAGCCATGATGAAATCAACAGTAACAGTGACAGCTGCTCTGTCCCTGCATAGTCCCCTTTCAAAGCATGGATCAACTTGCACTTCCCTGGATCCAGCAGGTCTTCTGAGGCTGATGGGAGTGAGCTTCCTGCTCTGGAGGGCACTCTGCTGAGGACTGGGCAACGGAAAGAAATGTAGATGCCACCGACCCAGCACTGCCACCCATGCAGCTCTGTCCATGGGGCAGGATGTGTCTTCCTCACATATAGTTTCTCAGTGAGTGAAGTCACAGCTCTGGGACCAACCAGAAAACCCTCTTCTTGAAGTCCTGAGAGACAACAGGAGACCATGTGCAGCTGGGCCCACTGCCTCCCAGTGCTCCCTGGCTTTGACATACAGAATCTAAATATATACTTTGAAAATTGAAAAGTGCTCAGGTATAGAAAGAATGTGGCTGTGGGGAGGCGATGCTCTCTTTGAACATGTCTCTTTAAAGGCGAAATTTGCAAAGTGTTTTCCTGCCCTCAAGGAGACACTTGAACATGGCAGCAGATGTAAAATGGAAATTGAAGTGTCTCTCCCAGGCCACCGTACATGGATAAAACAGGCACAATCTATTCCAAGCACTCATTAATAGCTGGTCTCCCAGGGCCCTGGCGGCAGCCAGAGGATTTGACTCATTAAAAAGGTGGTGAGGTAGAGTTTTGTGCCTTCCCCGCCTGTCGCTGAGCTGCTGTGCCTGCCCGGCCTTAGTGCTCTGAGATTGCAGGCAGGAGAAGCATTTGCTGGAGGCTTTGAAAGCAGTGCCCACTCCTCAGCAGGGTGAGAAACCCTCGCTATATGTCATGTAAATGTGTCTCTCCCTAGGCAGCCCAGAGAGCTTTATCTCCAGATAAATGCAGAGGAGAAGCTTTAGCTTGGCAGCTCCTAAACAATCATTTCTTCACGTTTCATATGGCCCTTAGAAATTTGGGGGTGCTGAGCCAATATAGTTGCTCAGGGCTGTAATCCCAGGACTCTGGAAGGCCGAGGCAGGAGGATCCCAAGTTCAACTCCAGCGTGGGCACTTAGTAATGTGGTGTAATCCTGTCTTAAAATAAAAAAACAGCTGGAGATATGGTCCAGTGCAAAGGGCCTGGGTTCAATCCTCAGTACTACTGCAGGAGGGGAAGGTTGGTTCTGTTTTCACTCCCATTTTGGGGGGTTCTATGTTTCAATTTTCCCTCTGCTGCGATCAGTGTTTTATGAGGGCCTGACATTTTCTTGCCCCTGGTCCCATTTGTGAGACTCTGGGCAGTTCCTCAGGATTCCTGAGGACCTCTTTGCCCTGAAATCCTCCAGGTGGGGTCTGGGCCACAGCCTCACTGCCCTCTACACTGCTGTGTTTTCTGTATACTGAGTCCTGGCAAATCCAGGGCTTTCACATTTACATCCTTCTAAATTTTTTTAAAAAATTTTGAGATAGGATCTCACTATTTCCATAATCGCTCAGCAGGCTGGGCTCAAACCTGCAGTCCTCCTGCGTCAGGCTCCTAGAGTGCTGGGATTATAGGCGTGCATGACCACGCCCAGCTGGGTGCTCCATTTATTGAGGGGCTCAGCAAACCAAGGGGCGAATGAGGGGTGTTCTGATCCCAAAGCCCTGGCCCAGAGTCACCAAGCATCATTCTTCAGGGATTTTTCCCCCCTTATGATCGCTAGTCACTCCTGGGCTGTAACCTCTCCTCCCCAGGTGTTTCTTCAGAGATGCTGCAGGGTCACCCTGTAGCGCACCCCAGGACAGGGGCCACACAGGGTACAAGGCTGAGAAGCAGACAGTCAGAAGGTTGCAAATAGTTTCCTGTATAGAATGTTTTCATAGCACAATATGGATCCTGGGTTAAGAAATTAATTTTCTATTTTTGCCCCCTACTAGAGGACATAAAAATGTATTATTTATGAAATGTTAATAAGTTAGGTTGTTTAAGGTAAGCTAATCTCTGAAATAAGCTCAATATTAATAAAATGTGTCCAGAGACAGGGACAGCATGATGCCACTGTTGTTTGTTTGTTTTTGTTTTTCAAATACAAAGGACACCTGATATTTCCTTGAGAGGACTTGAGTCTGCCCGCAGTGCGGCATCCATTACAACAGTCTTGGAAGTTAAGGCAGCAAATTAGGTCCAAACTGTGCAGCTGTGAGCTGTGTGTTCAGCTCTGAGTTTCGGAGAAGCCAGAGAATGAAACAACCAAAAAATATGTGCCCCTCCCCCCGCTTAATAGGGCACAAACCATAGTAGGGCGAGGGGTGAATCTAGAGCTGGAGAGGTGGGCACAGCTAGCTCAGTAGTTACCCAAGGGCGAGATGGTGATGCTACCCTCTGAGTTCAGTGCAGGTATTTGGTGAGTGGGAGGGTGCCACAAATTTAACGATCAAGTGCCAGGAGGGCAAATCTTCACCGGGTGGGTGGAACAGTGATGGCTTGTTCTGGGTCCTACGTGACTTTTGAATGCCCTGATGGGCATTTGTAATGACCTGAGCCTGGAGTTGACTCTTAAATAGGAAGTAATTTGAGCACTTTTTCAAGTATACATAAAAATATCTCTGGATGTAACTTCTGTGTAAACCAAGGGGAGGTAGCCCTGTGCTTTGCTTGGAATGTTACCAAACTCTGTTTGCCATGTTGGGAAAATCACGTCACCCATGGCAACATCACTCTTGGTATTTGAATCTCCAAAACAACACGCATTTTGTCAGCCTGTGTTGTAGCCGTGGCCTTCACTGTGATTTTACGCCTCTACATAAGCACCTGTCTGTTTTCTTGCGTTCGCTAGGGAAGTTACTATGTCAGAAAAGTTGTTATAAGTTGCTTCATTTTCCCCTTTGTATCATAGCTAAAGGACTATGCTGATTAAAGCTTCTCATGTGTGGACAAGTTATGTCATTTCTGAATTTTATTTCAGGGAGCATTACAAAATATTATCTGCTAGGAACGCCGGAGCTTGGGTCCCAAAGTTCATGTGGATCTCGATGAAGAATCTGGATTTCATTGTAAGAAAAGCAGGGAGCCATGGCGGGTTGAGGAGGAGGGATGGGTTATTTCAGACAAGGGAGATGGTCGCACATCCTCTTTGGTCATCCATCATATTGCTCTTGCACCTGAGCGGTACTGGGTACCCAAAAGGCTCCCTGTCCCCTTACTTTACAGAGGAAATTGAGGAGGCAGAGAGGGTCAATTGTTAGGCCAGGCCAGGTACTATGTGCTAAGTGATACTTGGTTAGATAAGGGTGTGTGTGTGTGCGTGTGTACCTGCCTCATTTAGCCGTCTCTGACATACCCTGTCCTTTTTGTTTCTGCTTTGTTGATCTTCCCACGTACCTTTGGTCACTCACCCCCAGTGACACTCACCCCAGGTGACACTGCTTCTCACTTGGCTACCTGGTACCTGATGACTGCCCCAGATGCTGGGGTGTCCCCAGAGCCAGCCCTGAAACCTTTAGACCCCAGGCCAGGAGCTAAGAATATCTCTGAGAATATTCTGCAACACCTACAACAGATGCGCCCACAAATTACCTGGTCCCAGTGGTGGCGAGCGGGGGAGGAAAGGGCATCATTTTTCTAAAAGCATTACACACTTAATTTGCAGAGTTACATCACACATTCATGCACAGGCCAAGTTTCTCAGGGCTTATTTCAAAAACAGAGACGAGTCGAGGCCCCTAGTGTGTGTCCCTCCCAGAGAAGGCAGGGGAATGCAGATCGGCATCCCCTTCATAAGATGCTTCCACACAGGTGAGGCCAGGCACTCCCTGGTGCTGAGGTGCAAAAGAGAGACATTTGTGGGGTCCCTCCCTGCGTGTGTCAGCAGCTCTACCAGCATCACCCCGACCAACCATCAGGTGTGCCTTAGCGCCATCATCATAAGTGGGAGCTGAGGCCTAATGAGGTCATGTGTCTTTCTATCCCCTGAAGCCTGGGGCAGAGCCGGACCTGGAACTCAGTTCTCCAGACTCATAATCCCATGGGTTTCCCATCATACAATGAAGTGAGAGACGAGGATGTGGGAAAGGCGAACAAAGTGCACACATATACGTGCTTGTCCAGCCACGCTTTCCTCGAAATTATTTTGCATAGTTTGGATGCTTCTTTCCCTCCTCTTCCTCCTCCTCCTCTTCCCCCTCCTCCTCTTCCTCCTCCTCCTCTTTTTCCTCCTCTTCCTCCTCCTCCTCTTCCTCCTCTTCCTCCTCTTTCTCCTCCTCCACTTCTTCTTTCTCCTCCTCTTTCTTTTCCTTTTCCTTTTCCATTTTCTTCTTTTTTTAAATGAGAGACAGAAAAAGCCATGGAACCCATTTGAAAATACAGCCAGCGGTGGGTAAAGAATGATCCACAAGACAAATCAAATGGGAAATGGCAGAAATGAATGCATATGGATGATTTCACTCTGCCCCAACTCATTCAACTGACAAAATAATGTTTTCAGATTGTTGTTATTAATTTAAGGGTTTAAAACATTAACTTGAGGATGATTTTGGGTACAGAAGGGATGATCTGGAAGTTTGTTTTCTAAAATTCATTTTAGCTATAATAGGGTTACAAAGTTAAAACCCTGTTTCTCTCTTACAATTTTTAAACTCTGCTTATAAATTGTATTATGCTACTTATGTTGACCTGGTGGGTTTTTTTTTATTGTGGTAAAATAGACACAACATAAATTTGCCATTTTAGTTATTTTTAATTGTACAAGCCAGTGGCATTTAGTAGTCACAGTTGTGCATATCTGTACTTTTAAAAGAAAACAGAAGAAATCACTTCTGAAAATTCTAGCAAAGGACAGTTGTGTTGGAGGCTTTGTGGAGGACAAATAAGACCACATGTCACCACGTGTACTGCCCAGGGTCCAGGGCACTGCTCCGTGCCTCTGCGTACTCAGGGAGATGTGTGCTTCTGCCAGGCCTTCCGGCTTGCAGAACCTCACTGCCGGCACGCACTGGGAGCTGCGCTTGCATCCAAGCTGCCTCTCTCCCCCATTGTTTCTCAAAGCAATGCCTCCTACACCGGATGTACGTTTTCAAAAACCCTTCAGATAATCACAAACCCAAGAAACTTCCCCTCCTCTGAGGTTTAATTAGGAGGAACTGTCTTTCTGATACTTCTGAGAGCCTTGCTCTAAATTTCTCCAAGGAAAGGGAAGGTTGAGGGTGAGAGGGTGGAGGGAGCAGGAGGAATCTGGACAGCTTCCTCCTGCAGCCCCTGCGCCCCGCCCAGGGGAGAAAGGCGCCTGGCATGTCCGAAATCGCATGGCCAGTGTGCCCGTCTCATGGCGACCCAGAGAACCGGGGCGATCGGAAAGCAGGATAACACATTAGCGATAGATAACAGAGTCTAAATAAACATAATCAGCTTTCCTGGTCTCCAGACCAAAGCTTATCTATAAATACCCTGATGACGCCCAGCCAGCCAATTACTCGTTTCTTGGAAGGCCCCTTATTAATGGCGTTGCAGTGAGGGAAAAACATTAATTATTGGACACAGTGGGATCTTTTACGTTCTGTCTGGTCCGGACAGCACCAATTAATGCAACAATTATTATCAACGAGCACGGCAGCCCTGGGCGGGCTGGATGGGGTGGGAAGAGTGTGCCGGCTGGGGGGACGTCACCCACGCTTCTTCCTCACTGCAGAAGCTGCGGGAACAAAGCAGAGGGTGGCCAGAGTGTGTTGGTTTTTCTTTTAAACTTGAAGACAGTGCTCTTAGAGCGCTAAGTGGGGGTGAGCGGGAGTTGTCAGGCACTGACTGGTCCCTTGTGAAACCAGGCAGAAGACTGGAGGGGTGAGGCCACTTTCAGAGGTGGGGAAACTGACTGAGCCCTTGCCCATTCATTTCTCTAGTTCTCTTCTCTCCCTCACCACACTCTAGGCCCACTGCTTCCTACTCAGAGCTATCAATTCAGTTGTGCTCTGTCCTGCCCCAGGACATTTGCACAAACCATTTCTCATACCCCAAATACCTTCCCCTGCCTATTGAAAGGCTGGCTTCTTTCAGAAAGCAGTATGAAAGTTACCTTTATAAAGAGGTCGTTCTTGAGAGCCCAAACTCAATCTATACCTTTCTCTATTAGTCATTTTTTATTTCTACTTTTTGACAGCATCTGTTATCAAGCATATTTGGCGGAAACATTATCTTATTAGTATCTGTTTCCTCAACAAGAATGCTAGCTCCTTGAGGGCAGGGACTTTACCTTTTTCTCCAGCATATAGTTAAGTATCCTGTGTGCAGTAGGTGCTCAGTAAATGTTTGGTGAGTAAAGGAATAAATCCATACACCCTGTGGAAACACATTACACATAAGAGTCTCCATGCTGCATATTATGCAGACGATACCAGCTCTTTCCTTGCACAAATGCCCCAGGAAAAAAATAGAGCTGACTGCTCTACTAATTGCAGTGATGTCTCTGGCAAATCTTGTGTTGACTCTACCGGATTTTAAAAGCGATCAGTGTGCTCTGGGGGCCTCTGACAAGCTCTCCTGTAAAACAGCAGCCTGTATTATTGTTCCAATCCCGGCAGTTTATTTGAGCTGCCTAAAAATGAATCTGCTCAACCTGAGGTGGAAAGCAGTTGCAGGAATGCTTTTGTTTTTCCCTTCTTGGTGACAAGGAAAGGATTGCTTCTGGGAGGCACTAATTACATAGCACTTTGGAAAATTAGTTCGATGAAGGCTGATTCCCCAGAGCTTGGGTCGTGGCTCTGAGAAGTGGGCGTGGCTGTGGGTCCTTCCGGAGGGAAATCTCCAGGCTATTTCTACTAGGAGTGGGGCATGAGTGGCTCCCCTCTAGATGGATGTGCTACGCCGAGTCACAGCCAAGAGCAGGATGCTTGGAGCCCCTTGCTGAACAGAAGCAGCCCTGTGATGAACCCCGGGCTGCCTATGTGCCCGAGACCAGACCATAGTGAGAGGCCCCACCCATCTGCCCACCCAAGCTTCTAGCCACAGTGGAACTGCGAGAACTGGAGGTGGCCTCAGGGATCCCTCCAAGCAGAGCAGCTGTACCCGTATGTCTCTTGCATGCATTCCCATCTCAGTCCTCCTAAATAGCTGTCCCCAGGGGATGATCGGACCACAAAGTACTTAGAAAGGACAGGAACACACGATGCATCTGCTGAGGTTGTTTTGTCCTTCACCTCCTGGAGCTGGCAGCTGCCTTGATGTGTAATGGTCCCACTCCCTCTACATTGCCCCCCAAAACACTTAGGCTTTGCTGTGCATTTGGTTCCAAGTATGCATTGTCCTACTTGGTGACAGCAGATGGGGTCAGTGATATCCCTGCCCCTGCTCCGAGCCTGGCTTGGGCAGTGTTCAGTAGAAGTTTCTTTCAATGGAGAATCACATTGCATTGATGAGTCTGTCCATTGGCCTTCTACTCTAGCCAGTGGACTGAGCTGATGTCCCCAAGCTGGCTTTTGGCCTGCAGGGTGAGAGTGCCGGCCTTTGGCCAAGGCAGGAGCAGATACCCTTTGAAGGTGGCCACCCCACCACCTCTCCCTCTCCCAGGGAAGGGGCATTTCAGGCTACTGCAGCCTTCTGACAGGGGCATGACACAGAGACGTTACTGATCTTTTCATTCTACAGTCCCCTTTGTATGAAAGGTACAAATAAAGGTCCCACTCAGGCTAGTGGTGTCTGGGACCAGCCTATCTTCAGTAAGTGTCAGCTGCCGGGCTGACTGATGACTATTTAAAAAGGAAGCCCTTGAGCAGGAGGGTGAGACTATCCAACGATGGTCATTGGACAGACTCATCCTGGATGCCTCCTGCGAGTGACCCATAGAATGAGGACCTGAGGTTTCGAGGTTAACAGAGGCTGGGTTCATCCCAGACAGTTAAGCCAATGTGGTTTCCGGCCAGCTAGATTCGGATTAATCCGTGAGGTCCCAGTCTGGTGGGGACACGGAGGGCTTCATGAACAAAAGGAAGGACGACGGCCATGGAGTTTGGGGCTACTTCGAATGGTACTAGTGACAGTGCGTGAGGGTGAGCTGTATTTCACGGGTAGGTCCCACACTCGGGAGTGCCTTGGAGAACCATTAGCTGTCTGTCAATCAGCCGTGCAGCACGTCCGCTTCAGGAGTGTGGAGAGCGGAAGTCACAGGCTGCCGTTCGGATGGGCTGCTGGCCTGGCGGGGCTTTCAGTCCAAACTCACATCTGAAACATTGGTTTTCTCCATTCATGGCCATTTTTATCAAATGATAGTGGGAAAAGTCCCTTTCACAAACTCCAGAGGATGGTGTCCTTCCCCCACCCCCATCACACCCAAGTGAATACTGTGCGTGCTATGTAATCTCCAGCTGAAGCGTGGCCACCTTGAATAGACTTCGCAAGTTTGGAGGAGCTAATGCAGGCATTTCATGTGACTTGAAGGCCAATGGGTGGGTGGGCTGGGCAGGGCTTTGGGTTAGCGCCATCTTATCTCACTTTCAATTCACCTTTTCCCATTTACTCCATTCTTTTCTTCACAGACTTCCACAATTCACCTTTCTCAACTGGGTAGCGATGTTTGATTTCTTGGAAAGTTGACGAACGTGGTAGTCATTTGAAAATTATTTGTGAATAGTGTTTAGTCCAGTAATTTCTATTATTATGCAAGATGAAAGAATTTTCCTTTGAACTGAGAATATAGCTCACTTCCAAATATAAATTCCACATAGGTCATGATGCTAGTGGAAAGACAGATGGAAAACATGCTTCTGGTGCTGCAGATTGGATCTGAACGGCCCCCAAAAGCTCATGTCTTACAGGCTTGGTGCCCAACCGGGCACTGTGGGGAGGAGGTGGGAGGGTGAGGGGGTGGGCTCAGTGATGCCCATTGTGGGGCACACCCTGGACGGGGCTAGTGGGAATCTTGTCCCCTCCTTTTCCCCTCTCTTACTTCCTAGCTGTGTCTGGAGCTTGTTTGCTCTGCCATGACCTCCTCCCACCAGGGGCTCGGAAGCAATAGGTCTGCCAATCATGGAAGCTCCAGCGCTATAAACCAAAGCAAACATGGTCCCTGCAAAGTGGGTTATCTCAGGTATCTATTTTTGGTGGAGGAAGGCTGACTGAGGCAAGAGGTTCTGTGAGCACATACCAGTGATGGAGTTAAACTTAAGACCTTGCTGGCTTCTCTTTACTTTCCACTGGACTATACAGCCACCGTACCCTTCGGCTTTACTATCTCATGGCATTTTGTAACACATCTAGTATTTTCCTCCATGTGATGACCTTTATGTGAATCTTATATAATTGAGCTCCTTCCTGTGATGTGAATACTATACCTAATTCTAACCCTGTACTTTCTTAATTGGGAATCAGGAACCTTGTTCTCCAATGACATCCTATGATTCTGAGTCACTGTTACCTAGCTGCCAACTTCTAATTGGTTGTGAACCTTGATGGGGAGGTAAGCACTGAACAGGCAGGGGCATCTGGGGCAGATTCAAGCTGGAATGGAGCACTGAGTGAAGGTGAATGAAGTCAGTCAGCAATGTGGTCATGGCACCGAAGGGAAGGCCATCTCCACTGAGTGCCAACAGCGCTGTTCTGAGTAGCCTGGGCTGTGGACGGCCTTGGGACTGGGTGTAGGCAGAAGTGGTTTGGAGGAGGTCTGGGGTGGCCTGGGTAGGGGGTGCCCAAGGAAGCAGACTCCAAGGCCAGCTGCTACCTGGCTGCCAATCTGAAGGGAGTGACCTAGGTTTGTGGGGCTGGGGGTCCACCTCTGTAAAAGAGGAGTGCATGTTGCTCAGGTCTGTGTTTGGCTCAGAGGAGAGAATTCCTGGCCTGCGCTTAGCACAGTGCAGGGCTCTGGAGAGTGTGCCATCATGGAGGGAGAAATACTTTCCTAACCATTTTGGGATGCTGCAGACTTCACTGGAGATGGGAGTTCCCTGTCCCTCAAAGTGCCTAGGAAAGGAAATGTGGTCCTAGGGTAGTGCTGAAACTCAGATTCTGACTGAAGTAGGCCCCAGGTTGAGCCTGAGAATCCAGGTTTCTAATAGAACCCATGTGTTACTGATGTGCCTACCAAACCTGAACATCCGGGGAGCCAAAGGCCCCAGGATTGTGTTGAAGAAGGTCTCTAACTAGCACACGGGGAGATAGGCAGTATGATGACTTAGTGCCCACGCTGGGCAACTTAGTGACTTAGTCTCCATGTCAAAATAAAAAGAGCTAGAAAAGTGGCTCAGTGCAAATGGTATGGGGGTCAATCCCTGGTTCTGCAGGCACAGACACCCCCCTATACACACACACACGCACACACACACACACACACACACACACACACACACAGAGCAAAAGAAGTGGGAGGAGGAAGGGGAGGAGGAGGAGGACCATGAGGGGAAAGAGGTCTGTAACAACCCATGGGGGGGACAGATTGTCAACTTCTGCTGTCTTCTACTCACATGGCCTTGAACCACAGTGGCTGTCTAAATCGAGAAGGCCTGTACTGATACTAAAACAGTACAACCAAAAGAGTGTGAAATAGCTTCATAATTTGTATAAAGATTATGTGCTGAAATGATAATATTTTATATAGACTGGGCTACGGAAAATATGAGAACACATTTTCCTCTGTCCTTTCTTGCTCATTGTTTTCCTTTTGCTCTTCTTCTTTACCCCCTCTTCCCTCCCACCGTGGCTATATAGGAAGTGTAAAATGACACTGTATTTTACGTAGAACGTGAGGCTCTGGTTCTGTTGCCATCAGGCAGCGCCCATGCCGAGCCAGGGCATCCTGAGGTCCCTTCTGCACACGAGAACCCAGGACCTCCAGCTGGAGACCCCTGTGGTACCCATTAGCCTGCCATTTATCCTGGACAGGGCTGGAGCTGGAGGAGAGAGCACAAGTATTTTTTACTCTCTCCTTTGCTCTTGGAACTAACAGGAGACAAAATGTTGTGTCACTATAGGGATAATCAATTTTCACCTTGAAAATGTGATTTCTTGAAACCACTTCTCTAGACGAAGGTAGTGAGGGAACTAGACTTCACACAGCACCCCTAGAATGCAGACGGTGCCTGGGCAGTGCCTCCCCTGAGAGCTGGGCCTTAGGAACCCAGGGGCAGAGGCCGCGGCAGTGCCTATGGAGGTAGTGTCCAGTCCTGGAAGTTTGCTGGCGGACCAGGCTTGAATTCACCTGAAGGCCTGGGGAAGAAATCTGTCACCTTGCAAACCATAGGGCAATTAGAGCCAGGAAACCTATGTGGTATTGGCAGCTGCTAATTCAGGCCTGGTAATTGCAGACATTTAGCATCATCTGACCTCTGCTCCCCATATCCAGCCCCTCACTTTCTCTGCAATGCACTCAGGAAAATGAACCTGGAAACAGAAAATAACCTACTAAGTCATCTCTACTGCTTCCATTTTTCCTTGTTTGACCATAATGACAGCAGATTATGAGGCTCTGGTTTTTGCACAAGTAACAGACCAAAGACCTTCTCCTATGACTTTGATGAGACCCAGAAAATTGAGCAGTTAGGTCCTTGAATCCAGTCTCCTGCTTTCTAGCTGATAACCTCAGGTAAGTGACATGGACTCTTTGTGCCTTGGTTTCCTTACCTGTATGTAAAATGATGATAACATCTGCCTCTGGAGAGCTGTGAGAATTAGTCAATTCACCTGGGAAAGGGCTTTGAATAATTCCTGCCATGTGGGAAGGTTGAACACGTCCTGCTGTTATTTTGAGGTAAGGACGCCCTGGAGCAGCAGCCTTTTGTTCAGCTGGCAAATCACTCAGAAAAGCCCCCACATTGCACAGCTGTTTAGGTAAGAGACAGGTCCTGTGTGGCGATGATGTAACAAGTCTATTTTGGCAGATGTGGCAATTCAGGCAGTGATCCATTTTTCTGCGCTTCATGGAGGTCATTGCAATGGATTTCATCAACCAGCAGCTTGGAAATGAGCCACAGGTCCAGGAGAAGCATCTCTGGTCACTGTGGATTTCACCTCTGTGCACCTCATGGAGGATGCTTTGTGGCTTCATTCACCTTCAAAGGGATGGCCACAGATACCGGTGGTTGGCATGGTTCACCTGGCTCCCCAGGGGACATCTACTGCATCACCAAGGAGGGGGAGGGCTAGTTTGTTTGCCTGGCTCTTGGCTTGGCGAGGGCAAGCTTGGGGTTGCAGGTGAGTGCAGGGTAGTTGGAAGATGGGATAGCAACATGGGCAAGAACCAAACCGAAGGAAGTAACTAAAGGATATTTAGAGTGGGATAGCACTCTGATCCTAGAAGACGATCAGGGTGTGGAGCACTTTGAGGGTGAGAGTTAGAGCTATGTGGTTGAAAATGCTTGTTTGTAGGAATTCCTGAGCTTGAACTTATAAGTGAGGAAAAAACCTCATAGGATTTCTGTACCACTGGTCTGGAGGAGTAGGGCAGGGGCTTTACTTAAAGGAGACTCCAGCAAGGACAGAAAATCTGGGGGTTCTAACCCTTTTAAAACTAAACCTGAGTATGAATGGAAACGTTTAGCAAGTAGCTAATGACTGACCCAGTGTAAACTGAGTTGCTAGTACTACCCAATTAATTCACACGAAGTCAATTCTAACAGCACAGGTTTGGAGCCAGATATTCCTGCATCCGACTCTTGCTCTTGTTCTTGGCTGTGTGGTTTTGATCAAGTCAGTAAGCTCCCCAACCCCCAGAGTGCATGTGTGTGCAATGGGATATTCTGCTGACAGTTCAGGGCTGTCAGAGCAGGTAGACGGAGGCAGGAGAGACCTCGGGAATGGAGATGCAGGCTCTGCTGGTGCCCTTTGGCCCCTGGACCTCTGTTTCTTCCTTCTCATCCTCCAGGTTTCAGCTTTACTGTGCTCTCCTCTAAGAGGCCCTCCCCGGCCACCCCCTCTAAGCCAGGCCTGCTGTCCCACTCTAAATATCATTGAGTCACTTCCTTTGGTTTGGTTCTCGCCCAGTGTGTAACTCTATCTGTGATTTTCCTTTTTGTTTCTGCTTGTTATTCATCCTGGTATGCTGACTTTAGGCCTCTTAGCCATGAGGAATAGATCCCGGAGGGAAGGAGTTTTTAGGGTGTGGTGTAGGGCGTGGTGGTGTCTCACACATGCGCGGTATTGGCGTGAATCTCTATGTGTGTATTTGGCGGTAGTGGCGGGGAGACAGCCTTCCTTTCTTCCTGAGCTGTGACACGTGAAGGGGTCATGGTGAAGATTAACTGAGATATGGTGTGAGTGAGAACGCTCTCTACGGGGTCTGTATTCTTTCTGTAAATTTTTGTAAGTACCAGTTACACAGAGTACAAGGTTGAGTACAACAGACACAGCCCTGAAAAGGGAGAAAAGAAGGAAGCAAAAGCTTTCAGTTCTTAAGTTTCTAAAACCAATCATTTCATTTATAATATCAGTGGAAGCAGCCACTGGGTGAAGTCAGGTCCAACGTGCAAACCGGAGAAATGATCAGTCTCTGTTGGACAGTGTCTGTGAACTTCGCGGGCATCTTCTAACCAAAGAGAAAATGGTGCTTTTTTCTCGTGTGGCTGCATAAGAACATTTCTTCCTGAAATACCCATCCTTAGAGGATTGATATTTCTTCATTCATGAGGATGATGGGACGTAGCGGGTTTCTGTTTTCACCTTGAGTGACAGGAGAGTCAAAATTAATTTCAGCATTTAATAATAACATGAGCTCTCTAGTTACCGTAGCTCTTCTGCTTGTTTTTACGTCTTCAGATGAAGCAGAAATAAACAAATACTTGCATTTTGGAAATGTGAGTTTCGTGGCAGAGTTTTCTGGTAGGAAAGAAACAAACAGTAAGACTGCTAATTTCTCCTGTGGCGTCTTCTGAGAGCAATACTGCGGCTAGACCCAGGGCTCTCCCTTGGCATAGCCTCAGTTTCCTTTCTCCTGAGGTAAATCTTATATGCCACGGAGTGCTACTCTGCCAAAAAGAAGATAAACGTGAGTCACACGTCAGGAAATGGGTGTACTTTCAGGCCATTACGTGACATGAAATAATCAGACACGGAAGCTTGTATGTCAAATGGTGTCTCTTCTATGAGAAACCCAAATTACAAATAAAGAACAAAATAAAATATGGATAATAGGTAGTAGGGAAGCTGGAGATTTAGCTCAGCAGTGTAAATGCCTGCCTGGCAAGCGTGAGGTTGTGAGTTTGATTCCTGGTAGCAAAAAAAAAGGAAGTAGGGAGACAGCTCTTCTTAAAGGGGAGGAGGATCAAGAGATGAAGACAGGAGAGAGGGAGAGAAAGAAAAGGGATGAAGGAAGCAACTGAAATGTGCTATATGCATGCACCAACTCCACACAGGAATGTGAACATTATGTACTGCAAACATGTACTAATAAAAAGGAAAAATATAATAATGATGCTGCTGATGCTGATGATTATGGAGGACCTGACTGCAGAGGGTCATTCTGGGCATTTGCCAGTTGAAAATGTACTTACTTTTTCAGTGATCCAATGTGTAGGAATCTTCTTTAATTTCTCAAATAGGCATTTTTTCCACACACTTTAAAATGTATTTTTAAAGCTACATTGTTCTTTGTCCAAAATAACACCGGTGAGGGATCCAGGAATCAGAAGCCTATGGTCACTGGGCTTTTCGAGCTGCAGGGTGAGGTGGGGTTGTGGGCGGAAGGTGCCTGCCTCGTCTCCTTCCTTCCATGGGGCTCATCCTAGAGTTCCAGCCCTACCATCGCAGGATTTCTGGGCATGTGCACAGTTCAATTCACTTTCTAAAGTCTACCTGCCCTTTTCTGGGGCAGGTGCTGAGTACCTGATCGTACTTGAGCCCAGACTGTAAACTTCTCAAGGTGGGCAGTACCTAGACCTCACTGTAATCACAAAGGTTTGCCCAGTGAATGGAAGAGCTATGCACCTCATGTTCCTTGCAGGCAGCGGGAGTTGCAGGTTTGTGAACACCCATCCATGCAGCTGTCCATCAGCTTGTGAAGCCACAGAGGCCGCCAGGGTCTCCAGAGCTTGGGCTTTCCTTGTCTTTGTGTTAAGATGATTTGTGACTATAAGGTGGGATGGCTGGCCCTATACTCATTGTTTCAAGACTTTGCAACTACAAATTTAATTTCTTTTGAACATTAGGGGACATTTAAACAGTAGTTTGAGTATTAAATTTGCACTTTATGAGCAGTGGGGAGGAAGGATAAGGGAGTGGGAGGGGAGAATTACCAAAACCCTATGAAGGAAGGATGGAAAACATTGTTGGCTGTTTGCTAGGAAAACAGCTTTTTTTTCCCCTTCCCAATTGAAATATTGCTCTAAAACATTGGCAGGCTTACAGAAGTAAAATGAAAAACAAATCCCACAAAAATCCTGGAGTACAGTAAAAATAATGAATAAAGTACTGCAAAATGCTTTGATTTCTGTAATATTTTTCAATAAAGTTGGTGCATTCCAAGCAGATTGCATTTGTCTTGAAGGAGGCTCTCTAAATTGCAGCTTAAGAGTTTACAGCAACCTTTTGGTGGTCTTGGTTTTGATAGAATAATAAAAAAATATTTGCATCATGAACCAGCCTTGGGCTTAGAAAGTAGGCAAACCTGGGTTTGGAATCCTTTCTTCTTTTGAGTTTGCTGGGCCTGAGTAAGTAAGGGGCTGTTCTCTCTGATACAAGTTTCTTCTCCAGTGAAATATCCAAAGAGTAATGTCACCTCAGTGGGTGGCTTTGGGTATGCATGAGTGTGTGGCAGAGACCAGGACAGAACTTGTTTGGGTCAAGAAAATGAGCGTATTTGTGGTCCAAAGTTTTGCTGAATGTCTCTAGGATTACATAAGATTCACTCTTTTGCTAGTACAAAGATCTACACAAAACTTTCCCCTTTTTGTTTTCTTGGCTTTTTTCTGATCATGAGTCATAAATTTGCTAGAGGAAGTTAGAAACCTAAAGTTGGAAGGGCTCGAGGGGTAATTCAGCTGTAGAGCTCTTCCCTAGGATGTACAAGGCCCCGGATTTAACCTCCATTATCTAAAAGTGAAACAGCAATCTTTCTCTGTGTTTTGGCTTTCTTTTTTAAAATTAAAAAAACAAAATTAGTACAACTTTGCAGGCCCCAGTGATTACATTCATTGTGGGGAATTGGCGCACGACACATCTCAAGTCTTTCCCCTTATGCTCCACCCCCTCTTAAACAATTATTTTGCCAGAATCATATTCATTTATTTATGTCTTTATCAAATTAATTATCACAAACACAGGTTAACAGCCATCTAATAGACCAGAAAAACATATAAAACACATGAGTCAGTTATACTAAGACACACTTTTAGATACATTGGCCATTCTGGATTATGATAACTTTTTTTCTTTCTCTTTTCTCTTACTGTCTGTTTTGCACTTTGTTTATATATTGGGTTTCCATATAGGAGAAACCATGCAGTGTTTAAGTTCATGTGTCTGATTTTACTTCACTTAACATTATGATCTCAGGGTGCATCCCGTGTCCTGCCAATGACTCACATTTATCCTCTGTGGCAGAGCAGTAGTTTAAATGCCACACTTTCCTTCTCCATGTGCCTGTTGATAGAGACATAGGCTGCTTCCAGGATTTAGCCATTATGAATTGTGCTTCTATAAACATTGCTATGCATGTATCACTGCAATATGATGTCTTCAATTCTCTTTCTTTCCTTTGATTTTCTGAGACAGGGTCTTGCTATATAGTTCAGGTTGGTCTTGAACTCACTATGTAGCCCAAGCTGGCCTTGAACTCATAGCAATATTCTTGCCTCCGTCTCCTGAATGCTGGCATTGCACATGTGTGCCACCATGCCCAGCTGATGTCTTTAACTCTTTGGGGAAGATACCTAGAAGATAGAATTTCGATTTTGAGTGTTTGTGAGGAATCTCCATACTGATTTCTGTAGTGAAAAAATTTTGAAATGTATGGTTACAAGGAAAATAAGAACCATCTGCAATCCCAACAAAAGATTGATGTGGTTTTCTTTGTATATAAATGTATAATTTTAACCAGGCATGGAGGTGCAAACCTGTAATCCTAGCACTCGGGAAGCTGATACAGGATTGCTATGAGTTTGAGGTCAGCCCAGGCTATACAGTGAGTTAAAGGCCAGCCTGAACTACTTAGGGAGACTTGGCCTCAAAATAAAAAATAAATAAATAAATATAATTTTTTCTACTCAATGTGTATTTCCTTCCAGGAAAGTAGTTTTATTCACTGAGATTCTCAATTTTCTTTCTTTCTTTTTTTTTTGTAATGGGGATTGAACTCACAGCCTTGCATTTGCCAAGTAGGTGCTTACGCCATTGAGCTAAACCCCCAGCCCCTCTCAAATGTATTAGAATGTGATTATAAGTGCTATAATTATCCTAAAATTTCTTAATATTAATTAGTATATGTTCATTGTTAAACATTTAAAAAAAGTGAAGAAACAAGGTAAAGTGGAATTATCATCTATAATTTCATTACACAGTAAGAATGACTACTAATATTTAGTTGTGTATTCTTCCAGTTTTTCTCAATTAGAATATTTTTAAATTAAAAAATTAAATTGAGATCTTCCTGAATGATTAACATTGTAGATTATGTCATTTGCCAAATATCATATTGAGAACAATTTTTCTATCATAAATTTTTGTCTTAATTGTTCATGGTTGATATTTCATTGTTATGCATAATTTATTTTAATAATTTTCTTATTAGGTAGATTTCAGTATTTTATTATCATAGACAGCTTTGCTATGAATATCCTAAAACTAAATCTAGGCAACATCAATAATGGATTTTTTTTATTAATACATTTCTAAAAGTAGAATGTTTAATGGATTTGATATGTATACTTTTAGGTCTTTTGCCAAATTGCCTTCTAGAAAGTTATCCTTCTAATAGAAGCACTTAATATATCTACTTATTTGTGCCTTTAAGTTTATTATACTTGCAATATTATCAAAGAAGAAGCTATTGCTAATTTTATAAAAAATTATACCTCACTGTAATTTCTCTTTTTGTTAGTGTATTTGTCTATCTTAAATTATTGTTCCATATCTTTTATATTTTTCTTTTCAAAACTAGCTGGTGATAAAACACACTGAAAGCAAACAATGTGCACTAATTAAGAGTACAACACAATGAGTTCTGACAGTTATACAAATCTGTGTAATAACACCCAGATTAACATGTACAATATTTCTAACACTTCAGGGTAGGCTAAAACCTTCCTTCATTGGTCTATTTGTCTATGTTTGCATTACTGTCATATTTAAAATACACCCTTCACCTAGTAATGAATCTAACTAAAGATGTGTCAGATCTGTACTCTGAAAACTACAATTCATGCTGAAAGAGATTTTTAAAAAGACATGAATAAATGGAAAGATATACTATATTCATGGAGTAGAAAATTCTGTATTTTAAAGATGTTAATTCTTCCATAACTCACCTATAGTTTTAAATGTTACCCCAAACAAATATTAGCAAGACTTCTTTTTGTGTGTGGTCAATAAGATGATTCTACAATTTATACGGAAATTTAGAGATCCGTAAAAGCTGAGACAGTCTTGGAGCAGGGGATGTGTCTCAGTGTTAGAGTTTGCCTAGCATGCATGAGGTCCTGGGTTCAATCCCCAGTACTGAATAAGAAATGAGAGAGAGAGAGAGAGAGAGAGAGAGAGAGAGAGAGAGAGAGAGAAAAGAAAAAAGATAGGGAGAAAAGTTAAGGCAATATTGAAGAAATGTAAAAGGGAAGGACTTACACTATACTCCAGAAATCAAGACATGTGAAATCATAGTCATCTAGGGTCAGGGATATGGCTCAGTGGCACAGCACCCGCTTGCCAAGCACAAGGTCATGAGTTTGATTCCCAGTACCTCACCCTCCCCCAAAAGAAAGTATAGTAATCTAAACAAAGAAATATTAAAGGTAAGACTTGAAATCCCTCCAAAAGGAGGACATTCAAATTTTCAATAAACTTATAAAAAAGGTTCTAAACTTCATTGGTCATCAGGAAAATATAAATTAAAACCACAGTGTGGTTTTAATAACTCTGCCCTTGCCAGGATGACTAAAATTAATTAAAGGCAGGTGCACCAAATGTTGGAGGCAAGAGGAGCAACTGAAACCATTGTGTGCTGCCGGCAGGAATGCAAATTGCTAGAATCATTTAGAAAACTGGTCACGTCTTTTAAATTTAAACAATATCTGTCTGTGAGGGAGCAGTTCCTCATTTAGGTACCAACCTAGCAGAAAGTGCATGTGCTATCATGAAATTATTTGAAGTCTAAGTCCTTTAATGGAATGCCTACCAACAGTAAAATGGATAGGACATAATGTAGTCATACTATGGCCATGAGAATGAACAAACCATGCTACATGCAAAACATAATGTCAAAAAAAAAGAGCTGCACACAAAAGACTATACATTGTATGACTGCATCTATGTTTAATTCAAAAAAGGGCAAAATCAACCTGTGGTATTAGAAGCATAACGTTTGCCCTGTGGGGCAGGTAGTGGCTGCAGAGAGTGAAGAACATTCTATTTTGTTGGTCATTGTCTGTTTTTCAAACTAGGTACTGAGTATATGGACATTTTCTTTTTGAAAACAAACTGCACTGTACATTTATGATTTGTGCATTTTAAATTCTATGTGTTGGTTTTTCTTCTCCTTGTTCTTTTTCCAAGGAGAGAAAAATATAAAAACTCAATCGTCAGTGGTACGGCATATTTTTGTTCAGTGTAGCTGGGAAGTCTTGAAGTCAAGCAAATTTTCCTCTCTTCGGTAGGATTTCAGGGTTTTCATTTATCAGAAACTAAAATACAATCACCAGAATTCCATGCTAGCTATTTTTAACTAATAGTGCCTGAGCTTCAGGGGCTGATTTCAACCTAAAGACTTAATTATTTATTAGTTTATAAAGTTTTCTTTCACTACTCAGTAGATTGCTGTTGCTTACACCCCCATCGACATATTTAATAACCTAACATTGAATTTATTGAATAACTTGCAATATTTTATTTAAGAATATTCATGTCTTCATTCTGGGAAAATGTCTTGATTTGATTTCACATTGCAATGATTTAAAATTTTATGTTATGTCGCTACTAACTTTTACTTTCAGTTTCTCAATTGTGCCTCTCATCATGGTCTAGGATTTCCTGGTTTCTGATGTTCTCTTGACATGGTTTTAGGGATAAAAATTAGATGAGTTCTTAAAGTCTCTCCATCTCCTCCGGGCAGCACCAGCTCTTTTTGGGGAAGCATCTACTCGGCTCCATCAGGGTGGGCCTCTTTGTTGCAGGTTAGGACTTTCCCTCCTCTACTTATATTCGCTCCCTCTGCACACCCTCACTGGGATGCTCGGCAGTGGAAGTGAACAGGGCTATGTTTACTTGGTGTATCTTTACTGTGTGCTCTTTGCCATTGGTGTTTCTAGATGCTGTAGGCAGAGTGGTAAACTCTAACCCTAAGGATTTAGGCAGTGAATGACAACATGCATGAGCTTCTATTTCCTGTAAGGTACCTGCTGTTTCTGTTCACCATTTCTACAGAAAACATGCTTCAGGGAAGCAGAAAGCTCTCTCTACCTGGGAATGGTGACAGGAGAATCATCCCTCTTCCTTTAGATCCAGGAAAAGCAGAGAGAAATGCTATATTTTCCTTATAATGGATTCTGATTAGGAAATAGAGGTTTTACAAATGTACCATCTGACATGACTACTCATTTTGGCTGAAAAATCTCCCCAAGTACACAAACACCAGGACCACCTTGGTCAAAATTATCTCACAGTGATTCCCTCATATCCTAGCTCTCTTTGGGCAACAGAAGTTTTTGGAAAACTTTCCAATGCCAACTGGTAGACAGGATTCATTGGCTGGTGTTTAATTTCCCCCTTTCCAACATGTTGCTGACCTTTCAGCAGCTTTTGCCTAAGGACAGAGGGTAGAAGTACTGCTTTTTCTGCTAAACTTAACCACACAAACGGGCTGTTCTTCAGTGTTAACATATTCTCTAGGTGCCCTTGACCCATCAGTTATTAAAGTCTGAATTTATGAAGCTGAGTAGTGTTACGATTTAGGTTAAAAAAAAAGTCACCCAATTAGCCTCATGTGTTTGGAGGTGATTAGATCGTGGGGAACCACACTCATCCACTGATAAGCTCCGTGGCTGAATGTCCAGTTAGGAGCTGGGGCTGATTGGAGGTGAGTCACTGGTGGCGTGATCTGGGACAGTCCCTGGCTCTGCCTTTCACTCTTTACTTCCTGGCTGCCATGGGATGAGCAATTTTCCTCCACCAGAACTTCCCCTATGTCCTTTTTGCCTTGAACCCATCTGGCTCTTTACTGACTTCTCTCAACTCGATGAGCCAAAATAAAGCCCTGCTCCTTCAATTTGTGGGTGTTGGGTACTTTGTTCCGGTGATGGTTAAGTGACTAAGACAGGTAGTAAGTTCTCTACCTATGATGGGAAGTTAAAATTTTCTATAACTGGTATTTGCAAGATCAGAACCCATTCCAGACTGCATCAACTCCTGGTGGACTTCCCTGAAGGGGACAGAACACCCCTCCTCTGCCAGCTCTGAGATGTGTGCTCCTCCTGCTCTGAGAATCCTGCAGTTCCTTCAGATGAGGCTGCTGTTGTTTCCCACAGGAGCATGAATACCCAGCTCAGGAGACCAAACATGCTTCTCTGTTTTATAAAAGGCTTAAAGAAAAAGTGATAATTTCTCAAATATGAAAGCTGATTTTTCTTATATCTGAATTCTAAGATAAGTTAGGGCCATCTGTCTGTAAAACAGTGGAAGAAAACTACCCACAATCCCATCATCCTCACGTAATGCTTTTGTGTATGGACTTTCATGTAATATGTGAAACCAAGATTTCCAATGTGAAAAACATCCATACTTCATAGAAAGTACCCAGGCCCATGTATGCTGGGTGCTACCCTCCTGAGCTTTGTCCGCATCACAGAACCTATTATGCAAAAGGGATGCATTGTACGTGGTTTTTCCAGGTAGCCCTCAGCATTCTACTTAACCCATAAGGTGACCAATCCATGTGACCACCTCAGTGGTGGGCTTGCTTCCCAAGTGCTCACTCTGCACCACTGTCACTGTTTTGGCCAGGACTCCGTGGAATAAGGAAGGCAGATGAGATGGAGCATTTGCTTACTCACCTTCAGTTTGTAAGTCTCCCATTTCCTTTCCCTATCCCATAAGCCTTCTTCACTTTTTTTCCTTCATTTTTCAGGATCCTGATGCATGAGTGATCAGGAGTGGGAGGAAAAGAATTTTAAAAATGGCTACAAGCCAGATTCTCTCTGTGTGTCCCCTTACGAGCAAGGGACACATCTTCAGGGTTCAGGAGAATGGCTTGAATCCTTCCCCATCCACAGGTGCTTAGTGAAGAGAACTGACACAATATCTTTATGATTCTAAAGATTTTTTGGGGGGAGGGTCCCGGCCCTGGGAAGATATCTCCTACCTCTTGCATCCATCCAGCCTGATCCCTCATTCTGTCAGAAGCCTGGTATGCAGGAAACAGCCCATAAATGCTCTGCCTGTGATTATTGCTGGTTGCACTTTGCCCAATTCAGTGTCTCTCATAGGAAAGGTCATCCCAAGACATGAACATTTCTCCTTCTACCCAAATCTTGGTCCCAGAGACCAGGATGAGGACACATTGCTAACATGGGAGAGCATGCTGTGATTATTTAGCTTCCAATAAGAAAGACAAGTTGTTCTATCTCTTCCTATCCCCTTACTTGTTCCTGCCTCCCAGTCAAAAGAGAAACTATTTAGAAAAATCAGGCCATGCTTACCCCAAAGGGAAAATATGTTTTCAGTCTTGTGAAGGCCTTTGCCGAGTGACATTAATTATCTTCGTTTAGGTTTGACATTATTAATTAGCCTTTTCAGATGTTTATATTGTAGTCTCTTATTAAAACAATATGATTAAAATAAATAAAGAATATTGTCCTTAAATGTGCACATCATTTCAAGTTTATAAAAGACTTCAATCTGCAATCTCATTTGATAGACATACTGATTCTATGAAGTTCATATAGTAAGACATACTCTTTTTCCTTTAGACTAGTAAAATATACATAACATAGAATTTCCTGTTTTCAGAGGTTTAAGTCATGCAATTCAGTGGCAACTAGGACCAGAACTTTTCATCATCCCAAACAGGTACCTATTAAACAACTCCACATATCCCTTCCTCCAGACCATGGTAAACTGCAGTATTCTTCCTGTCTTGGTTTTGACTATTGTTGGTACTTCATAAAGGAATCATGTAATAATTGATCTTTTGTGTCTGGCTTCTTTTTACTTGGCGTAATGTCTTCAAGGTTCATACATGTTGTAGCATGCACTGGAATTTCATTCCCTTTTTAAAGCTGAATAATAGGAGACTTCCAGAAAGATGGCAGAGCAGTAAGCAGCAGAGGAAATAGCCCCTCTGAGAGTCACCACCCAGACACTGGAATATAGCAACATAAGGAAGACAAGCAGGAAGGAAGTGGGTCCCCTGGACCCAGGAAGAATCTGAAGTATGGATTGAAGCCCACACAGATAGTAAAAAGGAAAACTTCAATGAAGAAGAAGGCAGTAGCTAGTGGCACCTTTGCCCTGAGATGGAATTCACTGAGTGAGAGAAGCTGTTCAAACCTGAGCCACACGGTGATGGTGATGTTCGATGACCCTGGAGGGCTCTGCAGAGAGATGTGGCAGTGCAGGGGCCAGCAGATGTGGAGGAAGGCACTGGCTGGTGGTGAGTACAGAGGATTTAGTCTTCCCATGGGGAGAATGCATTTAGTCGAAAATCATTTTGGAGATGGGCTGGATATGTCCCAAACCCAGAACTGCTGCTGGCTTCCTCTAGCAGTACACAGCTGGACACAGACCCATGGAAACTGCTTGGACTGCAGCAAGCCCAGTGAGTCTGGTCTCAGGGCAGGCCTGCTGAGATTATCCACTACCTCACCATAAAGCAACTGCTGGCTTGCTGGGACAGATTGACATGATTAAGGACTTTGTCTCCACAGATTGTCTATTAGTGAAACCAGAGAGGATCCCAGAAGTGGGCTATTTGTTTTTCTTTCTTTTTCTTTTTTCTGTTTTGTTTTCTTTTTCTACTTCATTGATTTAATATGAGTGTGAAAGTGGTTCCTAACCTCTTTGTGGGCATGGTTCTGTTCTGTTCTTCCTTTTATTTTTTCCATCTCTCTTTTCCTTCAGTGTTCTGCATCAGTTTCCCCAAGTTGGCATGATCCCCCTTTGTCATCCAACACTACTTCCAATCTCTCTTCTTTTACTTTTCTATTTTCTCCTTGCTTCATTTTAAATTTGAAGGCAAAATGGACACACTATGGACTTATATACTGCATATAATTATCTGGTTTATTTACATTTTGTTATATATTCACAAATCTAGTTCATATGGTTAAAAGTTGCAAATTAAGGGTTAGCTCAGTTTGTTGTTTTCTAGGCTGTGTTTGGTGCTATTGTCACCATGATAGCCAAAGTTGACATAATTGTTCTAAACAGCTGCTGGTCTTGATCATCCATGACAGATTAAGGGTCACAGAAAATACTCTGGCACAGTGCCAAAGAACCAGGGACTAGGCCAAACAAGAAACAACTTCTCATCTCCAACAAACCAAAGAGATAAGGTCTTTCAATAGACTCAAAACCCAAAAACCAGCTACTGAGAGAAATAATCATTGCCTAAGTGTCCTAAATAGTATCAGTAAAGCAACCCACCTTAGGCAACTTACAAGCATCACCCCAGAAATTAAATTTAAGAAGAGAAAATAAAATGAGAGATACTTAAGCAAAATGCAACCTCAGACATCCAGTTCACCAAAGGCAAATAAATGCAGGGGTCAATGAGGTGGGACAATCCTAAAGTGCCCCACCAGGTTTCTTTGAAGTGGAAACAACAAAGAAATTGAATGAGGCTCTGGAAAACATGAAATCAGAAATAATCTCTCAGATAACTATTGAGATTACCAAAATACACACCATGATTAACAATGTTACAGCAGGCACAGATGAAAAAATAGACAAGCTTAAGCAAATTATGGAATCTCAGCATAGGAAAGAAATGGAATCCATAAAGCATATTCAAGCAAATATCCAGGGGAATAAAAACTCAATTGAAAGTATTCAAAGCAGATTAGGCCAATGTGAGGAAAGGGTCTCAGATATTGAAGACAGGCTTGCAGTTAGTGACCAGGAAAAGAAAGAATCCTCAAAAATAGCAAAGGACTATGAGAAATCAATCCAGCAACTGCTAGATGAGAAAAAGAAGAATAATTTAAGATTAATTGCAATCAATGAAAAAGCAGGAGATACCACAAATGACATTTAAAAATATTCACAGACATCATGACAGAAAAGTTTCCCAGTAGAGTAAAAGGATTTGACATACAGATAAATGAGGCATATAGAACTTCAATTAGCAATGGTCAAAAAAAAAAATCTATAGTCAGGTGTATCATAGCCAAGATTCCAGAAATTGAACACAAGAATAGAATCCTAAAAACTGTTACAGAAAAGAAACAAATCATCTATGAAGGAAAGTCTATCAGAATTACAGCTAACTTCTCAGCATGAACTCTCAAGTTAGAGAGCTTGGAGTGAAGTACTCCAAGTTCTAAAGGAAAACAATTTCCAATCCATATTTATGTACCCTGAAAAGCTATCTTTGAAAATTGATGGAGAAATAAGATTTTTCCATGATAAAAACATCTGAGGAAATTTATGACCATCAAATAAGCACTCCAAAATGTTACAAAGGACATTCTAGAAAGAGATAATAAGGACTGCAGGTGAAGAGAAGAAATTCACCATGGTATGCATATAATTGGAGGGAGGGAGGAGGAAAAAGAAGGAAACCAACAACAGGAAAATAACATGACAAGGATAAGTCAATACATATCAGTTATCCATCAATGTTAATGTTCTCAATTCACTAGTCAAAAGACATAGACTGGTAGAATAAATGAAGATGCACAATCCAACAATATACTATATAAAAGAAACACATTTAATTCAAAAAGATATTCATTGGCTGAAGGTCAAAGGATGGAAAACAATATCCCATGCTACAGGAACCCAGAAAAAAGCAGGGGTAGCCATTTTATTTGCAGACAAAGTGAATTTCAAGCCAAAACTCATTAAGAATGGTAAAGAATGTCACTAGATCCCTGTAAAGGGAACAATCCAAGAGGAAGAGATAGCAATCATAAATATATATGCAACAAATACCAGTGAACCCAACTATACAAAACAATTACTAACATACATGAAAAATCAAATAATCCTAATACAACTGTATTAAGAGACCTCAGTACTTCACTGTCACAAAAAGACAGATCAACTAGACAAAAAGTCAATAATGAAATATTAGAACTAAATCAAACTTTTGAACAAATGGACCTTGCAGATGTCTATAGAGTGTTTCACCCCACAACATCAGAATACACATTTTTCTCAGCTGCACATGGGACAGTTTCCAAAATACACCATATACTGGCTCATAGAACAGGCTTAAGTATGTTGAATTGAAATTATCCCATGCATACTATCAGACCACAGTGCAATGAAATTGGAAATCCCTGTCAAAGGAAACCACAAGAACTTCACAAACACATGGAAATTAAATAGCACCCTACTGAACAACCAATGGGTCACAGATGAAATTAAAGAAGAAATTAGACGGTTTTTACAGTGGAGCGATAATGACAATACCACATACTAGAATTTGTGGGACACAATGAAAGGAGTCTTAAGAGGAAAATTTATAGCACTTAATACCCATATCAGGAAAACAGAGCAAGTGCATATAAATAACTTAATATAACCTCAAGCTTTTAGAAAAAGAAGTGCAAGCTAAACCTAAAGCTTGTACAAGGGAAGAAATTATAAAGATCAGAGCAGAAATTAACACACTAGAGACTAAAAAAAAATACAAAGAATCAATGAATCGAAGAGTTGGTTCTTTGAAAGATTAAATAACACTGACAAACCCTTAGCCAACCATATAAAAAAACTCCACCAAAAGACTACTAGATTTAATAAGCAAATTCAGTAATATAGCTAGATACAAAGTCAGCACTCAAAAATCAATAGCTTTTTTGTACATGAATAACAAACTCACTGAGAGAGAAATCAGGAAACAACACCATTCATGATAGCATCCAAAAACATGAAATATCTCAGAATCAATCTAACAAAGGATGTAAAAGACCTCTACACTGAAAGCTACAGTACTCTGAAAAAGGAGATTTAAGAGAATATTAGAAAATGGACAGATGTCCTGTGTTTTTGGGTAGAAAGAATCAATATAGTGAAAATGGCCATACTCCCAGAAGTTTTATACAGATTCAATGCAATCCTAATGAAAATTCCAATAGCAGATCTCACAGAATTAGAGAAAACAATCTTAAAATTCATCTGGAAACAGAAGAGACCTAAAATAGGAAAGGCAATCTTGTGCAATGAAGGCAAGACAGGGAACATCACAGTCTCTGACTTGAAATTATACTATAAAGCTACTGTAATAAAAACAGTGTGGTACTGCCAAAAAATATTTTAAAAAAACAGAAACAAAGATCAATGAACAAAATAGAAGATGAAGAAACTCCAGACATACTAAGCTACCTTATCTTTGACAAAGGTGCCCAACACATTCACTAGAAGATAGCCTCTTTAATAAATGGTGCTGGAAAAACTGGCTCTACACGTGCTGAAGATTAAAACTGGATCCATCTCTTTCACCATATACTAAGCTAAAATTAGAATGGATCAAAGATCTTAATAGTAAAAAAGAAACATTAAATCTGCTGGAAGATAGAGTAGATAAAACTCTTGAAAACACTGGTGTAGACAAAGATGTTATGAACAAAACCTGGATTGCACAGAAACTATTGCAAAGAATCAACAACTGGCATCTCACCCTACTGAAAAGCTTTTGTACATCAAGAGAAACCACCAACAAAGTGAAGAGACAACCCACAACATGGGAGAAAATGTTTGCCAGCTGTTCCTCAGACAAAGGATTACTACCAAGAACATGTAAAGAACTCAGAAAATCAGTCCTCTCAGATTTAAGACCCAATACAAAAATGGGCATCTGAGATGAATACACAGTTCTCAGATGAATAAATACAAACAGCAAATAAATATGTGAAAAAATGTTCGACATCACTGGTCATTCAAAAGATGAAAATTAAAACAACACTGAGATTCCACCTTACCGCAGAAAGAATGGCTACTATCAAGAAATAAAGCAATAACAAATGCTGGAGGGGTTATGGGGAAAAAAGAAACACTTCTCCATTGTTGGTGGGAATGCAGACTAGTGCAATCACTGTGGAAATCAGTGTGGAGATTCCTCACAAATGTAGGACTAGAGGTCCCATTCAAACCAGCCATTCCCTTTCTAGGTATCTTCCCAAAAGAATTAAAAACATCAATCCACAGTGATATATGTGCATCCATGTTTATAGCAGCACAGTTTGTAACAGCCAGATCTTGGAAACAACCTAAATACCCATTGACTGAGGAATGGATAAGAAAGGTGTGGTATTTTTATACAATGGAGTTCTACTCAGTCGTGAATAAGATAAACTGGAGGCTTTTACAAGTAAGTAAATGAATGCAACTTGAGAACATAGTCATTAGTGAAATAAATAAGCACACATGTGTAAACATCATATTATTTCATTAGTATGATAGGTTGAAAGATAAAACATGTATACATGTATGTATATGTATATAAAAATAGTTAAGATACTTATACTACTGATTTCTCTGGGTTCATTGAAGAGAAAGATTTGTGCTGGTATTGTTGGGACAACTGAATGCAGATATTTTGTGCTCTGGGTGAATGATTCGGGTGAATACTCAATGCATGTACCATTGTTGCCCCCTGATTGATGCATTTGGAAAGTTTGTTGTAATTTTTTTCTCCTTCTCCTTCTTCTTTTTTTCTTTTTAGCCCTGAAATAAAATGGATTTGGAAGAAACAACAAAAAGCAGAATAATATTTCATTACAGTCACCTTCTTACCATAGCAGGAGGCACTTTAGTCTCATAATATCTCATCACATATATGCGTCATGTTTTATTTTCTCCATCTATCTATGGACATACTTTTTCTTTGCACTTTTTGGTTATTATGTCTAAGTTGCTATGAATCTTGGTAAACCATACTTTTTTTGGTGGTAGTGGTACTGAGAATTGACCAGTTCCTTTTTTTTTTGAATTTGAAACTTAGCATCTCACCAAGTTGCCCGGGCTGGGTTTGAATTTGTAATCCTCCTGCCACATTTTCCTAGAGTGCTAGAATTACAAGCCTGCACCATGCTTGGCTGCAAGCTATATTCTTACTTGACAAATGTGATTAAGGAACCCATGCAGCTCTGTGAGCTGGGGTGAGGGCACCCGACACTGAGCGGGTATAAGATTGGCTGGAAGACCTATCTGAGCACACTCTAGACCAGCAGGATGTCTGATCTGATGAAGGAGCATCTCCGATGGGGCATTTTAGGGAAACCCCCCAGGCGAGTCTTCTATGCAGCCAGAATCAAAGGCCACAGAGCCCACAGGAGCAGAACTCCCTCCTGACCATTGAAAGCCACTCAGAGGCTTTCTCCTCTGGGATGTCCTCTCTTCTTAATAAAACTGACTCTCACACTCAGTGAATAAAGTGTATCCTTCTTGTATGATTCCAGTTTATAATTTGTAATAGGAAGGGAAAAAAAAGATTTTAAAATCAGAATTAAATCTTTAAAAAGAAAAGCCTGCTTCAATTCCCAGAAGCTGGCTAAATGCTGGTTTGTTGGCTAAATATATGGGTCCATTTGTTTCTTGCATTTTAATCATCTCATTTTAATAACACACCACAATACGAACAATTGCGCCGGTTAATTCAGCTCCATTTAAGAAGTCTTGTTCTGTACGCCAAAGCTTGTTGTTCTGTCTAGTTAAATGCTCATGCATTAAAATGCTAATAATTAAACTGTTACCATTGACTAATGAACTCTGCCAGCGATAAATGATGGTCTTGTTAGATTCACTGCAGCAGCAAGCTTCCCTTTGTACTGAGAAAGTTAAAGGTTAAAGCGCTCTTGAAACCAGTGAGTGGATCTAGAAGCAATTACAATTTTTCCTTGAAACTAATAGTTACTACACTAATGTTTCAATTCCAACCCAGTAAGGGTAAAAAGAATCAAAGGGGGGAGGGAGGATGATTCTGGGCTCTATTCATGAAGAAGGATGTAGAGTTTTATTGAGTCCACAAGGTAGATGGTGTGGGTATTCAGACAAAAGCCTACTTAGTCACAAACCCGCTCCTTCCAGCCTTGTCTCCCAAGAATGTAGTCTGCAGTGGTGAGTTTACAGGATATAGCAGCAGTGACCCAAGCTTCATGGTATTATCTGGAACACAATGGTTGAGCAATGCAGGAAATTTCTCCCCAACTTTTGTGATTTTGGGAACATTGCTTAATCTATTGGACCTCGGATTTTCTCATTTTGAAAAGCAAGCAAACAATACCAGCTCTCTGTGGTGAATATTTACTTTGTCCTGCTGAGCTGCCTGTTGCTGCTTTTCCAGGAGTGGCCCCCAAGTTTTTGCAGGGAAGCATTGTGCCTGGGCTCTCAGTTTCCAGGTTTAGGAGGGAGTGGAGTCCAAGCTCCCTGCTCCTGGGAGGAGCATGTGACCCAGGCCTGACCAATCAGAACATCACATTTTTCTGTCCACAAACAGACCTGATCAGAACCAGTCAGGCAAAGCCTGGGGCTCTAACCACAGCAGTCTAGAAAGAAGCAGCCCCTTAGTGGAGGACTTGATCCCCAAAGGAGGGAAGCCTCCTGCGTGCAGAAGGCCTTTGCATCACTAATAAAACAGAGGTGAGGCTGAGAGACTGGTCCCAATACAGTGGGACTTTTTAGTAACATGAGCCCAAGTTTTCCTTGTATTCTTCTTAAGTCAGTTTGAGGATTGTTCCTTAGAAGGTTCCCAGTAATAGCAATGAGTATAGTGAAAGGGAAATCAGGAAATTTACACTTAGAGCAGTACTACTTTAGCCCCTTGCTCTCTGCTCATCCAGGGACCATTAAAGCCACGGAATACAGTGAACTTGACTTGGTCAGATGTGGCAGAGATATGAATCTGACCAAATTCACCAGTGAAGATAAAAATCACATGGAAGGGCTGGTAGGGAAAAACCTTGCAGCCATTTGGGCAATTCCTTTCTTCAAGACCCCAGACCCTTTACCAGGTATGAATTTTTCTTCTTGAAGAAGCAATAAAAGAGTCTGCTGAAAGATCAACCAGGATCATGAAATCAATTCATTTATAATGTTCTTTAGCCATTAGGTTGATCTTTGAACTCAAACTCAACAGTGACCACATTTAACCAACTAAGCAGGGTATGAGCATTCGAATCGAGCCTGTGTTTGGATGGGTTACATAATGGGAAAAGCTGAGAATCTCAAGTCAGAATTCTACTCAGTAGGTCCCTAAGAGGAGGATACAGACCCTCACCATGCTGTCAGGAGCAAAGCAGGTGGGGAAAGGTCCCAGAATGACCACGAGAATCCTCCCTCCTGGATCCACGCTAGGGTAGAAAATGCCCAACCAGAAGCTCCAGCAGGAATCAATGAGAAGACCACACTCGATATCCAATGAATTTTAAAGTCAGTTATCAAATGGTCTCATTGGTCATTTGTTAATATCTTAAAAACTTTACAAGTAACTTATTTAAAAAAACTTTCCCAGTCTGTTAACTCCATAAATGCGTTTTACATTGGTTTGTCAATGTAGTAGGAAACAGCATATGTGTGCACAGTGTGTGTGCCAGCAACCAGATGCAGCACCGCCACTCTCAAGCCAGTTTCTGTGCATGTGTCCCTGCCACCTCCCATTCCATTTGCAGAGGTGACTCTGGGTTTCAGTGCCTGTGTCCATCATCCCATGCGGGCGAGTGGCAGCACAGGTGATGTCGCTCATTGTGTGTGGCCTCCTAGCCAGACACCTCTGAATGTGCACCCAGTTCCAGGCAGCTGGCATGGAGGGCAGAACCTGCACCGTGATGGTCAGAGCAGACGCTGACGCAGGGGCACAGGCCCAGGAATAATCTTTGTGAGGCCTTGTTAATGAGGGACACTGAGCAGTCCCCAAATGTCGCTACCTGGAGAATCTGGCAGAGGTCCTGCCACCAGCAGTGTACTGTTTGCTTTTTTTAAGCTTGCAACAGGAGGACAAATCTACAGGAGGGAGATTTTTACAAGACACGCAAAGTAAACTGCTTAGCTACTTCCACATCAGCCGGGGCTACTCTTGAGTTCTGTTTTAAACCCTTGGCTTGAAGAATGAAGCAGAAATCTTGGAAAGAAGCCAGGAGGAGTTGACAATCACAGGGCAGTGCTGCCAAACAGGCTTGTATTTTGCACTTTGTTGGGAGAGGGGAGGGGAGGACCGGGGTGTGGAAAGATGGAGAAAGATTTAATGAGTAACCACTTACAAGTCCACAAAGCATTTTCATAATATGTGTCTCACTGGGCTTATTTCCACCATAATAGTGGGAGCCTTTTTTTTTTTTAAATGAAGCAAGATAGACTTAAATTAGAGCTGAAAAAGGCTCCCTAGAGGGAATAATGTTGTATGTCAACAGAGATCTTTTGACCAAGGTCGTAGGATCTATCCCTTCCTGAAAACCCTTAGGAATCTGTCTCCTTAACAGCACGTAATGGCTTTACCGCAGGTTGGGAAAAGTCTGATGTGACAATTTAAACACACACACGCACACGCATGCATGCACACATATACAAATGTGACAAATCTATTTTCTTATTTCCCATCTTGCATTTCTATGAGAATCACATTTTTTCCTAGGCAAATATAGCTGCAATACATTTGTATTTGTCAATGAATTTTTTCCCCAACTGTATGCTTATTGTAGGTAATTTGGGAGATGTGGGTGTGGGATCGCCCTGCTAATGTGCAGGCCTGAGCAGAGCTCCTGGGTGTTGAGCCCAGCCTAGGGCCATGGTGACCTTCACATAGTTCTGAGAGGGCCTGGCACTTCCTCTCTGGGACAATAGTTATGGTCAACTTGGGTCAATGTTTTTCTCCCATTTCTGTTAGAGTTGGGTCTGGAAAATTCTACGTCATGTTTTGTCTTTTGCATGAAAACCTCCTGGGAACTAACATCACCCTTTATTTTGCCTGACTCCTCACAAACTCAGTATGTATCACCATGTTAACCACCCAGACTAATTGGGAGGGACTAAAATTCCCACAAGAGGAGTCAAGTCACTCACTCAGGACCCCGATTTGGCCTCCTCAAAAAAGTAACTCTTCAGCCTGCGTCTTCCACAGTCTCAAGGCCTGCACGGCCAACAGTGTGACTCCAGGTAGCCACTGAGGGGGAACAGGCTACACTGGTCTTGTCAGCCATGAAACGACCACAAAAGGCACACTGCCTTCCCTCCTCTGACTGAGAGATGCATTTTTACCCTGCATATCCGGGCCTTGCCTGGCCTCTGACAGGAGACACCTGTGGCCCTTCACCAGGTTACCCACGCAGGTCCCAGCTGTTAGCCCCCAAGTCCTGAGAAAGTGCCCAGCTTGGGCCTTCCCCACACTGAAGGGCCCCTGTTTGAGTAACAGAGAATCACTTGATGCTTCACTTAAAATCACCAGAGAACAAGCACTTTGGAGTATTAAAACATTGTCAGTTTGATACTTTTTTGAATTAAAAGAACAAGATTTCTCCAGCATTAAGCGAGACAAAACAAAGGGAAGCTGACGGTCTTTGTGCTGGCTGGGTCTGACACCTTCTACCGGGCTCCAACATGGGCGCACAGTCTTAGGAATCCTGTTTCATGGAGATGGAGTCCTGCTTTGTACATTTCCCTTTACTTTCCTTGCTCAGGGCTCTGTCCTTGGCTCTACAGGTGAGTCAGGAGCTACCCCAACCATTTTTCTTTTAAATATTTATGTACATTCTCACACATACAATTTACACATTTAAGCTTTTATTAGGTATGCTGTTTTTAAGTGTAGGCCTTTTAAAATTTGCTTTCCTTTCACTGTCTCTTTAACTTCCCCCTCCAACCCAAGCTCACAAACTCTTGTGTCCTTCTATACATTATTCTATGCTCATATCAAATATGGATTCTTGAAGTGATATAATTTACAGACAGACATACATACATGTCCACGTATTTTATATGCACTCTTCTGTCTTGCTTTTCACACTCACCAGTATGTCAGGAAAACCTTACAACTTAAATGAGGTTTGCATTCATAATAGGACTTAACCCCCATTATCTGAGCAGTCTCCCAACAGAGTACGAATGTATGTATATATTTCTTATTGCTATAACATACTGTAGTGTGTTAAGTGTCCTTATGTGTTTATGTCCATATCCATGCTGCAGGTAATTGTGCTTCTATTTCTATGGAATATGAGTAGACTCCCAGGACTGAAAATTCTGAGCCCTTGAGATAATTTAAAGCTTAAAAGGAAAATAAAAAGTAACTGAAACAAAGTAAAACAAGGTACAAAACCTAATCTTGGCGCTACTGAGGGTGGCTATTTCCCACAGTTTAGGTTTTCTACACTTGTTTCAAAATGGTACAAAATGTTCGTCTGGCCTTTCCGTAATCAGAGGCAGTGCAATCGGTCCTACAACTACACAGATTTCTCTCTGAGGCTCCTATAAGAAAAAACGCGGGAGTAGAGGCAAGGACCCATGGCCAAAGTTCAAGTTGTGCCTGCTTCTACGGCCTTTTCTCCAGAGGGACCCAGCAGGTCTGGGATTGGCGCTGGGGCGGGGCGGGGGGGGGGGCTCATGAAGCTGCAGGAGGTGAAGGTTGGGGAAGCTGCAAAGTGCCGCCTCCTCTCAGCGTGGTTGGCACTGATGTGCTTCCTGTAGAAGCTCGGTTCCAACCCAGGTCCTCCCCTTCCTGCCATTCGCACTCCTAGGACCTCTCTGGGATATGCAGCTTGACTTAAGGTGACCATGTGCCTTGCAGGTTCTCTCCCTTCCTTGGTGGAAGAGTCACTGCATTTGAACAACACAGCCACCTCCCTTTTTAGCTTCAACAAATGAGTAAGGCAAGATGGACGAGAAGAAAAAACCATAAAAGCTTGGGCGACTTAGAAAAAAAATCTTTGTTTAAAACAGGCTGATACAATCTGGACTCATTCATTTGGCAGCGTTGCTCATTAACCACAGCGCTGGACCAGACCCAGCCTAGGGGAGCTGTGGGTGCAGGCGGGCAATGAATGTCCAAATACCTGCACAATTGTCCTAGCCCACCTGTCTGCTATAGCAAAATCTCATCAACTAAGTTGTTATAAATAACACAGTTCTGGAAACTAGGAAGTCCAAGATCATAGTGTCAACAGATTGAGTCTGCAGAGACCAGGGAAGGGGCCAGGGAGCTTTTAGAGTATCTCTAATATATGGAGCACTCATTGAGGGCTTCATCTTCCTGACTTAATTGCTTCCCAAATAGCACCCCCTTAGGGGTACAGATTTCAACATATGAATGGGCTCCAGCAATAAAGAACGCTTGGAGAAGAATGATGTGCTGACACCTGGCTTAGCTCTGACCTTTTACCCCTGCTTGCTTTAAGCTGTGTGTGTTTTGGGTGTGGGGACAGAAGTGGTCTGAGGCTCTTTGGCTTTGGAACCAAAGAGATTCAGGCTTCCTGGAAGGAAGGGTGGTTCTATGCAGCCCCTTCATGGAAGCACTCCCAGATCTCAGAGGCGTCGCAGAACGGCAGAAGGAGTAGGGCTGAATTCAAGGGCCTTGGCTCTGGTCATCACTTGGCTACCAAGTAGCTCGAGCATTGTCTTAAAGGTGTCTTTCTTTTCTGGGGCTCAGTTTACCTACCTGGAAACTAAGACCACTTACTAGATGCTTTCCAGAGTTGCTCTCAGCTATGAATCTGTGGGTTTTTAAAAAATTAAAACAATATTTTCAACATAACAGAAGCAATTATGTTTCTAATAGAGCAATCAGAAAATATAGGTGGGTGAAAGGAAGGAAACTGAGAAAGTTAAATCAAATGATCTTGCCAAGGTGTAGAGATTATTTATAAACTCCTGTATAATCCCATGGGTTTAAAAAAAATAGACATATAAACTGGTCACAGTGGCACATGCCTGTAATCCCAGCTACGTGGGAGGCTTGGCAGGAGGATCATAAATTCCAGTCCAACCTGGGCAACTTAGTGAGAGTTGTCTCAAAAAGAGCAGGGTTGGGGGAGCGCTGAGGATGTAGCTCAGTGGTGCAGTGCTTGCTAGAGTGAGGCCCTAGGATCGACCTCCACTTGGGCAAACAGAAACAAATAAATGGAAACAAGCATACATCTCTTTTAGTCCTTCTATAAAAAGCATTTACTTCTAGAAAGGAATCATAAAAGACATGTAGCATTGCAATATGCTTATTATTTTTTTTTACTTAACATGCCACAAGCACTAACAACTGAAAAGCCTGTTACAGGCTTTTGCTTATAAATGCTCCACATTTTCTTAATGCCAGACTTGGAAAGCATTTTGTTTTCTGCTCTTATAAATAATGCTATGATGAACATCTTGATAATAACCCCTTCCCATGCATCTTAATGAAATACCTAATATTGAGGCTCTCCATTGCTAAGGCGAGGAAGGTACAAGTGGGTTGTCTGGGAGCTAAACAGACTGCAGAGTCCTCTCTGGACCGCAGGTATTTTGCTATGTGTGCAGTAAGGGTGGATATAAGTCTTGTTTAAGTCAAGCCTAGATCTGATTGGAGGGCATCCCTGCTCCAGGCTGGTACTGCCTGAGCTTGTGTTTACTGATCAGAGAGCAAGGGGAGATGGGCCGGGGGTGACCACTGGAGGCCCCAGCGTGTGGGAAAGTGCCCATGGGACACTCCCAAATTTCAAATACTCCAGAGCCCACAGCAGCTGCTATAGAAGGGCACTGAGGAGCAATGTTGTTGAGAGGCCTGTGAGTCATCCTGTTGCCTGGAAATCAGGAGAATGTTCTCTGATAACAATCAGTGCCCAGCTATTCCCTGAGGAAAGCACTAAGGGGTTCTCCTCCATTGACTCTTGGAATGCTATTTCATTACCTTCCTCATTAGGAAAGGGGAAGAATAAAAATTGAGGTCTCATAAACAAGTGCTTGCGAGATCGCTGAGATAATATGCCAAGAGCATTTGAGTTCCTTCATGAATAAGAAAGAAAATGTGGGAGGAGAACAGGGCCAGTGAGCTTTGATAACTCTCCAGACAGACATTGGCGGCACAGGCACTGATCCAGAGGGAGCCTGTCCGTACCCATTTCACAGATGAGTGCTCTAGGGACACAAAGGTCCTAATCTAATGCAAGAGGAAGCAGGGCTGAAAACTTACCCTTTGTCAAGGATGACCATCCCTGCCTCACCAGCTTCACTGTTGAGAGGATGGAATGAGGTAATGTCTCAGAATGTCCACTATAAGCTGTAAAATATTATATGTCTATGTGGGAGATTACTATGACTATAAAGCTAAATTATAGGAAATTTTAAATGAAAAACTCAAATGGCCAAGCTATAGAATGCTAAATTTTCATATTCATTTTTCCTAGTGGGACAATAAGAATAGTGAACTCAGAATAGTGGATTCTGCTGTGTGATCTAAATGCTCGAAGAATGTTAAACCCATTTAACACTTACAAAATGCTCTGTGACCTAAGTGCCACTATCACCTCCCTCTAATGGATGGAGGCACAGAGAAGGGGAATCGTCTGCCCCAAACAACATTGTCTATTTCTGTCATGTTCACTGGCTCTCAAAGTCTGTGAGGTCCCTACGTCATACAAAAATGTACCCAGAATCCCAAAAGAGGATTTGGACTTCACCTGACCATGGATATGGTCTAGCTCAACCCAGAGACTTGGTACCACAAGGCAGCATGCCCAGCTGTTACCATGCTTGGGTCTCTTCCAGAACAGAAAGGATTTAGCTGACCTACGACCCAGAAGACTGTGTGATATTTTCCTTCTGTGCTGCACATGCGGCCCTGAAGATGACCAGCTATCCTTGGAAATCATGAATTTTTATGAAGCCAGTCCAGAATTTCCAGAATCCAGCCGGGTACACTTTGCAGACCCTAAAATGCTGTCACCATGGAAGGTTTCATTGCTTGCACCTGCTAAAACATTTGAGGCGTTTGAGAGGCAGTGAAACACATTTGCTTTTCATTTTATCTGACTTTGGAAACCTTTGAAGTGTTTAATAGTAGAGCCCAGGAAAGATCTCTGCCTCTTAATCATTTACTCACAAGGCACATTCTCGGCTGGTAGCCTGTCAAGCAGAAAGTGAGCTGGGCCCACTTTTATTAAGTGTCACATGCCCAGTCACTGTTCATTAAAGGTGTTTTAAGGTTTGAATTATATAATTTATGAGAAAAAGAAATAAGAATTCCATTGTTTTATTAATATGCAGCCCAATATCTCTTGCTCATAACAAGCTTGAAGGGAAGGTGGGCTAGAAGGCCTGAGAGGCTGCGGGAGGTGGCTTTCCATCCTCCCAGCGCCTGCATTTCCCGCGTCCCCTGTCCACACTGCCCCACCCAGGCAGCAGACCAGCCAGTGGGCAGCGCACTTGGAAGGGATTGTTCCAGCCCGAACTGCTGATGTGACAAGGAAATCACACCCCTCTCTTTCCACGTCCTTGGCTTGTTTTCCTGAAAGGCCTAAGACTTGTGTTCCTCAAGCATCCCCAGGTAAACTGTGAGTCACAGCCATGGAGAGTGGGCATACTCTCAGTGGCCACATAGCAGAGCTGGGTACCTGGCACTTCCCTTGCGCCAGGCTCCTGCTCTGGGGAGGTGCTGTCCCTCATCTTACCCGTCCCCACTGTACAGAAGGAGAAACAGGGAGCCAAGTTCTGGCCCCAGGGCTACCCTACCATTGTGTTTTCTGTGCAGGCAGGTGGGTGTGGAGGAGCACCCTAAACCCAGCTCTTGTGTTCTTGGCTCCTGCCTCTGGGCCCATGGGGTGTGCACAGGGATGGTGCAGGCTTTTTGGGGACTAGCAGTTCTGTGAGGAAGACCTGCAGATCCCAGCAGGGCTGGCCGCCTTCACAAAGGACATTTTCCCCCTCTAGTCCTCAGAGTCCTGTTGGGCCTTTACAATTCCAAGTGTCCTATAGAATTTACAGGAGGAATGTTCACGGAGTCTCCCTCATCTGACACCACAGAATTCCAGCCTCCTCCCTCTGAAGCCCCATTCTCAGCTTCCAAACAAAACTATGGGAGCTACCACCACGCCCTGGAGCTGGCTTTCAATCCCCAGTCACCTGTACCCTGCCTTCTGACTGGCACCCAAAGCACCCACATGAGGAACTTCATTTTCCAGAACATGGGCAGCCCTAGAAGACTCAAACCCCAGTCAGCATTTGCAAACCAGAGCGGCTGCCTGTGCTTCTTACCTGCACATGCTCCAGCATTCCTGCCCGCACAGAGGAAATCGCAGACTTGATTGGTGAGTATTTTTTAAAATCAGAGACTCTATGACAGGTGCAAAGTTGCACCAGGCTTTCCCCCTCTGGCTCACATTTTTGAAAGTTTTTTTTTGTTGTTGTTGAAGGGAACTCAGGTGCTAAGACTTTTCTGAGACACCTAACATGAACAGTGTGGAGTTTGAAACAGGGGACCTGTAAAGTCTGGGTTGATGCCTAGTGTGGCAGACTACACTAAATGAACCCCTACTTGGGTAGCCCCCTCTTCCAGCCGAAGGAAAATGGCCAAGGATCTGTTGGCAGCGAGCAGGCAGTGGGCCAGTTTTACAAATCCATGTCAATCATTAACCCACTTAATTTTGAATTACCAATTCAGTTGATATTCTGATAGCACTGGCTGCTGGCAATCTGGACTGTGGGAGCTGTTGCCTTTGATCTATCAGCTCAATTTCCATGAGCAGTAAAACCACAGACCTCTGTGGGGCCACAGGTCAGAGAGTTCTGAGTCTTCTGGAGCCTTGTGGGAGCACAGGGCTGCTTGCCCTGATGTCCAGAGAGCTCTGAGCAGTGGCTCCAGACATAATCATCATGAATTTATTAAGTGATTCATGCTGCCCAGAGTTTTCGCACTGGACTAAGCAGTGGGCAAGGGAGGAGAAAGTTTTTTCAGCATTTGGAGGGACAGGTAGGTGAGCAGGCAATTTCAGTATGCAAAGCTCCCTGAGTGCCTGAGTGAAGGTGCACAGGCTGATACAGGGGTGAGAGGGCATCACAGAGCTGAGATCTGAAGCTGAGGGGGGGTTTAGGTAGGTGACAGGGAGCTCAGGACTTTCCCCACTTGGGAAGGAGCCTGTAATTTGTCCAAGGGTAATGAGGATCAATGAATGAACTCTAAGAAGGGGTGATTCACAAGGGCAGATTTGTACTCTAGAGGTCAAGAGGTAGAGAGAGGGCTGGAGAATGCAAAACAGTGAGAGAAGGGAGCCACACTGGAGTCTGACACTGGTGAGGACTCTTCCAGGGCACGTTTGGGTCCACCAAGCTTAACATGGGTGTACAGGCTGCCAAGGGGTGCAGACTGATCCTGCCAGAAGTCTTGGTCCTGGAGGACGTGACATGCCCAGGACCATGAATGGCAGGGACTCGTGGCATCTGTCGGAGCCTGTACCCACTGAGCCCCTCTTTAGGGGTAGAAACCCAGGGAAGTGGACACAGCCAGAGGAAAGAGAAGTCAGGAGACAGATGGACGGCGCTGCTTTCTCAAGTCTCACAAGGTTTCACTAAATCACTGAACTGGGTAAAGTTGGGAAGGTGAAAATAAGGAAAGGATTTTGCCTGGACTCTAGACATGTGTTAGCTAAGAGCTGGCACAGGAGAATCATAGACTGTTAGTTACACAGGCTGAACACAAAATCAGATGGCCATGGTGGGTGACCCTGGATGGTAGATAGCTTCTGTCAAGCATCAGGATATCTTGGCCTGAGTTTTAGAAACTGCTATTTCTCCTCATGGAGAGTTAGGAGGTAGAAAGGGACAGTCACTATATCCTATACCCTTCTAGTTCAAAAAATGTTTGCAGCGAACCTCATGTAACAATTATTTTTTTAGTCCACTGAACTCTTACCATGTACTGGCTCTTTCTCATGCTTAGCTCATCCCTGAGAAGAAGGCATCATTATGTCTAGGTTCACAGAGGGGAAAACCGAGGCTCAAAGAGAGTGAGCCACTGATGCAAGGTCACATGGGCGTCAGTGGAAAAGCCTAAGGCATGACAGGCAAATCCAGCCACGGCTGAGACATGCTTGAAGGGTTAACGGTCATGGAGACGGGGCCTAGAGAAACATCTTCACAGCGGCAGTGGCAGAGGCAGGTAACAGAGAGCCTGCAAGGGTGACGGGCCCTGTGTGTGCACTGTCCTGCTTTCTGGTCCTGCTAGCTGCCAGCGTGGGTAGCATGCACCTGACTTCTGCATCTTTTCCTGTCTCCGGGGCAGTGTTGCTCACTAGGTAAAGCCATTTGCCCGCCCTTTTTGATGAATGAGATGCAGCACTGCCTACACAGAGAGCCTGGGGAGGATAGGTGGTCTGAGCTGGCCCACTTCTAGGCTTCCTCTAGAAAGAGAGAACATGGCAGGTGAATGGGAGGAGCCCGTGGAGGCTGGAGGCCACCATTCTCTGCTGCTGCTGTCTGCTCCGCAAGGGTTCCTGTGGCCTGGGATGGTGGCTGCCATACTAGAGCTTGAAGAAAGTGCTGACCCCAGAGAGGCTGAGTGCATCAGGGATAGCAGTGCTTATCCCCTGGCCTGCAGGAATCAGAGAACTTGGAAGCGAAGTCCAGAAAACCCACCTGAAGCATTACCAGATGAACTTCTTTGCACTGGGGCTAGGCAGAAAGACAGGACCGCTTCAGAGTGTGTAGTGAGTTCCAGGGGAGACGTGGGACATGTAGTCTGTGTCCTGTACTGGGTCCTTTGTTGGGCACCCTGAGGATTTCACTGAGCCTTCCTGGTTACCCTCTGGGATGACAAATGTGATCCACACATTATAGAGAACATGGAAGCTCACAAATGGAGCGCACTGTGCAGAACATCAGGGCGGGGAAGGGTCCACACGCTTCTTCCTTGTTCCAAGGGGTGTCCAAGGCCGTGGGGCCTTGCACAGCAAGTGCCATGCAGTTTTGAAGACATATAAAATGTGTTTGAAAGCAAATTTTTATCATTTCCGAGGGATTCTGTGTTTCATAAAGGGAGTGCCTAACTCCCTTTATAATAAAGTTTCCATGTATGAAGTATTTCCAAAATATTCCAGTCTGCAATTTACTCTGTCACCATTAAGATTTTAACCCAAAGGTGGCATTGATTTCAGAGAAAAAAGGAAATAAACAGCAAAGGCTCTACCCGCCCCCAAATGAGAAAGGGGACAAGTCCTGGCTCGCCAACCAAGGAAGGGGATTGAGCGCTATGGGAATTAGCCCCAAGTTGCCACTCAGTGCTGGGGATGGGCACAGGGGCTCAAGCCAGGTGTGCTTCCCTGAGGGTGAGAGGTGACAAGATGGATGAATGAGACAGAGGTATCTTGCTGCTTCCTGAGTGACCTTTCTCTCCAAGCATCCCTAATTCAGAGACACGGCGCAGTTCAAAGATGTGATCTCAGGAATCCATAAGTCCTCCATGAACTTAAAATTCATGATTTTGTTTCAATAATATACAAATAAATCTTTAACCAGACTGCTAAAGACCTCTAAACATATTGCCATTACAGTGATAATTTCTTTTGTCATACAATATGATTTTGATTTTACCGTGTTTCAAATTGGGGTCCAAGATGTGTTCACCAAAACTTAATGAATTATATTTCCCTTCAATGGAGTTCATGAAGAGGCAGAGTTGGAGAAACATCCTGTAACAAGGTCAGAAATGATGAACTAATGACAAGAGACATCCTGGTCACCCTGATCTGTCCCACAGCCTACTGAAAGGGAGGGAAATCTACTGGGCCATTTGGTCCTTCTTTGCAGCTCTCTGCAAAGCCTAGATTCAAATCGGATGGAACTTGGCTCAAATGGCCTGGCTGCCAAGCAGGGCAATGTGGCAAGGTCTTCAGAGACCCAACTATAAGTTAAATAGCAGCAATTTCCTCATTAACCCCTTGGGTCTCTGTCAGGGAGGCTGTGGAATACGCCTGAGTCTCCAGCTTGGCTGTTTTGGTGTAGGACATCCATTTTTATATATGGTGCTAACTATGTAGGATGTGTGGGACCCCAAGGGACGGATCTTCAGCCTTCTCAGTCATGGCAGGGCCCTGGCTGGATTTAATGGGTGGGTCTACCATAGTGGTAATCATCACAGGTATGTTCATTATGCACTGTTATCTCATTTCACCTGCAAGAAATGTGTTTGAGATCCCAAAGGCAAGAGCCCTGTTCCCAACCACTACCTCAGACTTGTAGCTGCTGTAGACTGAGCTGGCTGAGTATCTACCATGTGCCAGTGCTTGTTCTGGGTGCAGCTGGCAAGGACATTACTTACTCAGCAGGTGCTTGCAGGCACACAAATTGGATAAAGTCATTTGCTGAGAGCATCCCCATGGTACCCAGTCCTTGGAGCTAGCAGCCGGGGGCACAGTTAGCCCGTCTACCTTTCCCACTGTTTCTTCCTTCCAAGTGGGTCCAACAAAGTGCTTTCCTGAAGCAGACAAAACCTATTTAACTGGCTCATGTGGGACATTAAACTCAGGAAGTGCAGCCACAACAATTCCTTGGAGGATGCAAGGAAGGGCTGGGGGCTAGAGAGGGTCACCTTCTGCACTGAGGAATTTGATTCTCTGGAGAGCTTCTGATGCAAACATCTGGGCTGACCCAGCACAGTCCTACTAAGTTTGGAAAGCTGGTGGGGGCAGCATCAGGGGTCATTTGTCTTTCGTCTCAGGAGGCGATGAACTCTGGGGGCCTCCTGAGCAATGGCACTGGGGACAGGGAGGGATGTCCCACATCCCTTCTGCTTTCTCTCATGAAGCTTCTAAGGAAATTCCACTGCATTGTATTTACAAGTCATCCCCAAACTGTCAGCTTCCTTGAACACAATGTATTTAATAAAAAGCCATTAAGCCTTGTAAAGCTGTCAGAAATCTAAATGACACTTGTAATAAAATCTTGTCGGGTGACCTGTTCCGGTTAATCAGGCCGAGTGACATCATCACCTGTGGATCTGTCTGATACCCAGGGTGTGAGGTATATTTAGACAGCTTTATGATCCACACGGATTTGCGTTATTAAAATTGTATAGTTTTGTAAGGAATTTGGGATTTAATAAAACAGCAGAGAAACTACAAAAGGAGCAATAACCTTCAGAAAACCAATCCCCTGGCACACTGAGGGCATATACTCAGGCTGGTTGCCTGGCCAAGAGATGCCAGGTGCTCACACAGGCCATTTTATGTATCTGTGATACATATATCTGGCATCTGCAAGGCTAGAAAATAACTTACATCTTTCCCAATGACTTCAAGGTGGTGAATTGTGCTTAAATGTAGATTTATGGATTTATTCAGATTACAAGAAGATATTACCACCAATGCCAATTCACTCTACTAAGCCATTTTGAGCAAATATGACTGCTAGATTGTAAATATCTTTGGCTATGCCTACCAGCTGGGCCTCCAGCCCTTTTAAGGCAAAATTCTAACTTGAAATGCACAAGCCTGGCTTCATGTAACAATCAGGATCAGACAGACAGACTGACAGACACACACAGACAGGGATACTCATTTGGTTGATAAGTTGTAAATTTAAAGGCGTAGATATCAAAGGAGTGTATTGGGCACAAGGTAAATAAATCACACCCGATCTCCTGGCATAAACTGGCACAGAACTCCTGATAGCTCAAATTATTCCATTTGTTTCTAGAGATATTTTAATCCCACATGACCTCAAACTTCCCGTGAACCAGTGCCTGGACCCAAGGCCGCCCACGGCCTTTGCAATAAATCCGTTGTCTCCCTTCTCGGCCCTCAACCCAGGCCCATAGATCACCCCTCCCTGCATCTTGCTTCAATTACTCAATTAAGTGCAGTAAAGTTCTTGTAGGTTTTGCAGATGTTGCTTTATTATCAAGGCCTCAGACAAACACGAGAGTTCAGGAGCCGAGGTTACAGGAAGGTTGCTGGGGGAAGGGCCAGGTTCAGGCACCGGGATATTCCCAGCAGCTTGCTGGGGCCAGAGCATCGGAGAGGGGCAGGGGCATCAGTCCAGGGGCTTTAAGCCTCTTCCTTTCGCAGATTGGGGAATTTGTGATGTTATCTGCTTGAGAGAAGTAGGTATTCCACCTTTCCAATGAGATAATGCTGTGATTAACAGATGCTTAATTGGGCCATTTATCACAGGCAGGACCTGCCCCCAAGTCAGTGGACAAGTAAATTATTACCCACCCTGCAGGTGTTGGGTTGGCAGACCTATTACTCTTCCCAAAATGGTCTTCAGAAGATTTTATATGAAAAGATGATTTATTTCCATGAGGAATTCTATTGTGCTTGTGTTTATCCAGACCATGGTAGGGTTCTGACTGGCCCTTTCTCCATGCACCAAGAAGGATTGCAGAAAAAATTAGAATCACAGAGCCTGAGAGGACCAGGGTCTTAAGCACACTTAGAAATCAACTTGCACATCTCAGCCATTTCACAGATGACAAAACTGAGGCACCGGCAGATTAAGCCAAATGATATTTTCTTCTTTTCTGAAGAATGGTTTCTCTAGTTGATGTAGGAGAATTCCTAAAGAGTTAGATTTTAGTCCTGAATAAGGTATTTTTTAATACCTGAAGGTAGGGCTTCTCCACTTTGGTTTTACAGAATCTGAACGTTACTCCCTAGGTTGTAGGTCAGTCCTGGGCACCATGGGCTGCTGAGTAGCACCCCTGGACAGCAGCATCCTCCTTCACAGTTAGGGCAACCAAAGCATCTCCTGATGGCAAAATTGTCCCTGGTTGCCCACCGTTGCTTTAAAGCATTGCTGTCACTGTCACTGCATCGTCATGAGACAGTAATGTGAACAGCAGCAGAGAGCATTTATGCAGTGCCAGGAATGTCTGTGTGTGTCTTATACATTCCCTCCCTTGAAGTTCTCTCAATAACTGTATTAGGGGGTATCATGACTGGTCCCTTTTACAGATGAGGAAGTCAAGGCTCAAAGAGGTAAAGGGTTGCCCAAGGTCACGCAGGTGACATGGAGACCCTTGGAATCCTCTCCGTGCTGCTAGGCCAAGGATGTGGTTGCTGTACTCAGACTTTTAATGAAGTGATGAAACTATCGTTTTGCTTCCTGTAGTCCCAAGTAATACACTTGAAGAATCTGTCGGGACATTAAGTCAGCTTGTGCTCACGTGAAAAGTGAGAATGCATCAAGTAACTTCCTCCCTGGAATGCACTGGTTTTTCAGTAGCTAAAGGGGCTCTTTGCCCTTCCCCTCTCCCACTCCAGGAAGCTAGGAAGATACTGGGACTCATCATGAATACTTTCATGCACTCAGCCTTGTAAGTGCACAATGGAATTAGTGACAATAGAATTAGTGACATCTGAGCCCTATTTCCCTGAGTAAACTGCTCTCCCACCGGATCCAAACTTTGCAACAGTGCTCAGTCAGGTCTTCTTCCATAGGCTGAGACAGATCAGTTCCTCAGATGTGGGTGGAAACTGCTGATAATCTAGACTAAAAAATTTTCAGGTTCAAAATGACCAAGCTCATAGCTCTAAAGAAATGTTTGGGTTTCACACGAGGAGGTAAATTCAGTAGGAGGTGAGACCTGATCACATAGGGATTTGATGAGTGTCTGCAGTGTGGCCCAGCCCCTCTGGTCATGAGATTTGGGAACAAATAAAAGAATATTTATGCATGCATATAAATAAAGTCCAGCTCCTCATCCCTTTCACAGTTTAATATCAGAGTTTTCTCAGCTGTATGTCACTCCAGATTCTAAGGCCTAAATCCCTAATCTGATCTTGCTATTTCTATTTCTCCTCAACCCTGATTTAGTCATCTATTTATTTTATTCTTTTGGGAACTTTGTGTTCATGTATGCACACATGCGTACAGTTACTTGCAGGGGACAGGTTGTAAGAAATGCGTTGTTAGGTGATTTTGTCATGGTGGGAACACCGTAGACTGTGTGCACACAAACTTAGGTGCTGTAGGTCAGGGGTCCCCAGATCCTGTGCCACTGACCCATCCTGGTCTGTGGCCTGGTAGAAACTGGACTGTACACCAGGGGGCGAGTGAGTGAGTGAAGCTTCGTCTGTGTGTCCAGCACGTGCATCACTGCCTGAGCTCCGCCTCCTGTCAGATCAGCAGGGGCACTGAATTCTCATAGGAGCATCAACCCTGCTGCAAACTGCGCATACGAAGGACCTAGCGGGTACCCACCTCATGAGAATCTTATGCTTCTCCGTTCCCCCTCATCCAGGGAAAAACTGTATTTTGCAAAACCTAATGCTTGTTCCAAAAATGTCGGGGACTGCCGTTGTAGGTGAGTCAGTCCACGAGGCCGCTTGATGTGATTAGGAGACTAGTAAATGTGAGATATCGGGGCTGCTGCCCACCTAACACTGTGCGTTGTTTTACAGTAAATTTTTTTAAAAACTAGGAAGCATATATTCTAAAATAACTATGAGCACTACTGTAAATCCGTAAACCCCCCAGTAACATGATTGTTTACGTCAAATATCACCTACTGTGCATGATTGCACATGCTCTGTTTTTATAGGTCTGGTGGTGCAGTATCACCAAAAACACATGCACTATTGCCTCACAGTTACGCTGTCACTAAGTCATAGGGATTTTTCTGCCCCATTATAATATTATGGGATTGCTGTTTTATATGCAGTCAATTGCAGACCGGAACATCATTATGTGGCATGTGACTCTGTGTGTGTGTGCATCTCTGGAGACCACTGGGACACTGTGGTAGACCAAGTGCAGGCTGCATAGATACCACCCTCTCAGGCATACTCCCAGGCTGGTGACTCTCTTCTCTCAGCTGTATTTTAAGTCAAGACCATTTATGTCCTTCAGGCAATCTTGTTTGTACTTCTCATCTCCCCTGGATCCCTAGTTTGCCATGTCAGGCTGCATGTAAAAGTGCCAACCAGGAAGTACTTTTTAGAGCTCAAGGTCTGTTGTCTCTTCCATCCTATAACTTGATATAATTTTTCTCTCCATGCTCTTAAACTAAGAAGTTTCACAGTGTAAGTGAATCTTCAGATGAATTACGATGTTGGTTCCAGGCACAAAGAAAGGGGCAAGGAACACTGGCATGAGTCCTAATATGAGAAAGGGGAGGGAAAAGAGAGACTGCGTAAGATCATTATGGTTTAGATTTAGAATACCTCCCAAAAGATTCACATCTGTAGGTAAGATCTGGTTGGAAGGGTGATTTTTGTCTTTTCAGCTTCTTTTCTCTCTCTCTCTCTCTCCTGGCCACCGTGATGTTAGCAGCTATACTCTCCTATGCCTTTCCACCATGTGGCTCCTGCCTTGCAGCTGAGTGACCATGGACTGGATCCACTGAAACTGTGAGCCAAGATAAACCTCTTTGCCTTTAAATTGTGGTTGTTGGGGTATTCTGTCCTCCAACAATAATACAAAAAATTGATACTGAGGGTGGGGTTGTTGTCTGACTGTGTGGTTGAAAAGCATTTGGAATTGGTTTGCAGGAAGAGTCTGAAAAGGTTTGGAGATGCAGGCTACAGAAGCCCTAGAACACTGTAGTGAAGTTTGGTGAGAGATTCTGGGCAAAGTTTAGAATGCTCCTACGAATAAAGGACAGCAGGAATAAAGGACAGGCTTATGAAGTTTCAGTCGGGAATGAGGACTCTATTGACGGTTGAACTAGAGGCCATGTGTGTTACACTTTGGGGAAAGGGCTTGTTACATTTTGCTTATGTCCTCAGACTTTGCAGGAGATTGAAATTAATGGTAGTAGGCTAATTGGACTGATGTGAAATTTCAAGACAGCCCAGCAGTCAGGTTATGACATAGGTTATGCTGACCGCTTTTAGCCAGATCTACAGTGAGAATTAGAAGCAAATGAAAGAGCCAAAAGATAGAAAAGTTTCTAGTTTTTCCAGAAGGAAAGCACCTGCAAAGTTGGACAAAGGAGAATATAGCTGATGAAAAGTTCAGCATTAAAGGAAGATAAGTATTTTGCATCAGAACAATAGCAATGGTTTTTAAAAAATTTTTTTATTTAAAGGGATAAAACAGAAAAAGGAGAGAAATATTACAGAATCAAAAAAAAACATAAACAGTAAGAAATCACTAGCTGATAAATTGCATATTGCTCTTTTAGAAATAGTTGTTCAAGTTACAAAAGTAAAGCACACAAAATAGACACTCAAGCAGTGAGACTGCAAACAGATCTGTTCAACAATCAAACAAGAACTAAGAAATATTGGTAACAATCCTGCACACATAAATATACATGCAGTTATATCTTTTATAGCACTTCCTATTTTCTCTTTTTTACAATAGCAATTATACATTTTTTTATTTAAAGAGAAAAAAATAGGAAAAGGTAGAAATATTACAGAATTTCAAGAAAAGAAGATAAACAGAAATCACTAGTTGATACATTACATACTGTTCTTTTAGAGATAATTATTCAAGTTACAGAATTAAAGCACACAAAGTGGACACTAAAGCATTGAGAGTGCAAACAGATCTGTTCAACAATCCAACAAGAACCTAGAAATATGGTCATCAATCCCACACATCTAAACATACATGCAACTATATCTTTTATAGCACTTCCTATGTCCTCTTTTTTTCACAATAGCAATTATACATTCCCAAAATTCTATTTAAAGAGAAGAAAAAAGAAACAGAAAAAAGGGTAGCAACAATACAGAATTCTAAAAGAAAGAAAGAAAAAGGAGAATGAGAAAAAGCCCCACTAAGAAATCAGTAATTTATAAATTATGTACTGTCATCCTGGATGTAGTTGTTCAAGTTACAAAGTCAAAGGGTACATAGTAAATATTCAAGCAGTCAGACTACACACAGTTTTGCTCAAAGATTCAACAAAGATTCAGCAATATGGTCATCTATTTTACACACTCAAATTTACATGCAGTTATATCCCTTAGAGCACTTTCTTTTCCTCTCTGTTTTACAATAGCAATTAACATTAGAACAATAGCAATGGTTTGAAAGCACTTCAAGAATTCACCAGATCTCACTTTTGTAGACTCAAGGGTGCAAAAATGTGAAGCTTTCACTTGAGAAGAGAGTCTTCAGGCTGCCTGCTCAAAAAGAACATCCTAGAAAATTGATTCTCAAGGGTTCATTTCAGCTGTCTTGGTGCTTAGAAACTGCTACAGCTATAGCCCAACTGGGCCTGGATACTGCTCAACCTTGCAGCAGACCTTGGCATCATCCACATAATTCTGATTGATCAGGCATGCCAAATGTAAGAGTTGTGGAACCACGGAGGTTTCCACCCAGATTTCAAATGAAAGCCTCAAAGACCAGGTAGTGTCCCCCTCAGAGTGCAGTGTGTGGTAAAAGTGCAGTGAAGTCCTCAAGAAGTTAGAGATGTCAGATTGTAGAATGTCTGCTGAAGAAAACCTCAGTCAGTGAGTGGCCTGAGAGAGGCCATGGGATCTGTAAATGGCAAGGCAATGGGTGGGGCTGCACAAGACCTTTGAAGCTCACAGACCACCACTCGGTCCCAGGTACTTAACACTGAACTACAGGATTTAATGTTTGACCTCCTGGGTTTCTGTTTTTCTTTGGTCCAATTCCCTTCTATTTTTCTTTTCCTCACTTTCAGGAAGGGAATATTTATCTGGTTTCACTGTGTGTTGGAAGTACTTAACTATGTTGGTTCATTTTCTCTCCTTGCTGAGACAAAATATATGACGCCCAAAATGAAGGAAGAAAAGATTTATTTAGCTCATAGTTTGTGGAAGTTTCATTCCATAATCAGCTGCCTCCAAGGCAGGGTGCATGGCAGAGGGACAACAGTTCATGGCAGTGAAAGACAGCAAAAGCAACAAGAGTCAAAAAGGAGAGCAGAGAGGAGACTTTCTGTTCTTTATACTGTATGCAGGCCACAGGTGTGGCATTTAACTCATAATCCCAGCAATGGACTGAGAACCAATCACAAACTCTAGAAGCCTGCCCCCATGACTGCAGAAGGCCTTGGGGAGACATCTGGATACAAACCATAATATTAACTTTTCTTTAGATTTCCATAGCGATTGACAGTTAAAAGTTTTCTTTGAGTCTCAGAGACTTGGGACTAGGACTTTTCAGAAATGCTGAAACTGTTAAGTCTTTGGCAACTCTAAGAGTTGAACTAGATGAATTTTACATAATGAGACTGACATGAGTCTTCTTCTCCCCAGCTCTCTGCCTTCCGGCCTCATGATGTGAGCAGTTTTCCTTCACCAGGCTTTTTTATCATGGTATTTCTGCCTCATAGCTAACTGACCATGGACTATATCCACTAAAACTGTGAGCCAAAATAAACCTCTTCTTTAAATTCCAGTTATAAGATATTTTGTCTTAGTGTCAGAAAAGCTGAATAATACAAAGATAGTGTGCTCTTCTCTGCTCATCATTTATATTTTCTTCATTACATAGAAAATAATGAATCTGTGTGCACTATGGTGCCGTTTACATGTGGAGGGTACCCATAACCATTCCATGAACTTCTTAAGGGATATATTAACCACAGGGAAGATGAGGCTAAGAGGAATTAAGCACTTGTTCAAGGTAATTTGGCTAGCAAGTGGCCAGGTTTTTATTTGAACTATCCCCAAGCTATCCCCAAATTCAGCATTTCTCCATTATATTACGCTGTTTTATGACCTAGAGCCAGTCCCTGGTATTGTGGATACAGAGAAGAAGACATACAGACAAGGTCTTACAGGAGGTCCATGCCTTTCCTCCCCAGTACCTGAGTCTCCCTGGGGACCCTCCTTTGCAGCTGTATCTTATAGCAGGCTCCAGACAAGCAGAGTTTTGCTGTATCCATGGCATTGCATGCATGCATCTCTGCTGAGCAGGCCCTTCCCAGAGGCTCTGCTCCACTGCTTGTGGACTGACCCTTCAAAAAGCACTGCAGATCCCAGCTCAGCCTTTATAAAGAACTGCTGATGGGCTGTGGATTGATCTGGCCTCAGTGGTGATGGGTCGGGGGAGACTTGCTAAACTGCTCCTGATGAAAGTGTGGCTTCCTCCAATCTCCAGACCCATCCTGAAGTCACCAGCTCATAACACACCTCTTGGCCCATAGGGAGAAGAGAGAAAGGCAATCATCTCAGGGCCTGAGGTGTTTGCCACCCTCCCCTCGCCCTTTCCTCTGGCTTCTCTGGGTGTGACATTGGTTTTAGTAGTAGAGAAAGCCATGCTGGTCACTTACTTGCCTGGAGGTGGGGGTGCAGGGAATGTGATATTCCTAAAAGAGGTGAAAATAAAAATCAGTACCCTTGGGGAAAAGGAAGGGCATTTTAAGAGAACTTGTGCTGGCTTTGGCTGTTGCTAACATCCTGCTTACACACAAAACTGACTTCATTGTTAGTAAAATGTTGGTGGAAGCAGGGTCCACTTCAGTTTTGAGGACTCGCCTGTGGCAGAGAGGAAGAAGCTTCATTTTCCCCTAGAATTTATATGCCATGTATGCTGGCTCTAGAGTGGCATTGGCAGCTGGGTCCCAAACAATCAATGCTTAGTTATTCATCACCAAGGCTTTCATTTATTTATTTAGTAGTACTAGGGACTGCACACAGGGCCTTTATAATGAACTACGTCTCTAGCTATTTTTAGATTTTCTGTGCGTGTGTGACAGATTCTCACTAAATCATTACATCTCCCATGCTGGGCTGGAACTTGCAATTCTCCTGCCTCAGCTGCCCAGAGTGCTGGGATGGCAGGTATGCATCACGACACTTGGCTTCACCAACAGTTTACTGAGCATCTCCAGCACCCCAGGCTTGGAGACAGCTACATGGAGCCAATGTCCAAGAGCTGCTTTCCTGGCATAAGAGGTCCAGTGGGCATCAGAGTTACCTGCTGCAAATCAGTAGAGGAGGGAAACAAAGGTGAGGGCCATGAAGGGAAGGGAAAGGGAAGTGACAGTGAGTGGGGAGACCTGTTTGGATTGGTTAGCTACAGTGGCTGCTCTGGGAAAGGGTTTTGAACTCTCCAAGGGACTTGAATGGGAAACTGAAGAAAAGGAAGAACAGCATGCATGAGCGAACAGCATCTGAGAGTCCTGAAGGAGTGCTGAGCAGAAAGCAGAGCCCTCAGGAGTAGTGCAGATAGCACATTCCAGAATTTGCCAAAATGGCAAAAGTCAGCTTTATAGAAAACTGGGAGGTAGCCTTTGGCCAACTCTTTCCTCTGTGGCCGTCTCCCCCACTCACCTTTTCTCTAACAATCCTACTGTCAAGATAACATTTCAGGTTTTTAGTTAAAGCTAAAAAAAATTCCAACATACCTGTGAGAGACAGAGATGAGCAAGAGGTGCTCTCTGCCCCACGACACAGTCTCCTTAAAACACCCCCCAGAGAAGCATGTGAAAGACTCCAGCAGACCTGGCCTGGAGAGAGCGCACAGCAGCCAGGGCAGGTAGATTTGTGCTGATGGAGAATGGCATAATCTAAGGGGACCACCTGTGATAGGTAGTCTTGGTGCCCTCTTAGACAGCTCTGTCCTTTTGAGCCTAATGTCTGCGGGTGGACACAAGGTATTTTAGGGCCAGTCATGGTGGCACACACCTGTAACCCGAGCTACTCGGGAGGTTGAGGCAGCAGGATCCGAAGTTGGAGAGCAGCCTAAGCAACTTAGCAACACCCTGTTTCTAAATAAAAAGGACTAGGGATACAGCTCAGCATTGGCTGGGTTCAACCTCTCGTTCTGCCAAAAGAGAGAAAGCGAGCAAGCGTTGCAGGGAGCAGGGAAGGAGAGGGTCTTCACGGGAAAGAAGAGCCCCAGCTCCTTACGAAGGAGAAGGAGGTCCTGTCGGGTAGACCTTTTCACCCTCCCCTAAAGGCCTTCTGAAGAAGCTGGGACTCGGATCTCTCCGGAGAGCTTACTGCTTCTGTACAACTCTGCAAAATGCCCGTCAGTCACTGTCCTTAAGGCAGACAGACCCCCAGGTCCCTGCATTTACCGATGCCACCCTGCTGTGGGGTGGGGCGGGACCGGAAGTCGGTGTGGGAAAGCTTCCGGGTCACCGTCCCGCAGGGGCGTGGTCTCAGCGTCCTACTTTCCCCAGGAGGTTGCTGACTCCGGAGATGAGCCCCTGGCCAAGTTTCACAGCTGTATCAGCGACTTTGCAGCCTGTTCGTAAGCTCTTTGCTGCCCTTGGTTGTGACTCAAAGTGTTAAACGAGTGGTTTTCTGTTCATACACAGTACGTCTAAGAAGTTGGGTTCTCCAGCCATCGGGAGCCTGCTGAGAAGGGCACCTTGACGCCCCCCCAAGCTTCCTTGGTCCCATTTTATAGATAGAAAGGGTGGTGCTGAGGGTAGGGGTTCAGAGGGAAGCAGGTAAGTGAATTAGTCCGTTCCCAGAGGGAGTTGGGGTGGCTCGGAATAGCCAGGCACTGACCGAGTTTCCACTCGGCTGCCTCAGCCACACTCCGAGAACCCGGCTGATAATTGCTCATTATGTGCTTAATCTGGGCACAGCCAGGCCTGGCAGCAGGATTGCATCACATCAAAGCGAGTTCTTCAAAGAAGCAGAAAGCTGGCCCCTGGGGTAATTAGCAGAAGGCCTATTCTCTCCTGCTCTGGGACAGTTGGGAGGGTTTCAGGCAAGTCCAAATGGCAGGAAGCGAAGCTTGGAGTTGTCAACTCTCTGGTGAACTAGGATAGGCAAGCTGATGACTTAAACCCCTCAGCCTTTCTCCTTTATATACTTCTGACATTCTCTCTTCCCGCCTGGCGCAGATGCCCTGATCAGTTGATTGTCCACTGCTTCCTGGAACACTGTATCCTCTGTCTAGGCAGCCAAGTTCTTTAGGAAAGAATCGGATAAAACGCTCTTACAAACACCACCATAACTCAAAAATACAACCTGAAAGAAGGTGACAGAAACTTGCCTGCACCTAGAGGTGCTCTGAATCCAGACATGGTGACTCAGTTTCCCAAGTTGCCCAAGCTTAGTGGCCCCGCATTGCTGTCTCATTTTGGAGAGTATTGGTTCAGCCATCAAAATGGAGCTTTGGGGTTAACAGGCTTTCCATGAGCCAGCCTGCCAAGGCAACTGAAGGATTTGCCTGGTCACTTGGTGTAACTGCCTTTCCCCTCACCCAGCTGGAGGGTGAGGCAAGGTGATGCTGTATCTCTAATCCCATTTGCAGTCCCCTGTCACACAACCAGGTATCCCACTGGCGTGATACGGAAGTGTAGAAAGTGCTAAGAGCCGTTATAATGGATTCTGGTACCTCTTTGTGATAGCCTGTGGGGTGGTCAGTCCACCAGGCCCCATTGAGTTTGACATAGGAGCTGAATGGTGCTGAACTGGCCAGCGGGGTATGGGCACCCATGGCTGCAGGGCGGAGCAGTGACAGTTCCAAGCCTGGCTGGTGCAGGCAGAAAAAGAGAAGCTTTTCCACCCTGCTTTGATACACGACAGTTCTCACTTGTTGGAGAGTTTGAAAAAGAATTAATCTTACCCTCTATTACTAACCATATTTAGTGATAGGCACTTTAAACAGTGAGATTATTGGGAAGGCAAATCACAAAGATGTTCTTGGATGAATGTTGAGCAAAACTCACCAGGCTGGGGAGAGGAGGAGGCATAGTTAACAGGGTCTCCTATTTTATGGAACTAAAATGGTGTATTTCAGATTTGCTGAAAATGCAGACTTTATTTGAATAACATCTTCAAGCATAATTTCTGAGCATTGACTTTCTTTGTATCAGTTATTTTGCTAACACTAAAAATAAATGATTAGATACATACTGTAAGACTTAGGGACAATGGACATTGCTAGTAGCTGAGAAGAAGGAGCCCCTGTATTCCTGGAAGCAGATGGGGATACTATCCAGAGCCAATATGAGTTTCCTTTTAGGACTCCCTGGCCCCCACTGCAGGCTTTCTGCCTGACCATTGGCTTGGAACTCACATGCTCCTTTTACTCCCGTGAATGTGTGATTCAAGAACCCCATGCTGAAAACATAAGCCTTTAAAATTGCTTCACAAAGCACCTGCAGCCTTTGCTAATCCTCAGGTGTGAATATCCTAGACACCTGCTCAATATTCCCTTGGTATTTGTGTTAACTATATGGGAAATCATGGTGAATGCTTCTGGGAGTGGCATGGTATGGTGGAAAGAGGAAACGTGAGCCTAGGGTTCAAGCCTATCATGGACCAGCGGGTCAGCCCCAATTTCCTTGTCTCTAGAAAGGGTGAGGGGTAGGATATGAGTGAGGCTAGCATGAGGCTGAATTGAAAACATCGCTTATTGGTCTCTTGACCCTTTCTGTCTTCCACCTGTGGGCACCAAACCATCTTCACGTCACTCCCACCCCCACACACATCCTGTTCAGCTCAGGAGCCTACAGAACAAGATCTGTGCTTGATTCTCCATCCCTGTGCCAGGGCAAACAAGTACTCAGAAATGGTTAAATAAGTAGCCCAGTTCATGTTCATTCTGTGTTGCTATAACAAAATGCCTGATGCCAGTTCACTTATGAAGCAATTTATTAGGCTCATGATTCCAGGGGCCAGGAGGTCCAAAGTGTGTGGCTCCAGAATTCTGGCTGCTTCACAACCTGGCAGAAAAGTGGGGAAAGGATCTGAGTGCAGAAGTACATGCATTTGTACCAGGAAGTAAAACTAGGGAGGGTCAGTCTTGCCCTCTTTTTGAGAACTTGCTACAAGGGAACTCCTCCATGCCTGCCTACCCATGGTCTACTTTGTTCCATCAGACCCCACCTTTAAATCGTCCTCACCCTGAGAGGTTGTCCTGGAGAGAAGTCCCCATCTGGCCACAGCAGTTTAGAAGCTAATGGCTGTGGCCGCAGTGTCTCAGCATTCTTCCCTGTGGGGAGTTGTCCAGGCCTCACCACGGTACGGAGGAATTTATATTTGTAATCCTAGGGAAAAGTTATCGGAATTCTAGTACATAAATTTCAATCTACCACTTACAGTGCAACCCACGGTAAAAGCAAAGAGGCACATCATATCTACGGTTGTAGGGAGACAAGGGGGTTCTGAGTCCAGGCAGAAAAGTGTCTAACTGAGACTAAACCTCAACCTAGGGAAGAACCTGGGTTTTGTTAATTTGTGAAGAGGCGGGTGGCTCGGGGCTGGATGATGGGAGAAGGGCAGGAAGTTCATGAGCTGGGCTGGGTAGGAGGCACAGTTACACCTCTGCCATGAGCAGAGAGAGGTGTGCAGAAAGAGTGTAAGATTCAGTCAGAGCCTCAGCTAGACCTATTGCATTGCTTAAAGTCAACTGAGGGGTGGAGTATTTTTCTAGTCAGCTTTGTAGGTATCAATACGCAAAAGTAGGGTGAGGGTTAACCAACATGGAGACAAATGGTCTTCTATTAGGCACAGCCATCCTGGTGGTCCTTCACAATTCCTCACAGAGTTCCCTCCAGAAGTTACCATTTCACCCACCAATTATTTGATCTCTTTTAGGAATATTTTTTATTTGCAAAAGAACACAAGGTATTGCCTACTTGATATGGATGGCATCTTGTTGAGCAAGTTAGACTGGGAGGAAAGAATGCAATTAAACTGTCAAAATGTAATCATTTCTCATATTTAATTTAAAGTGGCTCATTCTCATTTAGCTTTCATAGTTTCACGTTAAAAACAAAGAAAGTTACCAGGACAACTGGTAGTTACAAAATGAAGATGTGATGTTCTCAGAGTCGGCGACAGCTTAGGAGCTATTACCATTGCACTATTTTGCTTTAGTAACACAACGTACTGATGAAGCCCAGAATTAGCCAGTTTGAGGCACAATGGACCATTCTGATACAGGAAGTTACCCTGAACTGGCTGTTAGCCTTAAATCTGAGAGAGAAAGAGAGAGAGACAGAGACAGAGACAGAGAGACAGAGGTGATGCTTCCACTGGTCTCTGCTGTTTGGGGGCTCTTGGCCTCTATAAACAGTTCAAGCCTGGTTAGTTAAGCAGAATGAACATTCACCCTCAGCTCTGTCGAGGTGAAAAGCCCCCCTTCCACAGTGAGTGACCACATTCGTGCCGTTTATCCTGGAAGCATGTATCAACACTGACTTGGTGTACTGAGCTGGGACCCCAGACCCAGAAAAAAAACAGGACGTTGTTTCTCTTCCAAAGCATCTTAAGTCAGGGAGACAGGTAGTCAGTAGGGCACCATGGAGACCCAGGCTGAGCACAGAACTTGTGCTCCAGAAATATGCAGCAAATAAAGGAGAAGAGATGAAAAAATATCCAGATGAGTGAGCCAGAGCTACGGCTCCTGCCTGGGGGGCGGGCTGGGGAGTGGGGTCTGGCTATCTAGGAGGAGCACAATGGTCATCAGGTAAGCCATGTCTTTTGCACAGTATTTTCCTTTTCATTTAAAAAAACTAGTGAATATCTAGAAAGATACAGTGTCACTTATGTGATGTCATCATGTAAAATGCATTCATTACCCAAATCTAGTCATGAGACAACATCAGACACATTCAAATTCTGTCATGTAATCTTCAAACATGGTGAGGTCAAAAAACACAAAAAAGACCCAAGAACTGTTCCAGATTAAAGGAAAACAGGAGCGCTGAATTTATCTGGGTAAGTGTATAATTCACATATTTATGGTACAGAGTTACAGTGTCTTTAATTTACTCTCAAATAGGGGAGAGAAAATAGAACAAATGGGATGAAATGTACTCAACTGGTGAATCTGCATTCTGCGTTTATGAGAATGTCTTTAAAACTTTCATGTAACTTTGAAATTACAGTGAAATAAAAGACTCAAAATATATAGACTCAGTGATTTGGAAAAATGCAGAAAAACCCATAGCAGCCAAAATAAAATGCAACCACTCATAACGTCACCTCTTGTCCTGTGGGACTAACCGTGCTTTAACTGCAGTTTGCCACCTTCTCCGCCCTGTGCCTTCTCACAGGAGTCGGGATGGACTGCATCGCCTTAGCCCTGGCCTCGCCCAACACATTTCAGGTGCTTCTGTGGTCATGGGCAGGCATCATGTCAGAGGTCCAACTGGCGTGCCAGCACGTTTGGCTTGGCAGTGTCAGGGCTGAGAATCCTGAGATATAGATGCTTGACAATTGTAGCTGAATGGCACCAGGCTTTGAATAGAGTCTCACACTGACCTACAGAGGTCACAGAGGTCTCTTTGTGTCTTTTGGCCTTTTAAAAAAATCAGTTGGAAAGTGAAACATGTTTAAGTTCCTGGTATTCTTATTTTAGCACTCTCTGAGCCATCTCCAAAGGTTTCTTGGCAGCATTGATACTTTGGCTGTATTGTTTCTTGTTTTGGGGTGTCCCGTGTACTGTGGGATGTTCAGTGGCATCTCTAGCCACTTCCCACCAGATGCTGCATCAGCACCAACCATTTATAACACCAAAAACCTCAGATTTTCAGATCTCATTAAACATTCCCTGTGGGGAGCAAAACTATCTCTGAGATCCATGGTTGGAAAGGCGGATACCAGAATGTGGACAGAATTCCTCCATTAGCTCCTCCCCACATTGGAGTGGACTGGCTTGGGTCAATAGGGAAAATGAGTCCTGGGATCAGGGCTGAACTCCTGACTCAGTGGGGGAAAGAAGTGGTTAATATTCACACTTATCTTCTCTACCTCTCAGGAGACGAAATGATAGGCATTATGTAAGAGTCTCCACAGGGCTTGTAATAGTTGGTACAAAGACATTTCTGTTCGCTCTCTCGCTCTCTCACCATGAGAAAAAAACATAGCAAAGCCATATTTATTTTATAGGACAGTTAAATATATCCAAGGATTTATCATTTCCATCTTCAAGTTGCTTGCTGGTTCCAAAATGTCTCCAAATCTAGATATCTGTGGCAGGGAGAGAGACTATCATGTGGTTACCACACCTGGTTTGTTTTTCTCCTGAGTACACAGAAAAATGTCGAGGCTGTCTTAGAGGGAGGTGAGCTCCTGCGACAGTTACAGTTAAGGGAATGTGAGTTGCCACATTTAGTTTTGGTCCTGGGACTAGTGAAGCCACTAGATAGAAGGAGCCTTGGCCCTGGCATACACTGCAGAGCAGAGTCCCCTGCTCTGTGAGCTGTTATATAAACAGAACTCACACTTACTTGTATGAAGCTACTGAAGTTTATGGGCTGTTTGTTACACAGTGACTCATCTGTCTTGACTGATACATGTGGAGCAGAGAACCAAAATTGAGAACAGCTCTGTAGAGCTGGCAGAGCAAATTAGACGCTCTGAACAGTCAGTCTTGAGAAGATTCCTTAGCCTTCTCTGAAGTCCTACCCTCTAGGCCTTTGTTCATCTCACCTGTGCTCCAAGAATCCCTCCCCTCACTGCAGCCTCTGCTCATGACAGTATTGTTTATTCTTTCTGGTTAACTCAAAAAATTTCCAGAATCTTCCCTGGCCTCTGGTATAGAAGCTTCTCTCCCATGAGCTCTGGCTTGACTATATTATCTTCAGGACATTGTTTTGCAACAAGTTTTTGAGCTTTTCTCTTGATCAGAATTGGCCTTCTTAAAGGTGTCCTATTCCCCCAGGACCTCTGCCCCTAGTCCCTTAATCACAATAGCACAGAGTTAGATAGAAATATTATAGGCAGTCAGATATGGCTAGGCCTTTGAGGGAGTCAGTGCAGAAGACCAGATATCTTGTAACTTTGGAGGAGACAGACACCCCCTGCTGTAGGCCAGATCTCAAGACAAAAGACTAAACAAGTGCAGCCACACCCTAAGTATAAACATCAAGGAATGATACTCTAAATAGGTATGGATCACCTTGAGGAAGCCAGGGGTCACCATCCCAACCCCCTGCAGAAAGAGTCACTGCTCTTTAAGCATGCCCACTTGCTACGTGACTCACTCCCCCACTTGCCCCTGATTTGGTCAATTTTACCTGAGCAGTTAATCTTATTGGCTGACCATAGTTCTGTCCCACCTCATGCCCACCTGCCTTACCAGTTCCCATGTTTTCCCCATCTTGGACCCATCTCACCTTGTGGTTTTGCTCTATAAAATTCCTAGAAAAGATAGAGTCCTTGGCAACCCCCTTGGCACCCCTTCTGTCTCTCTCTCTCTCTCTCTCTCAGACAGAGGCTTTTTTTCTCTCAATAAATGTATTCTGCTCTTCAAATCATAACAGCATAATGACATCAAAACTCCAGCACACTGGTAATCAGTCATGGCTTCAAGATGCAGCCTCAGCCAGCCACGTGCCAAAACTGCTTGCAGAAAGCCATCCTCAGTAACACCGCTCACCCCTGCACATCATTTGTTGCCTGTATAATCAGGGTTCTGACCCTTGCCATGGACCTCAGTGGCGCTGGCATCTTGGCATTTTTATCACCCCCATTTCCAGTTTACCCAAAGCCATATGGTGAAGTTCATGTGAAACTTACCAAGCATCTATCCCCTGACCTGCCAAATGCCAGTTCTTCCCCGCCTGTGTGCCTCACGGGACTCCCATGGAGCTCAGGAGCAAGTAGTGACACACAGCCAAAGTCTGGGAGAAGGTGCAGAGGATAGGATGAGAGTGTCTGTGTGAAGCACAGATGTAGCAGATGTAAGGATGCGACCCCACGCTGCATCCCAGGCAAGAGGCCCAAGAGTAGCTGAGGCTGAGCTCACCTGGCCCTGGCCAGAATGCCAAGCCCTGAAAGAGATGGAAGATGGATGCTATGAGAAAATGAATCAGCAGGTGCAATCTGCATTGGATTCAGGACAGAAAAGCTGTGATTTCTCAATTTCACTTCAGGCAATTTCCTGGTATCTAACACTAGGCTTAGAATAACTCTTGGCATAGCCCTGAGAGTAAAATAAATACTGTATGGACCTCCCCCCTGAGAAAACAGCACTGTGTCCCTGAAACATGGCCTTTTCTTCTTGAATTTAACAGAATTTAAAAATTCTTCTTGAATTTTTTTTGGCAGATGGCAGACTACAAACTGGCCAGTGACCTGACTCTCCAACATCGGAAGAGCAGCCTTGGACAGGACCGCTTCCCTTTTCCATCCAGTGCTCTGGGAATGGCAATGTGACACATGGCCTGATGCTCTTTCAGATCTTGGGGCTCCAAAGAGAAGAGCAGAATATTAGCCCTGACCTACAAAACGCCTCTCGTGTTCTCCAGCTGTTTACTTTCCAAAGAAGTTATCATTTTTTAAATGTCTCGTTTTATTTTGTTTTTGATTAGTGAACATTAATTTGCACATAACAATGGGACTCCATATCTCCACGCATGCATAGAGGGTTCCCTGATGAAATCCAGCCTCTGTCCCCTCCTCCACCCTTCCTTCCTCTCCTAATCACTGTTATACATTCAGGGTGACTTTCTAACAAATCATGTTCAGGCAATGTCAACTTGTGAGTTTGAACTCCTGGCTAAATGCCTGTCACCTGGGATATTTTTTGACAGCAATATCAACTGTTTAGTCAGAGGTGGCAGTAAATTCTCGATCTGCATCTCACAGCTCTGTGACCTGGAGCAAGTAACTTAACCTCTCTGAGCTTCGATTCCTATCTCTAAAATGGTAAATAATGGTGCCAACTCACCTGTTGCTGTAAGATTGAAATGGTGCATTTGAGGCTTCCAGCGGAGTGGTGAGAGCATGTAATGACATGTAATGGCCAGTGATGACCACTACTGCTGCTGCTGTGACTCTCACTGCTATATATTACACACAAGTTGCTGTTGTAGACCTGAGGTTATACACCCTGGGTCCTTGAGATGAGAACCACGCAGATGTTACCAGCATATTGATATGCACACTTACATGTGCATAAGTGGTCTTTTTGGGGAAGGGGGGTCCTGGTTGCCTGCAGTGGCCAATGCAGCATGGGTTTCTCTTGCTCACCACATATCCACTCGCTCCTTGGCACCTTTGATCCATCTGCTTCTTGAAACCAAGTTCTTACTTCTCCTTGTACACTTTTCCCTCCTCTGTGAGCTCTCAGCAGCCCATAATCTTCTGCTCACACTTCACCTGTCCACCTCTTCTCTGCACACTGCATTCCGCCAGCCCACATCAAGTGTCATCCTGCAGCCTCCTCCTCCTCCTCCACTAGTGCAGCAGTGCCTGCTACACTGCTGTGGTCAGAGTTTTATAAGTGATGTCGCAGAGGCTCAAGAAGGCCAAGGCCCTCAGCCAAGGTCACAGAACTAGTGACCTTGCCTGACTCTAGATCCTCCTGGAGTGTGGCTATTCCTGTGTTCTGTGCATTGCCTTAGTGCATCCTCACAAGGACTGTAAGATTAGTGTCATTATGCCCACTTTTGTGGTTGCGGAAACTGAGACACCAAATGTAAATGATTCTCTGAGGTCTGTAGACCAGCAAAGGGCAGGGTGGAGCCCAAGTCTAGCTTGCTCCGATGCAAAGCCTGTGCCACACAGTCTGGTAAGGAAACAGCCAGGCTGGGACTGAAGGGAACAGGTATTACTACAAGCTCTTGGGTGCTCAGGCTCCCATCTGACACCCTGGCCACGGGTGGTGGGGCTGCACAGCGCCTCTCCGTATGGGCTCTAGGTCTGAACTCCGGCCATGCAGTGGCTCTTTTCCTTGAGCTCACTGTGTGCCAAGGAGGAGGTGGGGCCTTGCAAAGAGAACCCCAGCCTTGCCTCCCCCAGGCTGTGGCTGGAGTGGGAGATGGCAGAGGAGCCTGACGAGGCCATAGCAAGTCACCACCTGCTCTGCTGGCAGCAGAGAGAAATTCATTGAAGGGCAAGGGGGGTCCAGGAAAGGAATCTGCAGCAGCTGAGTTAGATCTTAAAGGATGCTGGCCCTAAAGGAAATAAGAAGGGTGAGAGGGTAAAGTTAACCCTGGACCAAAGAATGTTAAACTGAAGATTTTAAAAAAAGGATGCTGGATTTCAGGTCATGTATTCCAGGAGTTTCATGTGGCCTGGGACCTTTGACTCATAGACAACTCACCACACCACCAAAAGTGTGACATTTAGACAACAACAAACAAATATAACTATCACAAGTCTTCTGTCTGACAACTGCCCCGAAGCACCATGAGGTAGTGATTATGGCTTCTATGATTAGATGGGGGAGGTTCTAGGCTGTATGAGTCTTTGCGTCTTTTGAGCCTCAGTTTCCACATCTGTCAACGGAGTCAGTATTAGTTGTACCCACATCTGGGGCTTGGCACATAGTGAAAGCGGATTAAGTCGAAGAATGATCATGATAACTCACTACTCTCATTTCTGCGGCCAGCCTCCAGCAGGAGTCAGGACGCCATTTCTTTGCATCCACCAAGTCGTCTTTACCCCCATCACCCTTGGTCCACTCTCACTCCTTTTTGGAATCCTAGAGTGGATCGTGTGAGGTTCATACAAGAATTGCATAAGAAAGCAGAGCCGTGAGGTAAGGAGCACAGTGTACAAACGCCTTGGCCGGCTCCTCCGCCAGCGGGGATTTGCTTAGACAAATCACCATCACATCCAGTAAGTGCGATCTTAGCTTGACTAGTTAGTGACTGGGTCATTCCTGTCAGCCTCGGTTTCCTTTTAATTTACAGGGTGTTGGGGAGGACAGAGGGGAGCATGTACGCCAGTTTCTGGCATGGTGTATTGTGCACAGAAATCACTTAGCATAGCCACTTTTCCTTCTCCTCCTCCCTGTCCTCCTCCTCCCTGTCCTCCTCCTCCCTGTCCTCCTCCTCCACGTCCTCCTTCTCCTCTATGAGCCCCCTTTCCCTGTCCCACCCTAGATGAGTTAAGAGCGTCAGCTGTCTCCCATTCTGTCTCCTCGGGCACACACAGCCCGTTTCCTCTGACCCGTGCGGTGGCCCGTGCTGACCATCTGATTATGGGGAGAGGTGGCCGGTGCTGACCATCTGATTATGGGGAGAGGTGGCCGGTGCTGACCATCTGATTATGGGGAGAGGTGGCCGGTGCTGACCATCTGATTATGGGGAGAGGATGATAAGAGGCCTGTAGGCCTGTGGCTGGTCACCGAGTCCCTCAGATCTGAAAGCAGGAAATGGAGTGTCAGTAGGGACTGCCCTTTGGGGTGCTGGGGACTGTGTCCTGGTCACTCCTGGGGGGAGCACAGCTCTTTGCTGGTGCTTGCTATGCTCCCTGCCCGCAGCTACACTGGTGTGTTGCTTCTATCTTTCATTCATTCAGCAAACATTTATTGGTTAGCTGCTGCTTGCCAGGTGATCTAAGTAATCAAAATAAACTTGGGACTAAAGGGGACAAAAAGAGCCTCATGGGTGCTTCTATCTGGCAAAATGAGGCTGCCCAAAACCAAACCAAACAAACAAATAAAGAATCAAGGAAGGGCTTTTAGGTTAAATGACACTTGGATAAATCAACGTTTAAGCTAAGAGATAAAGGAGGAAAAGGTGAGAAAAGGCTGACAAGAGGTCAGGGCCAGCCCAACACTTGGGACCCAGGAGACAGGGGACAGAGGCAGAAGAAGATATAAACAGGGCCTTGGAGGCCTTTAAAGGGTCCGTATGCCATCTCAATGGGGCAGGGAGCCTGGGAGCCCAGCACAATTTCAAGCAGAGGGTGACATGTTTGCCCGTGAGCAGGTAAACCTAGATGATCAGACTAGGACACTGCTGGACCCTGGAGGTGGCTCTGCAGAATCTATGTAGTAAATCTGGATGTGTTGAGGTCACCTTGGTACCGTGGTCCTTCAGTTCACAAACTGAGTTCATCCACAGTTCTGGAAAAGAGGGCCCTCTTGATGTTCATGCAGGAAAGATGACTGTGGTCATGTGTGTCACCCAATGCAGAATTCCAAAAAGAAAAAAAAAGAAGAAAGAAAATAAAAGAAAAATTTGCCAAATGCTTCTGTTTGCAAACTGAACTGTGCACAAACAAAAGCATTCATGAACCGAGGTGCCACCGTGTCATAAAAATCCCTGTCATTCTCCATCCAAGGGCAGGAGGCCTGGTGAGAGGGACATCTGGTTACCTAGTGTGGATGGTGACTCTTAATGCTGAAATTCTGGGGTATGTCTGTCAGTGAAACACCTGAATAGAGCCTGCATGGGCTACCAATGACCTCTCACAGCAGGTAGGGCTTTCAGGGGATGCTGGCATTTTCCTAGAACAAATAAACTATAAATCTCATTTTTGAGCTCTACCCATTGGGAATTCACTGCCTTCCTCTTTAGGTTCTGTGAAGCTAACATAAAGCAATAAATGCTACGTGCTAAACACATAGTAGGTTCTTAAGAAAGAGCTAAGTTCCACCCCCTTTCCCTTTGTCTATAGAAAATGGGTTTTCTAAGCAGGGGGAAAAACCCATGTAATTAGAATTATAGGCACTTTTCAACTTGGTTTAGGCCCACATTTCAATCACACTGGAAACACCCCTTCAGCACAATTGCTGGGCTAATTATAAATCACTCCTTTTAATTCATTAAGCCAGGGTCCCTGAGGGGCCCCACAAAGGTGTGTTCTATTGGACTAATTCAAGGCTCTCAGTGTTTGGCAGACCTTCTTTGTCATCCCAGTGTTGGGGGACAGGCCTGACAGGTGTTTTACATCTCAGCTGGGTCATATCAGGTTCTCACTGAAAATGCTTAAATTTCAGAAAACACACTTGGTCTCACAGTACAAGCAGATCCATAGGAGGTGAGAGGTGTTAGAACAGGCTCCTCAAAACTTGAAAGGATAAAGTGTATCTTTCTTTAATATCAGCCCAAATTGAGAGATTTGAATGTTTAATGATGTGAAGAAACTGTTCTATTTTTGGATGTGGAGACATTTCCCCTCAGCATGAGCTGCTTGGGTGAACAGACTTATTCACAGACTGGATTTTGAGGTCTGAGATTAAACTAAATTGCCCACTGGATGTTATGGGTGTGACAACTTTGCATGAAAAAAATATGAATATAGTGTTTTTGTTAAATTATGAAATAGTATCTCTGTGGTAGAAGAAAGAACTACCTGCACACATTATTTTAAAATGTAAACATACAGTGAACTTAAATGCTTACATGACCCAGCCAGAAGAATTCAAATGTGTTTACATTGGTCACAATAATTAAATTTTAAAATGCCCAATTTTCTGAATGCAATAGAACAGCAAAAGGGAGTTTCGAGGCCCTGATGGGTCCTTCTCCTGCCCTCCGTCTTGATAGGACTCCTTCTTGATGGGCTCAAGGTGGACAACATCACCAGTTTTGGGGGTCGCAGCTTGTACATTCCAACTCCTTGGAGGGAGACGCTGGCCTCTGCCATTAGGGTGTCCAGGGGCCACAAAGGGCAGATGGAGGGCTGTGCATGCCACACACCATGGTCCACTCCACTCCACTCCACTCCACACAGGGCTGCATGGCCATGGTTCTGTTTGTTTTCTAACCAGCGCTTTTTGGAATGCCCATGAGAGCTTATTTTCACTGAAGCTTTGATCATCTCTCTGGTCAAGAGTGATAAAGCAAGAGTTCCATGTGTCTCCTGGCTTAGGGACAGAGGCTGGCTCAGGCTGAGTGGGTTTGTTTTTCTGTCCTTCAACAAGGCAAAGCAAGACAAAACAAAAACAAGGAGAGAAGGAGGACAGAGAGCAAGAGCCATGGCATAGAAGGCAGTGGCGGCGACCTCATAGGGCCAGCTGGCTTTTGACTGACGTGCAGAGGCAACTCAGCAGTGAGACTTCCTGTAATAAACGGCGGTGGGACAATCCAAAATCCACGTACTAAAGCTGCACTAAAGCCCGATCCTTACGCCATGCTACTTATAAAAACCAACCGGAAATGACTCAAGAGTATAAAGTGTCGAGTTATAATTCTGTTAAGACATTGTGAAAACATCTTTGTGAGATCAGTTAGCATATACTGTTTTTTTTTTTAACATGGGATACCAAAAATGTGAAAAAGAATATAGAAAATAATTATTAGAATGATTAGATTTGACCTGATCAAAATTAAGAACTGTTCTTCAAAGGCATGTAAGAAAACAAAAATAAAAAAACAAAGAATCCTGTTGTATGTTGGGAAAAATATTTTCAAAACTTATATCTAAGAAAGGATATATAGGCAGAATACCTAAGTAACTTTCGAATCTGAATAATCAAATAATAAAAACTCAGTTTTTAAAAATGGCAAGAAACTTCTCTAAACTTCATTAAAGAAGATATACACTGCGTGCAGAGTGTGGACACTGCCTGTAATCCCAGTACTCTGGGAGGCTGAGGCAGGAAGACCACAAGTTTGAGCTCGGCCTGTGCAAGTCAGTGAGATCCTGTGTGATCCTCAATTCAATCCCTAGTACCTCTCCAAAAGACAAAATAGAATTTTAAAAAAGATACATAGTCCAAAAAGGCTATGAAAGATATTTAACACCATTAACCATTAGGCAAATGCAAACTAAAACAATAATATGGATACTTCTACACTTTTGTTACAATAGCTAAAATAAAACCTGATGATATCAAGTGCTAACAGACATATGGAGAGCTGGAACTCACATTTTGCTAGTTGTAATACAGAAGAGCACATCCATTTTGGAAAAAAGTTTGACAGATCCATGTTATGTTAAATAGACACCTGTCATATAACTTAATAATCATATCCATTCACAGGTAGTCACCCAAGTGAAAGAAAATCTCAGTGTTCGCACAAAGGCTTTTAGATGTTTAGGGAGATTTTTGTTCATAATCGCCAAAGGCCAAAAACATCTCAAGCATCCCCAAACCACAGAGTGATAAGTTGAGGTCTATCCATGCAGTGGGCTATTACATTAAAGGGACACGAGTCTCAGAGAGTATTCCTAAGGGGCTGTGATGAGGCGCCACCCTTAGGATTTTTTCCCTCACAAACCCACCCTCTGACCATGAGGAAAAGAGCAGACAAACTCCTGGGGAGAGGGAATAAAACATCTGTGCTCCCCAAAACTTTCAAAACCATGGAAAACAAGGAAAGACTGGCAAATGGTCAAGATTTTTTCCTGAACAGAAAACATTAATGAAAAAAGAAATTGGTTGAATTCAAATGAAGTCTGGAGTTAACTATTGTTTATTAAACTACAAAAACCTTTCAGAGTTTGGAGCATTTCAGATTTTAGGTTAGGGAGGCTCAGTGTGAGTATCAAGGCTGGTTTCTCTGTTAGACAGATGTGTCATGGTAATACAATGAGTGATAGCTTGATGCTTACAGTTAATTGGTTCCAGGGGGCACAGTAAAAATGATCAGTACCAAACGAATTGTTTGGGCTAGAAAGGGTAGTAAGTCAGGATGCAATCAGCATTGACCTGTTCTAGGTTGTAGACCAAATACTAGACAAATGACAAGCAAGTACTGGGAGAAGATTTTCAAGTCAAAAGTCATGGAGTACCAGATTCACTGAGTGTCATAACAGTCAAGTATCAAGGTCTGGCTACATGAGACTGTAACAGCAGAGGAAATTGCCACCAGTGAAGGACACACAGGAACTCTGAACTCTTAGTAACTTTTTAAAAATCTAAATCTATAATTATTTGAAACCAGAAAAAAATCTTAAAAACTATATCAGATGCATAGCAGTGTACTTTTAATAAGTGCTATTATGATTCTTTTGAGAAGAAAACATTGGTAGGGACAGAAAATTAGAAAACTGCTATCTACACTGTCTGGCAATCCATAGAAGGCAAAAAGTATAAGTTGTAACAGCTCAAAGCAAGAAAGGAGGAAAGAATTGTATGATCAATCCTGTCTGTTTTCAGAGGGGAAAAAAATGAAAACCCAAGAGAAAGTATCAAGAAGAAGAAAAATAATAACAAAATTGAAATAACAGAAATAACACAGGTGAAAAAATTACAGTAATGACTAAACAGTAAAAAGCACCTACTGCTTGTCAAGCACTGTACTAGGTGCTTAACTCCCAATTACCTCATTCAGGAAGACCCTGTAAGATGCATTTGATAACAGCCTTCATTGACCAAGAGCTTGCGGAAGGTCAGCAGGGTAAGCAGCACTCAGGATGACATGGCCAGCAAGTTGCAAGAATGGGCTTTGAGTCCAGGAAGGGAAAGGGAACCAACATTTTTAGGGCACCTGCTGCGTAGCAGGCAAACTGTCAAGGGGCCCCTAAATTTTAATTCTCAAATCCCTTACAACCATTCTATCAGATCAGTACCATTATCCCAAACTCATCCGTGAGACTCTCCAAGCTGAGGTAATTGTCCTTTGACTGCCAGACGGACACCTGGGACTAGAATTGGGGTGTACTGAACTCAGTCCTGTGTCCTCTCCCCCACCACAGGGTCTTCCCTGTACCTGCAGACAGACCAGTGAGAACAGACTAGAAGCTCTGTCTCCTCACATCCTTTTTCTTCTGTAGTTAGGAGAGCTTAGCTTCCTTAGTTGTCTGTACAGCTTCTGCCATTTTACATACAGAAAAGACATCTTCTACCCATAATTCCTTAAGATTCATGGAGATAACCTAGGGGCTTTTAAGAGCCTTAAGACACTAGATGAGAACTGTGTCCATTTTACAAATTTCAAAACTCATCCAATGCCTAGTAAAGTATTAAGAGAATCAGTAAGATGTTAACATATGACAGGATTAGCTGAGGCTGATGTCAGAGGTACTGGCCAAGCCCTAACTGTCCACGACCACGAGGGTATGAAAAGAATAACATGGTTTTAGACATACTGGGGGAAAAGAACAAAGCAATCATCTGTTTGTATCTCTCTCCCATCTGTGGCTGCAAATGGAACACATTGAAAAGGTCACGGGAGATCAGGAGATTTAGCCCACTAGGCACAATACGGCTTTGTGGTCCGGTTTATTTTCTCATGACAATGTAAAATATAGATTGAGATAAACTGAAATCCTTCATATTTGGTTTTATAGCTTAAATTCATAAATTCTCTATGTTCATTAGAAAGTGATGGACTATCTGCACCCACTTGAAAAGATGGCATCCCAAGGGATAGAGAGAGGAATATTAAAAAAAAATCCTGATCAAAGAAATATTGCTTCTTTCCTCCTTTCATTGAGCAGATGTGCGGTGTGTCCAGAAAAAGAAATAGAAAAATTCCTGAGTGATTTATTTGATGAACCTAGTTTTAACTGAGGTTATTGCATGCCTGATATTCTGACGGGAGTTATTAGTTTCCAGCTGAAAATGACCAAAGAGAGTCTCATTCACTTCATCAATATGGCCCATTTATAGGTTGTCAGGAAGGCGACACCGGGCAGCCACAGTGCTCTGTCTTGGAGTTATTTCTCTATTAGATGGTTGCTTGTCTTTATCATGGAGACTTCTGGCTATTTAAGAAGCCCCATACCACGAGAGATATGTCTGTTCCATCCCAGCATTTCAGACATTAAAAACAGATGCATCACCTAGACAAATGAATCTTTTACTCAGCAGCATCACAAAAGCCCTATTTCTCACAGAAAGAATGAAAACAGATCTCCCAAAATACATTTGTTTTCTCAAGTGCAACTTGAGTTTTGCTTTTGCAGTGACACTTTGTATAACCCAGACTTTGTGAAGCAATAAAATTATTTTCAAAAAGTGATGAGTGGGATTTACACAGGATCATCTAATATACTCACTAGTATTCCTCTGAGTATTATCTGTTGTCTTCATTCTATAAAGGACAGTGTACTACACACACCTAATTTTAAAATAACATAGAAATTTGTAAAATGTGTAATCTCAGAAAGAAAAATAAAGCATTCATTCCCAGACTGGAGAGCAGGTGGGCGATTTATCTACAGACTGAAGAAGCTTCCAGCACTCATTCAGCTGTGGGCTCTGGATGCTCCTTGGGAACCATTGGAAAACCTGTGAAAATCTGGAAGAGACATTGGTGTTACACAGGTTCGGAAATCTTTTGTAATCCCATAATACCTTCCTAGGTTGTTACAGTGCTAACAATAATGACGATGAACATTTGTAATATATCTTACTATGTGACATCTTTAATCCTTGGAACAATCAGTGCTATGATTGCCACTTTACAGATAGGCACTTTAGGCTTAGAAAAGTCACACAGTTCACCCCCAAAATGTACAACAGAATGGGCAGAGCTGGGATCCCATCTCTCATCTTCTGAGTCAGAAGCCAGCCACTAGCCACTCTGTACTTTGCCTCCTGGTTTGCCCTGTTCTACTTGTTTCTATGTGGGCCTGTTTATCCCACCTGCATTCAGTGAAAATGAATTTATCTCTGTATCCTTGACAACTAGTGAGAACCCGACCAAAGCAGACACTGATTTCTAAAGAAAGGAGAAAATGGAGACTTCTAGTTTTAGAAACTCGTCTCCCACATAGAGTAGAATTAATTTAGATTATGTATGTAAAGCATTTAAAACTGTGTCTGACACAACGCAGGAGGCCCTGTCATACATGAATGGCTTTCATTACGCAATGTTTAGAAAGTCACCTCGCCTTGAGAGCGCTTCTTGGCTTCAACTAAGGGAGAAGCCTGGGACCTGTAGTGGATTCCTCTAGCAGGATATTTGGCACAGAAAGGTTTGAAAACCAATCAGAAATCACAATTTTAAAAATCACTCTTTTTTCTTTTAATATATATCAGTCCTTTTTCTTTTTAATATATGTATATAATCATTTTACTATATTATATATATCGTATATACTATAATATAAAAGATACTGATTTTATATATGGATCATATACAATACTTAATGACTCTTCTCTTATGGTTGAAAATTGTGTATCTTAATGAAAAATAAAAGTAATTCTTGAGGGAGGGATTTTTAGAACAAACTTTGCTCTGTTAGGCTGTGAAGGGAAATGATAGAGTTTGAGAACAGAAGTTTGCCTGTGTATAATATTGAAGGTACAAACTCTTCCTTACTTAAAAAAGCAGAGCTGGCCATAGTTATTTAGGGAGAGCTCCCTAGCTTGATCTGTGGATATTCTTTATAGATGCAATGTTAAATGTGAGGTTAGAAATTTATTTTTCATTTACCTCTATGGTGCTGTGAAACCCAGCGTTATGAGTCGGACATTATTACTAGTATCAGGGGCATTGTGTGATTTTCCCCAGACCTTTGCTGGAAATTTCCCAAGGTGGTAATGAGAAAATGATTACAATGAGATCTGTTTGTCTCTGATTTCTGTGTCCCAAATTACAAGGAGTCCAGGAACAGTCCTTCCCAGGGCACAGTCTAAGCACAGATCAAGGTGATGTCCCTGCTCTATTTTATTTTAGTTACTGATATTCCTGGTTTGCCTGCCTCCCCTGAACAGATGTTTCTCTGAGCAAAGCAGCCGGCTGTTGAAATGACTTCTGCGTCTCTCATCAGCAGGATGGGAGGACCAGGAGATCGGCTACTCTTCAGCCCTTTGGATGGGTAAGTGTTGAAAGTTGAGGTTACTGTTACAGAGGCGCAATTTATAACACACTTCAGTTCATTAGGTTTCATGATGGTTATAACCTTCATTGAACTGGCTTTATAAAATAATTAGGAAATACCTGAATGAAAGAGAACAAGGAAAGAAAACTTGGGATGCATAGATTCATGCCAGTTTATTTTTCCCCAGGAAGGATCAGACTCATTCCCAGCATTGGCGTGCTGAGTCTGGACTCAATAGATCAACTTGTCGCGGGTATCGGGAGGTAACCAGTGAGCTTCCAACTTTGCTTGTAGATGGAGAAGCTTCAAAATAATGAACACTTAAATATTGCTTATCATATGCTATCAAATAGACAATATCTGCACTGAGATTTTTAAAAATAATTTCATAGGTAAGTATACATTTTGTAGGTACATATATATTTTAAAGACTAAGATCAATTAAGAGTATCCTCTTCATCCATAAAATGGCTCACTTTCCACAGGTAAATATAGAAAGAGTATTTTCCATATATACACATATCCTATATGTAATATATAGAACATATATATATATATATATATATATATAAAATATATAGTATATAGAATACATATGCATCCCCCCTAAGAGCTAGGCATTAATTACAAGCATCTCTTCAAATCCTTTTTCTGAACAAAGTATGCAGAAAAATCCTTTAGCAGCAAAAACTTGTCTTGCTGCTGACCACTTATTTGATTTCAAAGCAGTATCGGGCCCCAGAGGATCTCTACCCTCTGCAGGCTGAGCATTCCTCAGAAGAGCAGCCACTGGACTTTTTAGAGCCAAGAAAATGTTTATTTTGTTGTTTTCAAGACAGAGTCTCAAAGATTCAGTGACTGACAAGCCCAGGCCTTTCTGTTGCAAACACAATGAAATGCAACAAAAACAAAAACAAATCCACTGTCCTGTTTCTACCTCCAGCTCCTCAGAGTTGTTTTGTTGAAAAAGCCTCTTTGAGAATTAGCTCCCCTCCTTCCTCTCCCTGCCCTCCTTTCAGTTTGTTTTAAAGGTTTTTGTTTTTGTTGTTTTTTCAACCATGCCTTTGTGAATGATAATGAATTGGTGCTCTCAGAAGAACTTGAACTTCTCAAATAAAGGATGTGTCCATGTGGTAGAGGTTTAACTTGTTAGCATTGACATGATTCTCTTCAGCGTTTGGCCCTATTAACTTGATTATTGACCCACTGTTTATTGTCATTGTCATAGCACTTAAATGCAAAAGGTCAGACCAGACAGAAAGACAGAATGACTGATCTTCCTGTGATGAAATAGCTGTTCTCATCTGCTTTCATTTCGGGGTGGCTGACACAAAACGTTTCTGACTTCAACTCCAAAAATTAAACAAAACAAAAACAACCTAATTTCAAACTCACTTGAAAATCTGCGAATTTGAGTAGGAATCAGTATTCTTAAAAATGACCATGTACGCCCTTTGAGCCAGGAATTCTGCTTAATTCTAACTCTGCAAAACAAGAGGCCAGACAGAAGCACAAAGGGTTAGATGCAGAGCTAGTCACCTTAGCTTTGAATACAGTTGCAAAACACTAAAGACACTCTAGATGTCTAACTATTGGGAATTATCTAAGAAAATTATGCTGGAACACAATTCCATAATTCAAAATCATAGTTTCAAAGGTATTTCTCAAGTACAAGAAAAATTCATGTTTTATTAAGTAAACTATACATCTTCTTAAAACACAAGGAGTGAGCCTGACTTTATTTTTTTAATTTAAAGAGGATAAAACAGAGTAAAACCAATCAAACCCGTGTAAGAGATACAGGACTTAAAAACATTACAAAATCATTAATAGTTACCACCATGCCTTTTGATGTCTTCAAATGGCTTGTTTCAAAGTCCTTTATGGCATGCATTGTCTTGTTTTTAGGTTTCTATTCTATTCTGTTCTGTTTGATTGTTACTATATCCGAAGTTATCTGGAACCTGGCTTTCTAAGAAATACCACATTGGTAGATGAATAACAACAGAACCTGCAAAGCTTTGTGCTTGCTTCCCACTGAGTGAAGAGAGAAGTATTTTTATTCATTCTTCATATTTGTGCTGTTTTCTAAATGTTCTACCACAAGCACCTATCTCATTGATAACTGAAAAGCCAGCAAGTAGCATTTTAAAAATTGGCAGAGATGCAAACTCTTGCACTTATGTGTTTATCTGAAAGATGGATCCATGGTCAAGGGCAGAATTGCAAACCTGTCTCACAGCTCCATTTCAGAACCTGTATATAGTTGTCAAAAGGAAGTCCCACAACATGCCTCTAGCGCCCAGCTCTTTATTAATGCCACATGTGCTCTTGTAAGGTTGAGTTATTAAGTGATATACAATAATTGTCTCTACTCCAAAGTAGACATTTATTTCCCTCCACTCATGCAGCTCTATTTCGGTATCATTTATCACAACGGCATTGTAAGAATCATCTCAGTGGGTTGCTTCTCTCCGACCTCTCTTTTAATGCCAGCCGACCTAAATGGCCCCAGTAAGAAATTAAATATAATTACCTATGGAATCGCACAGGGCAAAATAAGATCGCACGGGCTCCCGAAGTGGAACAAGGCGTTTGCAGGCCCTGGTCCTCAGTCCTCCCCAGAGTTAATTTCCTCCCTCCTTGACAACGTTTACATGCAGCTGCACAATGACCTGTTTAGTTGGCAGTGGGAAATTATGTCATTTGCAAGCAAGCTTTCAGCTGTGATATTTTATAATTGTTAAGATGAAAACCCGATAATCCTCTCCCCCTTCACACAAACTGCAATCCATCTTTAAACCTGTGATAATTCCTAAAACCTGCCGCTTAATAAACTAACAAACCCCAGGCCTATGTGATTTTACGGGGAGTCAATCTTTGATCAGCCAAGCTGAAATGGGTCTGATAAGGGGACGCCCTTCCACTCCGGAGTCGCCACTTGAGTGGGTTATTGCTGTGTCCTCCCCATCCTCAAGTGCCAAATAAGCAGAAGTCTTCCCGAGCTTCTTATCTCTTTCACTTTCTTCTGGAGATCTCTGTCGCTTTAATCCCGCATGTCTGCTGCTGGTTAACAAGGAAATCCTATGTCAATTATCGCCAACAACTTCCTGCTGGGAAGCAGTGGGGAATCAAAGCATTTGAGAGCCTTTTCACACCAGCGAGTGGTGCAGGGCCTAATTAAATGGCCCTCATATCCTGCAGCCTGGCGGAGGCCACATGATAGATAGCTAATGAATGATAGCCGCGTTTTGCTGGGCACGGTTTAGAGGCCTGTGGGCTGCAGGTGTGCCGCCAAGTGGGGCTGCCAGGCTTCGTGGGTTTTTCCACTTCTGCTAAACTTAGGGGACTGTTGTCAGTGACGGTCAGGGGGGTCGGAAGGGAGCTGACCTTGGGGAGGGCCTATCTTATCAATGGCTGTATAAATCAAGTAGAGTGAGAGAGGGGGATCAGGGACAGACCCACAGACATTAAATGTAGGCCTGGAAGGTGACCGCTCCTTTAGAAACACCCCCATAGCTCCAGCCTGGAAGATCCCCCGCAACCTGAAGATTCTCTGCTAATTCTGTGCTCTTTCTCCTTCCTGCAAATCATTTCGTTTAAATGACTTATTCCTGCTAGAGGTATACCTAGTTTATAGACAAACTAAACTAAAAATATACGTTTTTTGTTTTGTTTTTTGGCAAGAGAAGTATCTTTGTGATTCACAGTTTTTTCAGGCAATGTGGCTTTATCTAGAGCAACAGTCCTCCAAGTGTGATTCTGGACCAACAACATCTATGCATCTTGGACCATGTTAGAAATCCACTTTCCTGAGGCCCCACCACACAACTCCTGAATTTTTGCGCACAGGGTCAGCAAATCTAGTTTTTAACAAGCCCTCTGCGTAAGGTTGAAGCTTGCTAACATTTGAGAATCACAGATCTAGCACATTTCCAAGAGTCTTATTTTAAAGATGAACTATTTGGGTTGTTAATCATGAATGTCAGCATTAAAAAAAAATCCAGCATATGGCTCTATGACACACTCCGCGCTGTGTCAGTCAGTGACTGTTTGCCCTCCCTCCATCAGAATACCTGTGCGTAAGCCTGCAGTCATTTCTGAGTTCTGACTCACTACTGAGTGAGGCTGCTTTTGTGCCCCTCTGAGGGGCTGGAGTGGGAGATGGAGGGTCTCCCCACTGAAATGCTTAAATCTGTTTCCCAGAGGTGATTCTTAACCATTTGGATTTTTAAAAACTCAAAAACCCGAATAGGATTTATTGCTCTTATTTTGTAATGAATAACGCTTACCCACAACAACATTTCTTAAAAGAAAAGGCACTTTTCAACAGGACAAAAGAACTAGAAAAGGCATAATTTCAGAAGCAAAACCATTTAAATAGAATCAGTTTATATTTATGAAAATCTCATGATGCTATTCTTGTGTTCCTCTTTTAACTATAGTTTTGTGAGCTCCTTGGCATGAAATGGCATCGGCTTGCCAATTGCTATGGTTTGGAACAAAAAATTCTCTCTAAAAGGCTCATGTGTTCATAAGTGGGGGCTTTGAGGGTGGTTAGACCATGGGGTGCTAACCTCATCAACAGGTTAATCCACTGATGAACTCATGACTGAATGTGCTTTTGTTGCTGGGACAAAATATCCAACATACACAAGTTAAAGGAGGGAAGGCTTATTTTTAGCTCATAATTTATAGAGGATTCAGTCTATACTATGCTGTCTCCAAGGCAGGGTGGCATGGCAGAGGAGAAACAATCCTTGGTAGGGTAGGAAGGAGGCAACAAGCAGGAACCTTCCTTTCCCTTTTATCCCATCCAGGCTATAAGCCTATTGGACAATGCTACACGCAGGTTGGGTCTTCCCATCATCCACACTCAGAGCTATGCTAAACCAATCAATGGACATATTTAGTTACCATACACTTGTAATTCATATTAATACATCCTAGATCCATTTGCCCTTGAAAAACCCCACCTATCAGTATATGAAGCTTTGGGGAAACATCTACATATAAACCATAACTGTGCTATTAGGAGATGGAGCCTATTTGGAGGAAATAGATCACTAGAGATGTAACCTGGAAGGCTGCATTTTTGTCCCTTCCCCTTCTTCTCTGGTTCTTTCTTCATTTTCCCTTTCAGGTTGCCATAAAATGAGCAGCTTACCTCTGCCATGCCCTTCTGCCACTGTTTCTGTATCTTGGAGCCAGTTGACCATGAACTGAAATCCCTGAAACCATAAGTCTAAATAAACCTTTTCTCCTTTAAGTTGTGCATGTCAAGTATTTTGTTCCAGCACTGAAAAAATTACCAGTGCACCAACTTTTTTGAGATAAGAGTCTCAGAACTGTCATCTTTTAGTCTTTGCAGGGTCATTTCTCCTCCTGAGCTCATGGCAAATACTACTGATCACCCAAGTCTTCTGCCTTTCTCAGTCCATGCTTGGTCTCAGAAGGGCCCATAAAGTCACTCCTGGGCAGTCAGTGTTGCTCCTACAAACCCTTTGCTGTTTCTCCTCTTATGGTTCCTACAGTCACAGGCTTGGAAGTGAGCTTTCTAAGGATACTTCATTGGCTCACCCTTCCAGCAGGTAGAATCAACGACAGCCACCCAAAACAGCAAAAGGAATTGAGCCAGTGGTGGCCCAGTGGTTAAAAGTGCCCAAGCACTATCATTGGAGCCATAAATTTGAAACAGTGTAGATTAGTAATAATAATAGTTTTGCATTTCTGATTATATCAAAATAAGTAGGAAAAAAGGAATCCTGGTCTATGATGGTTTTTCCATAGTTTAACTCAGGAAGGTCTACTAATGCCTTACAGTCTTTTTATAGAGCATTTCCATAGCAAATTAGCAAATCTCACAAACACCATTTCTTTGAAGGTGAAACACAGCACAGTTGCAAAATTGAGGAAAATTACACTGTCCCATTTGGAAGCCAATGATGACTTTAATGTTTTTTTCTCTACTGCCAATAAGCCAAGTTACTTGATGTCCAAATCTATTGCACTTGCTACACCTGGAATTTGAAATGTTTCGGAAATGTTTGAAATGTTTCTCTTAGTCACTTTCTTCATTGCCCCACATCTTAAAGGAAAACAGATTTATTTGGTTCACATTTACCATCCTGATTGGCCAGCTCCAAGGCACAACAGCATGACCAGACTTTCACAGGACTCAGTCCTTGTGCAAGGTCCTCCAGGTGGATAACCTCATCTCTGACTAGCGACTCTTGTTATGAGGAATTTACAGACCAGGAAACGGAGATGCACCACAGTTAGACTGCTTAGCTAACCAGTGAGGAAATATGGGGTGAGATTCAAGATGCTCAGAGAGTGAAGAACTGTAAACTGGCTGCTACAGTTCCAACCATCACAGAAAGACAAAGGCAAAAGCCCTACCTAATAATATCTACCTCTAATGCTACTTGCAAAAACTGGTCAAGCGGTAACTGCTAGCTTTAGGAGAGCCTTGGAAATATGGTTCTGTTTGTTTAAAAAGGAGAAAGGTGACTATTAGGAAGCCACCAGCAGTCTATGCCATAGTAATGAATTCTCATTCATTCTTGGGAAGAAGTCCCTTAATTCCCACTGTGGCCCAAGGGCCCTCTGTGCATCAGGATGTATTTTGCATTTCCAGTTCCTTCTCTGGGACACAAGCTTATGTGGCCCACTGGAGGGCACATTTCTCACATCTCTGGGAATGGGAGTCACAATTTATCAAATGTCCATAAACGTGGTCATATGATTGAGTTATCAAAAGAAGAGCTATGATTCCATTCAGTCCTTAGCAGTGCAAAAATAATTGCATTTCATCAAAATGGAGAGAGGAAACTTACAATATTCAGGTCACCTATGTCACCTTCCTACACATTTTGTTTATCCTGAGTCAGTTCTCCATAAAGGTACACAGAAAGGCAATATGGTCACATCTTCTCCTCTCTCCCACTCGAAGGTCTTTGATGGCTGCCTGCTCATTTATACTAGCATGCTAATGTCTGCACAATCCCATACTGACCTATCAGCCTACCCCTAGATTTCACCCGAAGCAAAAGAAACAACATGGTGTTATGGAGTCAACAGTTATTGAGAACTTTCACTCAGGCCTGGTGACACATCACAACAGTAACAACAAGAGCAACAACTAACATTTATTGAGGGTTTGTCACGTGCTGGATGTTAAATATTTTACGTGTATCTGCTCATTCATTCTCATCAAGATCCAATGACATCATTACTATTAACATTTTCATACATTATCTGGAGCATTTATCTATAGTTCCATAATGAGCCCGGGAATCTTAGCAGTTTAAAAGAGTGGCCACTTCCTCACCTCACAGTGAGTTGGCAATCAAGGCTGGGCTTGGGATCATCATTCTTTTGGTCTCAGAGGGGCCATCTGAGGCTGGCAGCTGGAGTGGCAGTGGTGTTGTGGGTCTGGGTCACTCCTCAGGAGGAAGGTTAGCCTGGGCTCATTCACATGACAGGATTCAGAGAAAGAGCAGAGAGAGAACTGAAGGCCTAATACCACACAGAGTCAAAAAGGGCCATCATAACCTCTGCTGCCAATAGGCCAAACCAAGTGTCACATAGCCAAACCCAGAGTCAAAGAGTAAGAAAATAGATCCCATCTTGTGATGGGAAGAAAGGAAAAGTCTCCTATCAAGGGATGTGAACCTAAGAAGTCAGGTGATGGGAGCATCTCCTACCTACAGGGATTCTAGACAACACTAGCCAATCTGATCACACTCTCACAAAAGCCCTGTCATGTAGGTGCTATCATTGTGTCTATTTTATGAGTGAGCAAGCCAAAGCAGAGAGAGGGCAAACACTGCCCCAAGGTTGCACAGAGCTGGTGAGGGGGGAACTGGTCCCAGACGAGCAGTTTAAGTGCCATCTGAACAAGGCTGGTACTTTGGTCAACAGTGGATGTGTGTCAATGGTGGCACACCTTTTAGAGCTTCCAAAAATGATGCAAACGCCATAGGTCCGCTGCTGGTCCGTTTCTGGTTTTGACATTGTGCTGTGCTTAGCAGAGAGCTAATCATTGGGGGAAGTTGTTTGAAAGGTACATGGAAGCGCCCTGAACTATTTTTTTTTATAACTTCTTGTGCTTGTTAAGCTTATTTTAAGATAAAAAGCTATATGAAACATGATGGGCAGTTCAAACACGTAGCTAACATTCCATACACATATAAATAACTGGGTATGGTGCTTGGTCACATGTTAGCTTCCTCTGCTGAAAAGTCTTATCCATTTAAGAGAGCAAGGAGAAGACAGGTATGGGGGTTCATGCCTAGAATCCCAGCACTTTAAGAGGCTGAAGCAAGAGGAATGCTAATTCAAGCCCAGCTTGAGCAATTTAGTGACTTAGTGAGATCCTGTCTCAAAACAATAAGAAAGAAAGAAAAGAAAAGAAAAGAAAAAAGAAAAAGAACAAAAGACCTAAGAATGAAACTTGGTACAAAGGCCCTGGGTTCAAATCTCAGTGTCTCCCCCACCTTACACTACATGCCTTACCCCCAAAAAAGAGATAAGAAAATCTCAAGGTCCTAATTTGGTATAAGAATGGGCACCATCTCAAACAACTAGAAAATGACTATTCATCTCAGGCTTGGAGGAAGTCTAGGATGCATAAGGGACCACAGCTGGTTTCACGTCAAGGCGAAGTATTCAGGTATAGAGTGAAAATTGACATAGTTGTGAATTTCAGATTGCATAAGATTCCTTTGCAGAAAATCTTTTTCAAATCTCACAGATCCCTGAAGAGCCTCACCCTGGAACTGAGAGAACTGTTGGGACACCTAATTAAAAGAGAACAATGTAATTCAGGGATTAGTCTAAACTGATAGGGTTGAGCCAGGCATTGTTTCGTACCTTTCTAAATTAGTGGGAAAAAATGTCTCTAACAGAAAAAAACAAAACAAAAAACAAAAACAAAAAACCACACATTTGCAAATGAGAGGCTCCAAGTAGACCTAGCCAGGCTGGATTTTCACAAAGAGTGAGATAACAGCCTTTGAAAAAAGTATAAAGGAAAATAAATAGCCATGTGTTAAAGTCCTAGCGATATAATTAGAGTTAATGCCGAAGGTCAGGCACTCCTGGGAAGGGATACAGATATGAGCCACTGCACAAGCTATTCTCAGGGGTACTACCTGTGTGGGAGAGTATTTTCCAAAGGACCAGTTGGTTTTACTTGATCTCTAACAGAGAAGCCTAAAGATTGTGTGAATAATAATGATAATAATAAAAATAGTCCCAGCTAACATTTATTGGGTTCTGTACGCTCCTGGCACGGTTCAAAGTGTGTCATTGGTCACTCTATTGAGTCTTCCAAGATCTAGAAAACTGAGGTTTGGAGATAGTAAGTAACTTTCCGAGGCACAAAACCTTCATGTAAGCAAGCTGGGAGGAAACAGAGCTTGCTCCAGGCTGGGGAGAGGCTAACTCAGGGACATAGTACCCACACTTTCCGTCCCTGGAGTTGGCTGGGCAATGGGGGTGCAGCCAGTTTTAACCACAGGAGGACTCGTAGAACCCCTTCCTTCAGTGAGGTGCACTCTTCTCCTCTCCCACTTCTCAAGAAAAAAGGATCGAACCATCTCCAAGCCCAGTTTTGGAGTATTTCGTCTGGAATGTATTTTTGTTTATGATGTGAGGGTTGAGATCTAGCATTCCTCCTCAGTCCCAATGGCCAGCTAGTTATTCGTGCATCATTTACTACGAAGTGATTCTTTTTCCATGGAATTAAAATATCACATTTGACATGTATTTTGTCCCCATATGGACGGTAATCTCTTTCTGGATCTATTTTGTTTTTGATATATTGCTTTATTCCCCTGTCAATGGCATATTGTTTGCATTACAGTTTTGTGCATGTATGTATACATGTGTGCATATATGCATATACACACAGAGAAAGTGGTAAACTATATATAATAATATATAGTATACTGTAGTGAGTTTTATAATTTTTAAGGGAACCTCGTGAACATTTTGCTCTTCATACTTCTTTTTGTCATTCTCAGATAGTTACTACTCTATAAAAACTTTAAAATAGCTTCATGAACTCCCAGCCCAAGCATAGGAAATAGTGGGTTGCTGAATCGAATGCATTTCATTTTTAAGTCGATTTGAGAACTGATGGCTTGACGTTTTCTTATACCCAGAACATGATGTTTCTCCATTTTAGGGGGGTTTATTTTAAGATCTTCAATAAGATTTTATAGCTTTCTTCATATAGGTTCTATGCCTTGTTATTAAATTTATTCCTGACTAATATGGTGAATGTAATGTTTTCATTTTCCCCACGTAGCTGGTTTTTGTTAATGTGACAGTCACTTGTGCTGGTCCAGAAGACCTCCCTGCTCAGGTGCCCCCCTTACATCCTTCCAGATGCCCCCCTTCCCCAAAGGGCCAGAGGGTAAACAATCTCTAGAAGACTGATGGGAGATGGATTATAAATCTCCCTCCTCACCTCTCCTCAAATCTCAGTCTATAGGCGATGCTCTCTGGGACCAGCCAGTAGAGGAGGGAGGACCCAGGTCCGAGGCTCGCAGATGACTCAGCTCAATAAAACAAAAGCCATACTGCTACACTTTCATTCAGAGGAGACCCCGAAAATAACCCCGGGGGGGGGTCCTCCTCCTATTTCAAGAAGCACATCTGTCCCAAATTTGGTGGGAGGGAGAAAAACCCAAAGATGTTCATAGACCATCAGGAAATGGTGAGTGGTCTGACTGCTTTAGAGAGTATCCAAAGGGGGCAGATTAGAAGTTGGAGATAAAGAGATCCAGGGCAGGGACCCGTGGGTACAGCCCACAGAGTGTGCACCTCAGGGATGGTATCTCAGTGCAGCTAAGGGGCCCACTCTGGGGTGCTACAGCCGCATACTGAGCTACTGTCCTTTGAAGCATGATGCATAATCTGAATCAATAGCACTGTGGGGTTCTACGTCCCTGCAAAAAGACACAGGTCAGGCTACCAAGGGCTGCCCCTTGCACCATCGTCCCCATGATGCGACTGAGGAATTTGTGGTTCTCATTACTTCAGCCTCTGCCTCAGCCATAGACTACAGGTTTTGGTTCCAGACTCTTTCATACACCAACTAGTTGACAAGATAAGAAACCTACCAAACCTAAAATTACAGCTAACTACAGCCATGTTAGTTCTTTTGCTAACAGGTGAAGCACAGGGGACTCATCTAGTCTTGTTTTTTTAAAATTTATTTATATCTGGGGTAACCATGAATGGCAATTGAACAATAGCAGTCCTACAAGGCAAGGTAACCTCAAAAACACAGGGATGAATGTTTGGGTTGCTCCACTGTACAAGCAGCCTGGGCCAGAGAAATGCAGAACAGGGGTGAAGGAAACGTAGAACATGTGCAAAAAGAATGAAACGAGGAACATCGGTGTACCCTCACGACACCCTGCACAGGATGTCTCTGCAGTCACTTGTAATTTCTCCCTTTTCAAAAAAATTTAAAGTAAAATTATGACCAGCAACTACCAGTGTGTTACTAGCACCCTTTGTCTGTTCCAGTCCTATCCAAGATGCCATATTGCATTTGGCTATTTCGTTTATTTCTTGTAGCGTTACACAGTTCTTCATTCTCTCAGGTTTCATAACCTTGACACCTAAAAAGTATTGATCAATTATTTCATTAAATGCCCTTCAACTTGGCTTTGTCTGATATTTTTTCATGACTAGACCGAGTGTATGCATTAGAGACAAGAATACAAGAAAAATGATGGTTTGTGTCATTCAGTGTCTCTCGTGGAAGGGCTTGAGATGTCTAATGATGGGTAATTTTTACCTTAATCACTCAGCCACAGTGATTTATACTGGCTTTCTCTACTGGCAAGTTATTATATTTTCTTTTGTAGTTAATAAATACCTTGATGAGGAGTTTTTGAAACTATGTAAATTCTATCTTTCCTAAAAATTTTGCTCACAGATTTTAGCAGGCTTGATCTTTATTGATATAGCTTATGCCCAGTGACATCACCAAATCCCATTAACTCCAAAAATCTTTAGTACAATCACATATATATATATATATATATATATATTCATGTCAAAAGTATGTAAAGATAGCTTCACCATTTTATTTTTATCATCTATAGCAACTACTTTGTTTTCTTGTCTTATTATAATAACTGTACTTCTCAAATCATTTCATATAATACATCCTGCCTTGCTTCAAATAAATTGCTTCAGAATTTTGTCATTTGATATAATGGTTCCTATAAGTCTGAGATGAATGTCACTTACTATATTTAAATAAATTTTTTTCAATTTTTATTTTACCACATTTTAAATTCATGTAAACATGTTTAAGTTACTTGGCCACCATTTGAGCTGTTCAGTTTTATCAAATGCTAATGTAATGATGTTTTTTTTCTCCTGTAATGTGTTGCTGTAATGAGTTCTGTTGTCAGATTTCCTAACACTAGATCATCTTTTCACTCCTGGAATAAATCCTGCTTAGTCATGATTCATTAACTTTAAAGTGTACAGATGGATTAAATTAGCATCTATAACCACAAGAGAGGTAGATTTATTGTTTTTTTTTTTAGTACCATTTTGTAAGATTTGTTTTTTTCTGATGTCTGATTTTTTTATAATAAATTGGAAAAGGCTTAGTTTTTCTATGGTTTGGATTTCTCACGCTATTGATTTGAACAACTCCCATGTCAATACTTTCTTTCATAATTTTTTTCAGATTCAAAATCTTTAGAAATACAAAGAACTTCCATCAGGGAAGTTGTGTAGATACTGGGGTAGGAATATAGAAGAAGTCTATTGAAATATGTAACTTCACCGGCTAGCAAACTACTATAGTTGCTCCTAAAAAAATTCCATTTCATAGTACATTTCCCCCAAGTTGTGTGAGATCACTACAGCTTGAAATGGCAAAGCACACAAGGAAGATGGCAAGGTGGGAAGAGCTCGGTCAGGTGTTACAGGAGCAAATTCTATGCAAAACAGCCTCTCACTGTTTGGAGCCAAGAACTCACGTGCTATTTTTAAAAACGTTGACTATTGTTTATACTATTAAAACCTAGCAACCAGCAAAGTTTACCATTTCGGGTGTTTTTGTTGAAGAACCTGTAGCAAATCTTTAAAAAAGGTCTTAAACACTTTCCTAACCCTAAAAGTAAATGATAACAAACATCATAGAGTCAGCCTCTGACAGCTGAGCTTTTGTCCTCATAAGACTTAAAATGGCCTTGTAGAAGGGAGGATTTGGCTTTGAGAAACAAATTTCTTCATAAAAGTGTTTCTCCCACTTTATCAGCCTATTCAAAGCAAATACACTGGCAAATACACCAAATAGTTCTGCTTACTGTTTTATCCCCACTGCTTTTCACAGTGTCTTGTGTGCACAGGGGCACAAGTAGGCACTTGCTGAGTGAATGAATGAACAGGTGAATGAATGGCATAAGTCAAGTTAATCAAAGTTATACTAAATATGTAACTGAGCTGAGGCTCATTATATATTTTGAGGAAATTATATGGATATTATATGGATATTAAGGAATCAGGTTAAACTATACAAAATAGATTCCTTAATATAGTTTAACCTGATTCCTTAATATCCATATAATTTCCTCTACAGATCAAAATACAGTCACATTTGCAAATATATATGGTTTGTCTAATCTAATCTGGTTTTTGAATTTTTAAAATAACATTTAATAGGTCAGACCTGAAGCTTAGTATTTTATGGCCATCTAAATTCCACCCAGTACTATGCTTCTTGCTGAGACAGTGCAATCACTCAGGGCCCAGGTTCGAATAAACAATTTCATGTTCAAGTCTCGGTTGTATCTCCCACTGCTCAGCCTTGGGTATATTACATAATTTCTTAGAGCTGAAATTTCTTCATCTTATTAAGTGGAGACACCCCTTTTCTCGTAGTATCTGAACGAACTTAAACTATGATGTTCAATATTTGGTATAATGCTCACACATGATAAATGATTTCTGTTACTTCATTATTAGCAATAAATGTGCTTATTTTGGTTGCCTCTCCTGTGGTGGATGAGAAATGCTGTAAGTGGTTTATATTGCTGATATTATTATTGTTATTGTTATTACTACTAATATTATTATTGTTATTACTGTTGTTGTTTTTACTACTACTATTCTTACTATTTGAGATGATCCAGGCTGGTTTCCAGATCCTGAACTCACAGCATCCTCCTCCTCTGGGACTACTGGCGTGTGAACTCAACCCTGGCTTGATATTAATCACTGTCTTTGTTATTTTTCTCACTGCTGAGATGAAATACCTGACACTTAAAGTGAAAGAAGGAAAGGCTTATTGTTGCCCAGTTTGTAGAAGTTTCTGTTTATAGTTCCTGGGTTCAAAGCAGGCTGGCACGGCAAAGGGGCATTTCAGAGAAACAGTTCATGGCAGGCAGAAGGCAGCAAAGCAGCAAAGCAGCAAGCAATCAGCAACAACTTTCTTTCTGTCCCTGACACCCTGTCCAGGCTAGACTCCCTCAGGGCAGGTAGCACTTACACCCAGGTTGCAGCAGCCTTAATCCTGGCGTGGCACCATGAATCAGTCCCACCATCACATCCTTCACCCAGCACCACACACCCTAAACCCAGCCACCTCCCAAAATCCCCATCTATGACTACTACCAAAAATCACCATGACTAGTATTAATTTATTTATTTTGGTAAACTCTCTGGGATAATCATCTTCCTGACATCTCAAAATCAGTTTTTACTAACAGGTGTCACAATAGTATTTTGCTCCTGGAAACATTGATTGGGGATCATGCTTGGAAAGGGATATGAGGGCAGAACATGTCCTGTGACGTGATCTGGTGATGGGCACAGAAGGTTTCACCTACCTAAATTGTCATCAGGCTGAGCATTTTTTAGGAATGCCCCCTCTGCTTCTCTCTGACAGCATGACCTGTTTGGAGCACGGGGCTAAAAAGAGAAGATGTTGAGATACATGGATGACGCTGTCACTTGGTGCACATAGTGGCCCATACATCATGGCGGGAGTGCAGGGTGGAGGAGACCTGTCACCTCCTGGCAGTTGGGAACCAAAAACAGAAAGAATGGGACTGGAGCTCCAATGACTGTGCTCAGTAACTTAACTTTCTCTCACAAGGCCCCACCTTCTAAAGGTTCCACCACCTCCCAATGATGCCATGGGCTGATGACGAAGACCTCAGCTCATGAACCTTTGGGGGTACTCCAGATCACAAGAAAAGCAGAACAAATATATATTATAATGGGTCACGACAAAAAGCTCCACAGCAGACCGTAAAACAATGGTGCAGTTCAAATACTAGGCAATGGGAATCTTTCCACTTCATTACAGATTTATGGGACCACTGCTGAATTATGGTCTATTGTTGACCAAAATGCATGGAGGAGAGAGGAGAGAGAGAAAGAGAGAAAGAGAGAGATGGGGGAGTGTCTACATGGGTTTTGGCCTATATGCTTCCTTGATCAGGAACTTGCTGTTGCTGTCACGCAAGTCAATCAACACAGGCTATTAGTTTGGCTGAGAGGTGGTCATTACTGCACAGCCTTCCTGCTGCCCGTAGTATTGAGCACCCACCTCCCTGACATACACCAATATTTAGAATGTTTGTTTTATTTAACTCTTCCTACTATATTCAGGAGCTCTCTCACCGAGACCTCTGTGATATCTTTGTCCCAAGAAGTGACGCCCACAATTTCCTTCTGGATTTGCAGAGGTCATGACATATACAAAACTAGCATGGACTCTTCTGTGGAAGCCACTGAAACACATCCAGCTTTTCTAGCACAAGTGAACAAGTTTAAAGACTCAAGTTTCCATGACAAACAAGTCAAGGCGTTGGGGGAAGAAATGGAGCTATCTTTAAATAAAAATATCTATCAACTTGCTCCTTATGGTAGTCACCCTGACAGGAGGACTGTCTGGATTTTCTGGAACTTTCTTTGGCCTCGAGAAACCTAGCAGAAAAAGGTCTTTAATCAGAGCTATTCCCCTGGCATCTCCTCCAGGCCACTCCAAGGCCATTCCTCCCGGCCACTCCAAGACATTACTGCTGGCAGTATGATGGATGATCAATCTCCTCAAACTGTTTTAAACTTGTCTCTTCCTCAGAAGAAAGGGAATATTTGTTTCAATTTGCCTACTTTATGAATATGATTTCAGTCATGATTTCCTATGTGCCTGTGTAAAGGAAAGAGTGGAAATAAAGAACAAAACCAATAAAAAAAATTAAAAAAAATACCAAACCAGGAGCACATGTCGTGAAGGGGTGCGCAACAGGCAAACAATGGCTGTTAAACAGATGAACCCACTGAAATGTAAAATATTCCGCGTTTTGACAGCTTTGAAATGCTACACTTTCTGGCTCTCATCTGTTAATCATCTGAGGGGACTTTCTTAGTTTAGCAGCAGGAACTGTCCTCTCTTTCTGCATTCACACAACTGGACTCACATGCAATATACGACCTGCCATCCAGCAGCTAAAATGACAAATAGGATAAAAAGACTGACAGCCAGGAAACTACCAAAGGAAGGAATAGTAAGGAAAACGAGGGGGATATTTTCATTCACCTTTGCTTCTGACTCACTGCAGCTATTCTCCAGCATATAAGCTTTTCTTTGAGTTAGTTTCAAGATAAGTCATAAAGCTATAATCACATCAATGATTAATAACACCAGGGAGGCAAAGTGACATAATGAGAAGAGTTAAGTTTCTACACAAAGACACTGAAAGATCCTCTTAGGGAATCCATCTACTTCAAATAGTATTTTTGAGAGCAAAGAAAGCATGAGTGGCCTTCTGTATGAAACTACAGAAAAAATGCTTCCGCATTTATTATTCTAGTTAGTTCATGCAGGATGGAATCTGCTTTCAATCAGGCCTGGCTTCACACACCTATAATCCCAGCCCTATGGAAGGCTGAGGCAGGAGGATTCCAAGATTGAGCTCAGGCTGGGTAATTTAGGGACATGGAGAGACTTTGCCTGTGGGTATAACTCAGTGTGAACAAAGGATGTGAATTCAGCTGCCTAGTGTCACAAAACAAGCAAACAAACAAACAAACGCACAAACACTTCCTAGGAAATGACAGTGTCTCAAACAGAGAGATCTCATGCCACAAAGAGACCTGGTGCATGCACATGAAATAAACCAAGCACACTTGTGTTAGATATGTAGTCCCTTCACAAGTGACAGACTCTCCTGTGACATGGACCAAAGCAAGGGACCAGGAAGCTGACCAAGAAATCCAAGTGGTCAGACTACCTTGGGAAGACTTTCCTGCTAGTCCAGGTAGAGCATCTGCTTGTTTTCAGGTGCAATCGACAGTCATCTTTGAAGACATGGGGTTTCTGCCATGAGTGTGGTTCAGACAGAGGCAGGTGATTTGCGTCCTGGACACAATTGGCCAGGCTAGTCCTTCTCAATCTTCACCACACATCAGAGTGGGGAGAGGGGCTCTAAAACATTTCCTGTGCCCGGCTGTACCTGTCTGGGATGTACTCAGGCCCCAGCAGTGTTTAGTGTCCTTGAGTTGTAGGGGATCACAGTGGACCAGGTGGGAGCATGGTGAGCCCCAGGGGCCTGGCTCAGTGCTCTGGGGGCCCCTGTGCACATACAGCACCAAGCCAGGTTTGTACAAAATGGGTCCTGATCTGGGGGGATCTGAGTGGGGACTGAGATTCTGCATTTCTAACAAGTTCCAGTGAGCTATGCCACTGGCTCTGGATCCACACTTAGGATAGCGAGGCCTGAATGATGCATCCTTTAATGCGGGGTTTGCAGGGTTTGCGGCACTCTTTTGAGGCAAGAAACGGGAGTGGGAGCAGTGGGGGCAGCCCTGTTGTCTTACCTGGCTGGATGCTGAGGGGAGCTCACTTTCCAGGGTATTGGGTCAGAGTCCCCATCTGAACAGAGCAGGAACTCGAAAAGCACTAAAAACCCCTTTGTAGCCCTCAGTCCTTAGGCCTCTGAGAACCTCTGGGCAGAGGGAACCCACCTTTTCCAGAGTCCCCTAGAGAAGTAGATGGGAAGCAGGGCACAAGTAAGGTGGGGGACAATTCTAGAAGGGACATGTTAGGAAGGCTTCATGCAACAGGTGACAGAACTGAAGGGTGAGAGCATAGCACAAGGCCGGGAGAGGCCTGCACAGGGTCTGTGGGAGCCACATAAGCAGCCTGGTCCCTGGGGATGAGAGTGAGCCTTAGCATCTAGGAAGCACCCATCTGAATCAACAGTTGAATGATTCGGGAGGGAAGGAACGAACCCAGCCCCCAGCCTCCAGCCCTGAGCGGTGGCACCTTTATTATCCCAGCAGTTCAGTGCCAGCCTCCACTCACAGCAGAGATCCTCTGGCCAAGTGGACTTGGTCTTTCTAGAAAATGACTTAAGATGTATCTGCTGGGCCTGAAGTGTTGTTGTAAGGGGTCAGGCTCCACATATAGACGCTGTGGGTTCCTCCGCCACTAGGTGGTCACCTTCCGGGCTTCCATACAATACATGGATTCCCAGGGGTGAGACTAGCAATGCTAACAATGGGTTACACAGGGCCACTAGGCCCAGTTGGCCACTCCTTCCCACCGTCCCTGACTTTAGCTGCAGCCGAGGGAGCAGATCCTGTGGGTGCTGACCAGAGCCCTCCGTGTCTTTTCTATGGCACAGCCTTCTGCAGAGTCCCAGCGCCTAAGCTGTGCAAACCCAAGATCCAAGCTTGGTGCAAATGGAGAAACCAAGGCTCCAGATTTCTGAGATGTGATCTATGCAGTGCCCCAGAGCCCCTCAGGGGGATGGGTCCCAGATGTCTGCAGCGGGCAGCTGTGAAGTCGTAGTAGAGAGCTGCAGGAATATGTCACCCAGTGGCTAGTTTTACCTCCCATGACCCTGGTGATGCTGGGACCAAGGACATCTGAGAGAGATGGGAGGTTTTTCCTGTCGTGAGTTGTCACCTCCATCTACCAACACTAGTTGAAAGCAGTGGTTGGAACAGCTTCCCCCTCTGAGCTCAGCAGAATTTAAAATTCAGCCACAGTCACTGGCAAACCCCCTCTACGCAGAAACAATCCCATCATCCTCTCCCCACTAGCCAAGGTGTTTAAGATATCTAAATATTTTAAAGGTATCCACAGGGGTTGGATTCTTTTCTTAGTGATGACTTGATGAATAAATGATGCCCTAATTTCAGTTTAATTATTGTCTAATGCTCTCTAATTCATTTCAGATCGGTGTTTAACTTCTTTCCAACTTGACAACCTTTCAGGCAAAACTGATCAAAAAAAAAAAAAAAATGCCAAGAGTTCTTCTACACAGGAACGGATTAGTTGTCTCCAGATTTTCACTAAAGGAAAGGAGCCATTCAAATTCCCCTTTATGTTTGGCACTCTGTACATGTAAACTCATCCAAAACACATCTTTAAAAAATATTTTAAAGTAAGGGAGGGATTCTGAGTTCAGAGACTGAGATTTTGTTCTGCCAAGTTGGAGTATGGAACAGATTTTTACAGTTGAATTATAAGTTCCTGAAAATAGGTTTATTATGGAAGTGTGAACACACAACTATGGCCCATAGCAATGTGAACAGCCTTCTTACCCTATCACCCGGATCGCCTCCTTCGTACCGAATTGGGAAAGCAAGATGCCCTCCCTGACCATTTTGCTAAGATGTGTCAGCGTCAGTTAAGAGCTCCTGCACCTCTTTAGAAAGATGGCCCGAAGTTTTTAGTCATCTTGGAAGCTACGGAATCCTATGTCCCCATCTCAGGAGTTAATCGGTCACAGCGAAAGGAGAAAAGGGGAGCTTTAGAAAGATTGTGTTTCATGTGGCCGCATGGATTGTGTGATCTTTAACAGCCTGCTACAGGGCACATTTCTCTCCAGAGGGAACCGACAGGTCTAAGTTCCCTGGACAGATTTCTGGGGCCTGGGAGGAGAGCAGGGTATGGACAGCAGTGATCTGAGTTTGAGACGCTGCTGAGTTCCGGCGGTTTAAATGCCCCACATTCTTTGGGCATCTGAAAGTTTTCTTTTCCCTACGAAGACTTCATATTTATTTTCTGTAACTATTTTTTTTTTTATTACAAAGTAAAGCATTTGGAATTCTAGCGCATGGTACTCACAGAATTTCCGTAACAGAATTAAAATTACAGTTAGTGGCAGAGTACCTCTTTGTTGTGATTGGCCGTGTGAGAGGCAGTCCCCATGCAGGGAGCCAGCTCTCCATCCCCGGCCAGAGCCACCCCAAGCACGTGGCCAACTCAGTCTGACAGAAGAATGTTTGACGTTCGCCAACTCAATATAGTCTAATATTAGTGAGCCAGAAACCTACTAACTAGAACACTCAATTAATTAGGCTCTGGTTTCCTGCCTTCTGCCCACTCCCAAACCTCCCACGCCAGGATACATGACAGCCTGAGAGTGTTTGGTGTTTATTGAGTACTTACAGGCACTACTTAAGTACTTTATGTATTAATTCATAAAATCTCTCCAACACCCCAGGAGGTGGTTCCTGTTATTATCCCTACTTTGTACAGAAGGAGATAAGTTTAGCAGAGAGGCAGAAATGTTAGGTGCTTTTCTGGCTGACTCTCCCAGGTTTGCATCCCAGCTCTGCCACGTAATCACTGTGCCATCTTAGGCAAGTTGCTGAGTCTTTCTGCGCTTCGATTGCCATTAAAATATTAATTCTCTAAAATTGGGTTAACAGTGTGACATTATATTTAGGGGTGTTTGAGGTAAAAAAAAATTCTCTTTTAATGCCTAGGAGAATTCTACATTTTGATTGCTGTACATATTTTGAAATCACTTTTTTTGGTGTATTGATTGTGCATAAATTTATGCTATTATACTCTTTTTAAAGCATCATGCCGTGTTTCCAAGAAGATCATGGTGAAGCCATATGTGTATCCAGGATGGAAGTGAAGATGAGAGGTGGAGAGGACCCAGGAGGAAGCACTGGAAACATCATGTAAACTCAAAGCTATCTGAGAGTAAATCCAGTGTGGAGGGGAGCAGAGGAGAGAAAGGAAGAAAGCAGCTGACCGATCCTCCAAGGGTGTCTCCCTAACACCTTGCTTGATTCATCTCTGCCTGAAGCAGGTCCTACTGCTTAGATGTCACAGGTATGTAAAATATATAATATGTAATTATATCTATGTCATATATATATATATATATATATATATATATATTCTTTTTTTCTTTTGGCTCTGGTTAGTTCAAATGGGCGCCTATTATATGGGCTCAAAAGGATACAATCTAAAATAATATCCTAGCGTTTCTTTTATCTCTGCTCTCATGTAATTCACACCTCACTGGAGAGTTACAGGGTATCCAGCCATCCGTCCATCTATCCAAGATCCATTGACCACTCACTTAGTGCCAGATGAAAAAAAGGACAAAGGTGGGTAAGACATGCACCCTCCCCTTCAGGGGCTGAGGTGCATTCAAAAGCCTGGAAACTCAGAAAAGCAGCACCTACAATCAGGAGGAGCCACTGAAAGTGTGTGGTCCCTGGAGTAGAAGGGCATTCCATGGAGAGGGTTTCACAGACCTCTCCACGCACCAGCTTTTGTATGGTTTCTTAAGGTATTGTACAGGTTGCTTTAATTATTGTTTTAATTATTTTAATTATTGTCATAGAGGTTATTTTAATTTTTAATAGGGCTCTCACCTTTTTCTCCAACTCCCAGAATTGAATGACAATGTTAGGGTCTTTCCATGCGGATATATCCTCTGAGCTGCCCCCAAAGACTCCAGCTGAGGTTAGAGGGGAAGAGTGTCGTGTCTGGTCAATATTTCAGTAACTTGGAGCCCCTTAACCTTTATCTGCCATGGAGATATGGGATTCTGTTCCTGGGGAGAGAGGAACCCTTCTGAAGCATTCCTAATAGAAACCCTTCCCTCAACCCCAGTGAATGGGTTTAAGCACAGATAGAGACTCATCATTCAAAGGATGTTGCTTAAAATATGTGCTTAAAAGACCAAAGAAGAGACTGGTTTGTCCAGCTGGTTAACTATTTTTCATGCATTTTTTTTTCTGCTAAAGGCACCAAAATTTTATCACACAAGTGACCAAATAAAATTCAAATTTATTAGGAACACATCTACTATTTGTTTCCATCAGAAGAGAATCTAGGTTTATTTATTCATTCTGCATATGATTATATGGTAACCTCGTCCGTGCAGTATTATTTGGCAACAAGATTTGATTTAGAATTCACATTGAGTTTGCTAGCCTAACAAAGGAAATGTCACATCAGGATCTTTTATGCTGTGTGTGAAGTGTTCAAAGTAATGACAATTATGACAAAATATAATTGTACATTTATGAAGAAAATGGTGCTAAAATTTTTGCTTGGTGCTCGATGATGTGAGTAGCTTAGAAGCCTTCAGATGGTGGTTCTCTATTGTAAGTTATATTAGAAGAATTCCAAATTCATGGGTTATTTATTAAACACCAATCAAAAATCAGATGTTTAAAAAATATTAAGCTCTACTTTTTAGTCTTGCAAATCAAAAATCAGATGTTTAAAAAATATTAATCTATACTTTTTACACTTGCACCCTAAGGTGACATCACTTTTCCATGTGTTCGTTTTTAACAAATATTTACTTTTTATGGCAGCAAAGTATATGTTTTGATCTCAACACAGTGATATCAAGCATAGGTTTTTCTTGGGTAAAAAATTTTATCTTAGTGGGGAGCAAATTATCAGAGAAAGAAAACTCATTAATTGCTTTTTTTTTTTTTTTCTTATTTTATTTTTTTTGAGACAGTCTGATTCTGTAGCCCAGGCTAACCTTGAACTTGCTAAACTGCCCAGGATGACCTGGAACTTGTGATCCTCCTGTCTCAGCCTCCTTAGTATTGGGATTACCAGCATGCACCACCATGCCTGGTTCTACAGATCACTTTTTAGAGAGAGATAGTGTAAGAATTGGAAGTTTAAAAAAAGAAACAGAAAAGAAAAGCTGTATTCATCTCAATTTTTCTCTTATCCACATCAATATTTCCTCTTTGCCTACTCTATATAATTCAGGGTCCAAATCTTCCAACCAAATACTTGTTCCCAGCTTCCCAGTAGCGGGGAAACAAGGAAGATCTTGCGTTTGGTTCTTAGGCTCCATCTGTTTGCTCAAGGTGACACAGTGAAGTCAGAATATGAGATGTCCTGTGGTAGCGCTTTCCATGGTGACAAGCAGCGTTGGCGCTTTAATAGGAGCGGAGCTGTTTGACACACAAACTGGACATGCAGAAGCGCCTGGTAAGTACAGGTCTTGCCCGGTGATCTAGGTAGGACCTGGGCTCTGGAGTCTCCGAGTGAGTGTGGAGGCCGGGCAGGCGCCGCTGGTCCTCGCTCCAGGTAGGGGGGCTCCAAAGAGAACCGAGTGTTGGCTTTTGGGGTAAGAAAGCGTGGGGGACATCCGGAAAAGTGTGTGCGAGTGTGCGTGTGTGGTGTAGATTCCCCCTGAACACATGGCCAGTTCTACACAGCTTGGCCCACTTATTCAGGTGAATAACCATAACAGAGGGAGCCTTTTTGAGCCCTTGAAGAATGCCGGGCACTGTGGCATTCTCCAGTTGTAAGGCCCATATTATAGAGGAGGGACAGAGAAGCCTCCTGCTCTGTGGGATGTGCTGGACCCGGCCTGCCAGGGACCAATCTCTAGGCAGTACTTCCTCCAAGACAGCGCCAACCTCTTTTCTTCCTCAGGACCTTTGCCCGCACTGCTCCCCCGCTGCCTGGCAGTCCTCCCCACACTTTCACTAACTGCTCAGCCTTCAGCTTTCAGCTCAAATCCGACTTCTTCAAGAGATTTGACTAAATCTTGCTCCACAAGAAGTTAGCCTTGCTCTGCTTTTCTCTCCAAGGGCTGATCACAATCATCAATGATTTAATTACTGGTGTTAGTTTATTTTTGAATCTGTCCCTTTCCTGAAATTGTGACCTCTTTGAAGTCAAAGACAAGAGCTGCTCATCTGAATGTGGTGTGTGAAACAAAACAGTATTGTGTGTGGAACAAAATAAGGTTCATTTACTTGACTCCTGAAGGACTGACCCACACTGAACGAATGAAGGGGATTTATCTTCTGCAAATCACCACTGGGCCACTAGAGGGCAAATATCCTCATCCTTTGGATTTCTCCACGTTTCCAGGGTGCCACATGTGGTTGGCATATCTAGGCAAATGAATCCAAGCAGTGCTTCACCTCTCACAATGCCTCATTGGTCATAGAGTAGGTGGCATTAAAACTCACCTCACCTACTTTAAAAGGAATGAGGACATAGATTCCAAAAGTCTCTCATTCCTAACCTCCAGGAGCAGTCCTGACCATTAAAAAAAAAAAAATTCAGACAGAGTCTGAGATGATTCTGAGAGTGCACTTCTGTTTTATTCCGCTTTCCTCAGCTCCTGTGCTGGACTTCTCCCTGGTGTGCGGCGGACTCGGGAAACTGGCAGGGACAGATGCAGATACAGGTTTTGCATGTGGTGATTGCACAGTGAGTCACCAGGATGTCCAGGACGATGATAGAGTGCATGACTGCCATGGCCTGAATCCCCAGATGAGGATTCTGGGCCAGTCCTCCATCATGAAATGAGACAGGGGGGGAAGGCAGCTGGCTGCTCGTTTTATCCAATCAGCGCGATCCTGTGAGGCGTCACTGAGACGCACCAGCCTCCCCTCCACCTGGCATCCTTCCCAAAGGACAGGCGAGACACCTGCGGTGCCCGCTTCCATTCAGGAGGAAGCTGACACTCAGGCACCATGGCCTGCCTGAAGGAGACACTTTTCCTCAGGTCTTGAGAGCTCTCACAAATACAGAGTAACAGAGGAATCACAGAGGGAGCAGGAGAAGGAACTGATGTTTACCGCCTTGGGCAGACTGCCTCCTACCCAGCCTCCCCTCCAAGCTGAGGGGAAGGATCTGGGAGCTGATGGGTCATGGCTTTGGCTCACAATGGGGTTTCTTATGTCCTGATATCTCAAACCTCCCTCTGACCTTCCATAAAGCTACCAAACCAAGGGAAATGTGATGGCCGAGAACTGTCACTCTCCCAACCTCCAAAGTGGCCATTCGCCTTTCAGAGGGGATGGGTTCTAATTGTCATCTTCCATCTCTTCGTTTCCTGAGTTTTCAGAAAAATTCTCTCCAAAATGCAGATATTGTCCTAACATGTTATCAGCCATCCTGTGTGACCTTAGCCTCTAGTCTGAGGGTCTCTGGCCTGTTATTGCCCTGTCTATGGAAGGCAAGACAGACACCCTCGCACATTTCTTTCACAAGAATATTATGAGCAGAGGTGAGATAGTATCTGCAAACTGCTTTGAGTTCTGCAGAAAAGTGCTCTTGCGCGCTGTATAAATATAAGTTATTACACAGTATTATTTTAACCTGGCCCAAGTTTAGATTAGTCGTATGAATCATTCATCAACCTTTACTTTGTATAATTAAAAACGTGTGGTACTTGGAATCTTTGGGAGGCGAGTTAATGTGCCGGGGCTAGGATTGGCAAGCTCCTAGAGGTCCGTGGCTTCTGGTCTAAAGATAGATGCGCTGATTGATGGGGAAATTCTATTATCACTCCTCCTTTGGAGGTAGTCTCGCTCTGCTCTTTAAAGGCAGCTTTTTTTCTTTTTAGGAATCCCTGATTCATGTTTTTCCTGATTCATTCTGGCCTTATTCATATTCTTACCACTTCCATGCTATTTCAGAAGGTACTTGGAGAATGGCTCTGGCTTTCATTTTACCCCTGAGTAAATCCATGTAATATGTCTTTCGCAAAGGTCTTCTTGCATGAATATGTCAATGTTAATTGGTACTCAGAAGCGGCTGAATAATTCATTCCTTTGGGAGCCTCCCCATTGGGCAAAACTTCTCTCAACTGTAAAAGTATCCAAATTTAAAATGCAGCCACTGTCACATGGACTGCATTGACCACAGCCATGAGGGTAAGGACCAGTACACTGGTACAAGCCTGCAAGGCCCTGGCAGGGACTAGATTCCCTTCATTGTCCTGTCTCTCTCCAAATTGCCCAGCATACCACCTGGTACTCAATGGATGGTCAGTGACTGCAAATTGAGAGAGTACATGCTAATAGAGAGAGAAAAAAGGAAATAAAACACAATGAACCACTGAACCATGTCCACTGAACATGGACATCATTAGCTACAGTCTCCCCATGTGTTAGTTATTAGCTATTAGTAGCATGGGTGGTCTGGTAGAGATGGACTAATTCTTCTGTTGGCCACAGTGGTGTCAAACAGTATATTAACTATTGGGAACAAGGGTGTTGACTGGGTTTCTGCTGTGCACTAAATTTTCCCTAGTGACTCCAATGAATTAGATGCGTGCCCCAGGGGTGAGAGTTGTCCCCAGCTTGTAACTTACACAGTGGAAGCATCTGATGGAATAGAAGGCTGTCAGGTCAGGTCTGCAAGGAGCATCAACCCTGCACAAACATGCCAGGAAGTGGGCTGCTGACGAATTCCACCCCAGTGTCGCTAAAGGTCAGGTTATAGCGTAACAGGCAGGGAGATCATTGGCAGATTATAAGGCATTTAGAGGGAGCTGGGAGGTGCACAACTACAATTTTGCTACTTACCTGTCCTTTAAAGCCTCCCTGTGATTTGTCTGCATGGCCCTCGTCACATGCACTGTGACAACACGCACTCAGACTCTGTCACAAATGAGCCACATGGAACGTCTGAACCAAGATGTGCAATAATCCCTGTAAAATTCTCTATTAAAGGTGAAACAATATCTACCCTGATCTCTATCTTTATTTTTGATTGATCATATAATATTTATCTACTTTTATAAAACTATAGGTGCCTTAATTTTTAACACAAACCATTTCTTCAGTGTTTCAGCATGAGAAACAGGTCGCCCATGTCTTAGATCTTAGAAATCAATTTGCACTATTTTTTCTTTTACTTGGAGATTTAGCTCTTTTGACCACCCCACCTCCCCGCTATTCTGCCCCACTCCCCCCACCACCAAAATTTTAAATGGTTTGTTGTTTAAAAGAAACCAGCAAACTATAAAAGGTCCTTTAAACTTCTAGGACCTCAGTTCACTTTTTCAGGAGAACATTTTGAAGAGATGGGGTAAATGAAATAGAAACATTCAGATTAAATTTCCTTTGAAATCCATGGGTTTTAAAATTAAGGGAAAGTGATTGGCAAAACATGTTTTGGTTTTTGCCTAAACTGAAATGTTTGAAAAATAGTTCAAGATGTTCTTCCATACCCCAACCACATCCATCTGGGGCCATCCATCTCCAGTTGAAATCTATTTTTATACATCCACTATGCAAAGAACACAGCTCCTCACTGCAGCCCGAGGCCATCATACTTTTCTAAGAGAGAAAAATATGATGGAGTCTAATATGCTGGAGTGTAAAACCTGCATAACCTTCTAGAAGAAAGTTCTAGACTGGATGACTGTGAAAAGGGGATTGCTTTTCCTTGATGTTGAATCAGGCTAGGGTATAAAAGTGGAATGCGAGATTCCTTCCTTGCTTGCTTTCTTGCTCTTTCTCTCTTCTTCTCTTCCTCCTTCCTTCCTCTCTTCCTTCCTTCCTCTCTTCCTTCTTTTCTCTCTTCCTTCCTTTCTGTTCTTCCCTTCTTTTCTATCTTCAATCATTTATTTGTTCAATAAACATTTCTTAAGTGCTCCCTATGTGCCACAGATTGTCTGATCACAAAGACAACAAAAGACAGCCCTTGGTTTTAGGGAGCTGACCATCTTACAGGGGATAGGCATATTTTTAAAGAGCGGAGTGTAGAAGTTTCTACCTTTGGTGTGGGATGCGGTGATAGAAAGACAAATGGCCAGGCTTTCCTAGAAATGACAAACAAAACAATTTCATGAAGAGTCTGTGAAAGGTGAGAAAAAATGAAGTTGAAAAGTAGAGAGTGGGTGGGAAACCAGAAGCCCAAGGGAGGAATAAGGAAGGGCAGTCACCCTGAGAAGTCACTGCTCCCTCTAGGCAAAGGAGGGAGTGATAAGAGCAAGGGGGAACAAACCTATTGAGGAGAAGATTTGTGCTCCCCTTGAGGGTCATTTCCCTCCATTTCTTCTCCGGATTTGGCCAATAGCTCTCTACCTGTCTTGGCAGCCTCTTGGTTGACACTCGAGGTACAGTCGTGGCCATGACTGAGCTCTGTCTGGCTATGTATAAATTCTCTCTCCTCCCTGGGTGTAGCTGGTCTAGACCAGAGGTCCTCAGCCCTTGCACAGCATAGCAAGAAAAACTGGACCACATAGCAGGAAAGTAAGTAAGTGGTGGCCAAGTGAGGGATGCTCCCCGTCGCTGGAGTCTCCCCCTCAGCTCCACCACCTGTCTGATCAGCAGCAGTGTTATGCTCTCATAGAAGCCAACAAAAACCCTATAGTGAACCATGTGCATGAAGGACCTAGGTTGCATCATCCTTTGAATCACCGTGAAACCATCTTCCGCACCCCAACCCGTGTCTGTGGAAAAGCTGTCTTCCATAAAACTTGTCCCAGGTGCCAAAAAGGTTGGGGACTGCTGGGCTAGATGATCCATAAGGCCCTTAAAAGAAGGCTCACTAGTGCTGACTGTGAAAATGACATCAATCGTTAATTTGTCTACTGTTTTTTATTCTAAATATCCAAGCAGGGAAATTTGGTTCAGAAAATCTGTACTTCTCCAGGTTTTCAACCTTGGAATTCCATTGCCCATGGATTCCCTTAATCTCAGCTTCATACAGTAAGTTCCCAATTTACAAACATTCAAGTTACAAACTTTCGCAGGTGTGCTTTATTTATTTTTTTTGTTTTGTATTGTTTTGTTTTTGTACCAGGGATCAAACTCATGACCTCACTGTTGCCAGACAGACACTTATGCCACTGAGCTAAATCCCCAGCCCATGCAGGTGTGCTTTATAAGCCTCACTTTGAAGAAAAAAGAATCAAGTTATATCATGTACAGGTATAAATTCTTAATGATGAATGTGATCATTATATATATCTAAAATGCACCAATAAATCTGATTTTGGGGAAAGAAAGGACTCACTTTGTCAGCTTATGAGCAAATCTGATTTACAGACATTCTCCCAGATTGGAACTCACTCCTAAGTCAGGGATTCACTCCACAAAAAACCTGGAGAATGTTTCTCCTTCAAGGCACAGAGACAGGCACCTAGAAGTTCACTCACTTTGCTGACTGACAAGTATGATTAGATGACACTCAGCTTTCACTGTGACTGTGGGGTTATGGCTTTATTTGGAATGTGATCAGAATGGCTGTTTCTTCCTATTTCACTGAAGTTGCCAGTTAATTTGTAGCTATGTGTTCATGTCCTCACGTGACTGAGAAGCTGACTTTTGCATACATGAAAATGGTGGTATTGGTAATTGGGTTGTCACATGTAGGGTAATATGTGGTTTGGAAGCCATGACAGGATTAAAGGCAATTTGGAGATTATCATCTGTGTCACCTATGGGGGTTTGAACCATGGGCAGTTCCCCACTTCCAGTCATTTAGACATCATGGCTTGATATATATGTAACATAGTTTCTCTGCTTTATTGGCTAAGAATGCATATATAATATCTATCTATCTATCTATCTATCTATCTATCTATCTATCTATCTATCTATACCTATATGGAGAGAGAGAAAGAGAGAGAGGGAAAGAGAGAGAAAATGACAGGGACAGAGAATGAGACAGAGAGTGTACTCTTTTCTTTCACATTATCGTATTGCTTGACTTTCCTCTCATTTGTATTGTATTATTTCTTAATGCAAAATGTTAAAACAATGAGAAATGTACATATGTAAGCTGTTTCAACTCCAAATTCAGTCCTTCTTTTTAAATTCTAGTTCTAAACAGGACACAGGACTTTGTCATCACTGAAGTGTCACATGGAACTTCATTGCAGGCTGTCAGGAGTCTCAGCCTCTCTGCTTTACCAACTGAGAAGGGAGGGAATGTGTGAGGCTTCAGGCTCCTGGCTGCTTCAGCCCTACCTACCCTCAGCTTTCTGTTCTCCTTCAGACTTTACTTTCTCCATCCCAGAACAGCTGTTTCCTCCCTGTGCCTCCCAAGGCTCTGTCAGGGACTGGGAAGAGCTGGAAGAGGAAGATTTCTTCTGAGTTAGGTGTACATGGAAGGGACAAGCAGAAACCACTTGGAGGTGAGACTGACTCTGCTTTTATTTCCTGCTTCAGGCTTGAACTTGCTACATAAATTCTCCTGGGCTGCTCTGAGAATGGGAAATGGGAAGGATACTGTCACTTCCTCCTAAAATCTTTCTGTGACCCTGTGGTCCTTCAGATTCTTCCTCAGGGCCCCTGCTTGCCTCCTTCAGGGCACTCCTCTGGCTTCATCAGGATGGCCTATTTATCCCTGTGTCTCACTCACTCAACTTGAGCCCTATGAACTTGGTTGAGTATTTATTATAGTAAGACCTCAGTAGTACCCAATAAATGTGTTCATAGGCAACCAAATGATTAACTGCGGCAGAATATTCTGTAAGGTTTAAATGTAACACATGTAAACCCTTAGGGCATGCATGTCATGGTGTAGGCATCACAAGAATGTTAGAGTCCTTTGAATTATGTTCCTAATCAAAGCGGTGGAAATGGTTTGCGTAAAAGCCAGGATTGCTCAAGGTACTGTGCAGAACTGCACTCAGGGTCACACCAGAAGGACTGGTGCTCATGAAATAGTATGGTGCCAGTCTTCAGGTGTCAAGGACATAATTCCAACACATCAGCCTACACACATTAGGACCATCTCAGGTAGGGACACTAAGCCCCAAGGCTGTCATGCCCCAAATTGAAACAGTAAACTGAAGAATAGTTTAATGATGGAATATTACACTGCAGTGAGACCGAGTGAGCTATAAATAGACATAAAGTATGGTTGGATCTCACAAATATGATGGAAAGTCAAAGAAGCTGCTTGTAAAAAATGCAAAGTCTGTAATATTTACATAAGGTATATATGAAGACATCTACAGTAACTTATGCTATTTGAAGACAAGATAGTGACCCCCCTTGAATGCTGGATAGTGATTGGACCAGAACATGGGGGTGAGTCCTGGGCACCAGTTTCTTGTTCTGAATGCTAGTTATGTAAGTGGTGGAGATGTATTCTTACTTGCACTTTTTAATTGTGTAATTCAGTGGGAAGTTAAAAAATAAGAATTCATGAAGAAAGATCATAATGGCATCCAAGAATATATTCTAAGTAGCACTGTTGGTTCTGGAGATGCCAGTGAAATAATGTGCATATAAAGGGATCGTGTCATTCATGAGACAGGGAACTTTGGGGGGATATTTCCTTTCTGCTTCTATCAATAGCTAGTCTAACTTTTTTGGTTAGTAATGATTTTTTAAGTGCTAATATTTGCCAATTGCTCACTACAGCTATTAATCTTCTCATTGTACAGACAGAGAAGTTAAGGTTTAAAGCCCTGAAGTGGTAGGGCTGCTTTTTGTGATATCAGGAAGAGAGTTCCCACCCTCTCCTATAAGAGGCAATACCTCTTATGAGACGCCCAGAGAGAAGTGGCAGTAGGGAGTATTGAGGCAAAGAAGGCCAAGCCTGGTTCCAAATATGGTGTGAAAGCAGTGAAGAACTCAGGACTGAGAGCAGATGAGAGCAGTAGTTGTCTCAGCTGTAACCTCTACCATAGATAGAAGGTAGACCAGATGTCCTACAATCTCCCCATTTCATTGCATAGTACCCTGATGCTATAGCAGGGCTCAAACGGGGCTTTGCTAAAATCAGAAATTATGTAGAAGCTAGAATCCAAATATGAATATTTAAAATATAATAAGTGTCAATATAGCTATGGTAAAGCAGTTATAGTTCCCTGAATTCTTGGGTTGTGTAGTGAGATTCACACCTGCTATTTATTAGGACAGCATTTGAGATCTTCTTTGGAGCAGAAAGCGTCCCTCGATGGGGCTCATATCTTGGCACCTTCAGAGATCGTCTGTGAGCCACTGGGATGGGGGAGTGTGAAAGAGTGAGAAAGGGAGAGAGAAAAAGAAAGAATGCATGTCTCTCTGTGGGTACATGAATGAGCTTAGAGCAGGGCCTGGCCCATGGGATACAGAGGAGGAGATCATGTGTTTTTACTTTGAGACTATGTATCCCGTAGTCTCCCAAAGTCTGCTTTCAGATGCTGTTAACATTATCAGTTCTTGAATTTTCTTAAGAACCACATTTTATGTGGTTCCCTAATATTAGAACTTCTTTTAACCCCAAGCCCAGCAGAACACTTTCATAGGGTTTCCATTAAATGACCACAATGAAATGTGCATCATACTGTATTTGAGGCGCCCCACTTTAACATGGGCATACCCTTGTGCTGTCTGTGAGGCATCAGGACCTCTGGAGTATGTCTCTAATTTGGGCTGCTCTTGGGAGAAGTATCAATAGTAAGATATCACTTTCATAAGCGATATCATATCCTGATTGAACATTGCCAGGGAGTCTTAGGCCACTTGGTGGTTGCATTTGCCTTAGATCCAATTACAGCTGGAAAAGTGGTTTGCATTAGAAATTCTGACTCTAGGATTTGATCATTATGACTGGGATAAACCACTGAAAGAATGTGAATTGCTTTCACTAAAAGGATGTAATAGCACAGAGAATCTCTTTCATATTTCAGATGAGGAAAGCCCAGTATGGCCTCCTTCCCCGAAACTTCCCTGAATGCACTAATCAAAGCAGAGCAGAGTTCTCCCTTTGGTGTTTCTGTTGGGATCCTCCAGCCGGGGATTTTGTTCTTGAATAACCTAAAATGCCTCCTGCAGCCCAAACCCTGAGACCTGAGGTTCATGAATATTATATCCAAAGTTGATTTTGCTATGCTTTTCCTAAGTATCCAGACACTTTAAAATGATTGCCTCCCTGACCTTCCTCTCCAGCTGAACTCTTAGGAATGCTGCAATATTTCTGCCCAACCTGCCGAAAGTATAGAAGCATCTGTGGCCAAGATGCCCCATCAAGGAGGTCCATATGCAGCACATGGACACTGGATATCAGAGAAATGAATCTTCCCAAAGCCTTTGAAAGGTCATTGTCAGCTAGCATTCATGAAAGGGCTCTTGCCACTTCATAGAGTCTTCAGACAAGTGTGACTTCCAGGGCACTTCTTCCCAATTCAGAGGAACTGGATCCACTAACAGTGCCAGACCTTGTTCTGGGACTTGGAGTCTGTTTGAGCAAAGAAAGATGTGGATTTCTTGGGAGGAAGAGTGTGAACCCATAAGCCCTGACTTCCCTCCTACACCAGGCAGCCCAGCTCTGCTCACCCAGGTAACTGGACATACAGCCCCCCATCTGCATCTGCTAGATGGGCCCAAAGTCAAGCGAGAGAGAAGGACAGGTAAAGTGGGCACCACCAGTCCCACTCTGGACTGTTCCCACTTCTCTACCTGCCCAGGAAGCTGAGGCCCCATCCTGGGTCCTTGTAAATGGGCCTTTCAGACTGGACCAGGGTGAGCTGGAGGGATGTGTCCTCAGCAGGGAAATCTATGTCAATTTTTTAAAAAACAGATGTATTTTTATAAACAGTTCATCCTATGAATTCTTTTGTAATTGCATAGTTATTTTGAAGAAAAGTCAGTGTACAGTCTGGTAAAATGATTTAAAGAGATTCACAAGTAGTGATTAACCTTTACTCAAGAGGTTTGATCAAACATATATACTGCAAATCCTGGCATTTTACAAAAAAAACCAGTCGATTTCCAACAGCACCACAAATGTTCATTATTTCCTTCCACCTGCTTGCTCTCCTTTGCCTTTTCCTCTTCTTTCCTTCTTCTTTCACTTCCTTCCTGTTTTCTCTATCTCAAACTCTTCTTGCCTCTCCATCTTCTTGTTCTTACTATAATAGAAATCCTATCATCTGCCTTCTAAATAATAACATTTTTAAAAAGCACAGGGTTGAACTACAAATGAATGTTCTTGGTTGCATTCTCCATATGAGAAATTTAGTGACTCTGGAATGCTAATGAAAATTAAAAATATAATTGCAAATCACATTTTTAACTGCAGAATATCAACTGGTAGGAAATGGTCAATTTGAGAGTGAGAAAGAGAGAGAGAGAGAGAAAGAGACAGAGAGACAGAGAGAATAGCATCTTCACTTTGATGGTAGAACGTTTTATTCTGAAGTCTGACCTTCTGGTTCTTAGAGGAAATAATGTCAAGATTCAGAACCCAGCCCATGTAGAACTTCAGACTCAACTCTAGCCAGAGACTTAGCATGAAATAAATCACTGGGTGTGCGGCTTCCAGTCCACTGCCAGAGTGATAAGTTTCCTGAGCAAGGGGAGTTCTGATCCTGATAGCGGCTCTCGGGGGAGCCACTCCTGCTATCCACGATGACAACACGGGACTCCGAGGGAGCCAAGGAGGCTCTCTCACTTCCCGGCTGTAACGGTGAATGCATTACACAGACCAATCAGGCCCCCCAAAGTAATATGTTTTCACCTCACAGCAAGCAGCGTTTGAGCTCAGGGAGAGAAAATGTGTATTAAGAGAGCGGGTTAAAAATCGACATTATCCTAGACTTTCATGAAATCAAAATTATGTCCATGATGCTAAGTTATTATAATGTATTTATTACCAGGATTGCTTTCATATTTAACCAATTTGGCCCATCTCAAGACCTGTTTTAAAATGCACCACCTTGCCCACCTTTCCCATTTTCATATGAAAAACAGGAAAGCAAAAACTAATTTACTCAGAGAGACACAGCGCCTGTTTGCCCGTTTATCTCTTACAGACCACCCCTCAGTCCAATGTTGACAGTACATGATATTCCATTAATCTGCCTAATGAAAATTTAACCAGTGTTATAAACAAATAATTGGCTATTATCCTCTCAAAGATCCCGAATAAATTACTTCTGCTTATTTTCCCCCCTCTCTCAGTGCTCCAAAGGCAGACCTTTCTGATGGATGTCACAGGGAGAAGGAAGGGGGGGCCCTGCTCCTTCCCACGCCAGCTTCCTGGATGACTACTGTCATTGTCATGGGCAGACTCCACTCCGAGGCACCAGACGGCCCACTGTGAGATGGGAGACAGTGGAACGAGAGGGCGCTGTCTCTCACGGGTCAACGTGTGTCTCCCCTTTAAGAATCACCCTTACCCTTCTCTGTCTCTGCACCTCCCAGTTCCCCTTGCTGCTGTCTTCTACCTCTCCCTCCCTTCTTTTCCCTTGCCTTCCCATTGCTCCTGTCCGTGTTCTTACAATCTTCATCTCCCATATTCATCCCTGCCATGTGCCCAAACCTCACCTGCACATTCCTCTTACACTTCACCCTCGTCTTCATCGTTTTCCCAAACAAGTGCCTGCTTTGAACAGAACACCCGGTGCCAAAGTAGTTGGCACACAGTGTGTGGAAGAACTCAGCTAAGCTGTTAGATAAGCTACAGACACCGCTTGTAGTATTATGTTGAATCAGACCAATTGAAGGAATCTACTTGAAGCCATTTTTGCAAAAAAATCAGTTCCATCCCATAGTCCCGCACTAAAGCTACAACAGCATAGCCAAATGTGAGGATATTCAAAGGGAAGACCTGAGACAGTACTTACAATGCCAAGTTGCCTTTATCACCTTAGTCATCCTTCCCTTCACTACTTGCACATTTTTATTTTTAAGACAAGACTGGTGTCTTCGTCACCAATTTCATTGACAAGTGACACATGAAAGTGCAAAGTGAATAAATGTATATGTGCATGAGTCGGTGTAAACATGCACATATGCTTCCTTGAGGAAGCATTCCTGTTGCAAAAGCAATGAAATCATGATTTATATGGAGATTTCATGTTTAAAACGACGGACATCTTTTCTCACAGTCTTTCCATTTCCTAATGTGTTCAAGTCCCACAATTCATGCAAGTTGTAAAAGTGAACTTAAATGCCATCTATATTTTCTTTTAAATGCTTAGTAAAAAATATCACTGCCATTCTTTACAAAACAGAACAGAAGAGTAGAGAGTGATTAATTCCAACACTATAGTCCTCAATGTTCAGAAAAGAAAAATCATCTAAGAAGCCTATGAAATGCAATTGCGCGGTTTCATTCTCAGATTCAGAGTCGCTGGGTTTAGGAATCAGCACCCCTGTAGATCTGGTGCAGGAGGTCAGGAGAAGCTCACTAGGAATCACAGTTTTAATGAGAGTCGGTACCTATGCTGGAATCACCTAAAGCGTCTTTTAAACATGGGGCCACCATGTGGTTTTTAGTGGGAGATTAACATCTTCAGAGAAGATCCTGGTCTCCAGCCAGGACTAGAAGAGGAAGGAAGAGCTGTCCCGCTCTGCGCTCAGTCATGACAACTTAGGCTATTTAGTGCTCCTTCAGCATGATGCTTCACTGCCATCCTTAATTCCATCCTGGGCTGGTGCATTGGAGTTGGAGTCTGGAGCTTATGAGGAAGATTAAGCCTAGAGATCCAGAATTACAATTCAAACAGTAATCTCAGTCATGCGTTACTATCTGCCTCTGCCTAAATTTCCATTAGATATGGCCAGATCAGGCATCTGTCCCAGGGAAGAGTAGCAGTGTTATGCTGAATCAGACCAATTAAAAGTATCTAGCAGTAGATTCCTACTAGAAGGAATCAACTAGTAGTTAGCACTGATGCCAGGACTGTTGACACTTGCAGCCTCATTTGAGCTTTGCAAAACCCTCTGAAGATGCTGGGCAGTTACTCAGTTTTGCCATCCTATAGGTGCGAGAGCTGAGGTCCAGGGCAGTCAGCCAAGATGTTGTATCACAATTCTTAGATAAAAGATCCATGCAGAGTCACTCATGGGTCAACAGGACTTCTGGATATGAAGGTGGCCCTGGGGAGCATGGGACAATATGTGGTTCCCTTCCCCGACACTGAGGCCCACTGTGGATGGAAATTAATAGGTCCATCGAGTTGACTTAGACTTTACTACAGATACAAATGACACATTAATAGAGCTGAAACCTCAGCCTTCCGCACCAGTGTCCCATCTCTGCTAATGCAAAATCCACAAAGCTACCTCACAGGGTGAGCCGGCATGTGTAAAGCATGTGGCCCACCGTAGAAAGGGCAGGATTACTGATAGCTGCTATTATGGTAATTACCACTCTGATCTCAGAAACACGTATATTGCCCTCTGGGGGCATCCGGCCAAGCCCAGTGTGAGGCGAAATTACAGAGCAGGTGTGATCATCTGGGGCAACCTTTGGGGCCCTCAGATCCCACATCTGGGGCTACAGTCCCTGCTGTGGTCTAGATCCCTGCTCTAGTCATCCACCGAGGGCACCCTGGAGACTGTGTTCTCATAGCGGGAGAGGATCTGAGGGAAATAAGAGGCGCATTTATAAACTCAAAAGGTTCTAACAGTCTGGAGAATGGCTAATAAATAGAAATACATATGTGGTGTGTATCATCCAGTCTCAATAGAAAAGTCCTAGATTTCACCAGAAAACAGACTATATCCCCGGTCTCACAAAGCAATAAAGAGTCTGATTATTTTGATCTCTAAGAACTGGTAATATTATTAAGTCTAGTTTAACATAAAGAAGGAAAATAAAATTATTCTCTTCAAAGGAGCAATAATTCCCACAGGTGTGAGTAAGAGGGGAAATGACAAGTCATCAGTGAATCTTTTGTGTTGACAGTCAAATCTTATGGATTCAGAATCCAGTTTCAGGGGCAACCTGCATCAAGCAGTCACTGGTCAAACATGTTGACTTCAATTGCTGTTATTATAAAGCCTGAGCTAGGCTGGGCACAGAGAGCAGGGACTTACAGAATTAAGTTCTCCTCTCTCCTCTCCTCTCATCCCTGGCCGGGTCAGAACCAGGAGGGCGACCTGCGAGTAGTAGTCTTTGCCACATCATCACCCAATCTGCCACACCATTGGGAGCTCCAGATGCAATATTAGTCTTTGGGGACTGTGACTTAGGGGAGGTACGAATCTGCAGTCTCCTCCTGAGAACCCACCCTGAAGAGCTGCTCCCACAGCCTGGCTCAGTTGCGACTCCAGTACTGGAAAAGGCCACAATGCCAGGGAATTTTTCTTCTCTCATCCCAGGGCTCCAAAGGCTGGGAAAAGTTAGTAAGAAGTTGCGTGGCCTTGGGAGATTATTCTACCAGCATACCAAGTGATAGAATAATCATGGTACTAAGAGAACAAATATGGAATGCCTAGCTTCCATGGGAGGGACACCATGGTAAGTTCTTCCAGGCACAGTGACCTCCTGCAGGAAGTAATGTCACTTTCCTGAGTTTACAGATGAAAAAGCAAAAGCACATATCACATGACTTGTCCTAAACTGCTCACTGACTGAGCAATAGACCCAGAATTAGAGCTCGGACAATCTGGCTGTAGGATTCACATGGGCAGTCATGACACTGAGCTGAGTTCTCCATCACTTATGACGTCATTTCCTTCCAAGTGTCTGCGTATAGCTTCCCTGGAAGAGCCAGGCCTTCAGAAATGCCAGAGTCTGAGTTTCCTCCTTTTTTGGCAACAAAATGCCAAGCACGCGTCAGGGGCATGCGATGATTGCCCAGAAACCACATGGCCTATCATATGTCATCCCTCACAATTTATTTTTATGAGAGTAGTAAGTGGTATCAACTTTTATAAGCATGTATTTATATTTGTTAATTTAATTTATGCAAATGCCTCATTTATGTGAATCATACACAGATCCACCATCAGGATATCTTTAGCAAAAGAACATGATCAAGATATTTAGGGATCTGACGTATATAATCAGAGAATGCAAATCATTTTCATTGCATGTTCTTGCCGCTGTTAAGTTCCTAACATGTCAACAACTTGGTTTTGCTGAAGCTGGTATGTGGCATCATTCGGGTTGGTCTTTCTTTCCCTCTCGGCCACTTCCTCGCTCCTGCTGCTGCTGCAGGGAGCTGGGATGCATCAGTTGCAGCCATGGTGAGTGAAGACCCCTCATTGCTCTTCACTTCGGAGGCCTGAGGTTACAGAGTGTAAACACAATACTGTATTTCATAGCTATCCGGGGCTTTGGGCTTGATCCCTCCCTGATAGTGGCATTCTCATTACCCATTCATGACGCTGCCAGGCATTCATCATGAATAATAAGCTTCCCCCTCAATCCTGACCATCCGTTCTGCGTTTCGGGCTTGTATCTTAAAGGGAGAGGAGATCTTTATCTCCTTTATGGGAAGAAACATCCAGTGTAGTTTTACATAGAGTTCCAAGACTGAAGAAATGCATTGGACACTATGAGTCTTGCAAATAAAGGCGGTGAAGGGCTTCAAGGGCTGATGCTTGTGCCTAGGCACATGGGAAGACCTGGGGAGGACCTTACAAGCTCCTCTGGATCCAGAATGTCTCAGCACACAGCCACTCCAATCACCTTTTCTGTGATGAAATCTAAACATGTCATCTTCATAGTGAAAACTTGACATACCTGGCTGCCTCCCCGCTGGCTGTGTTGCTTAGGAGATCCACTTGCCATCCCCAAATCCACAAAGCAGCCTGGTTTTTCTTGCCCACTTGCCCATGTGAGATGCAGTGAGTCTGTGCTCCTGAACCCTATGTCTTTGTGACTGTCCATCTTCAGTTCACAGTCCTGCTGGTTTTCTATCCATTGCACTTTAATATACATGACACAGCTACATGGGTCATCCAAACACCCTGGTTTAGAGAGCAGTTTCTGGCCTCTGGAAGATGTCTTTGAGGTGCCCCTAACACCCAGCAAATGTATTTATTTTGTATGCTCCATGGTCCATTTGAAGTCAGTCGATCCCTTATATTCCCTCCAAATCTTGAGAAAAGCTGACATCAGCTTTTGTGTAAATTGCATTATAGACAAAAATAATATAGATTGTTTCACCATTTCAAGAGTATTTTTCCTCCTGCCATGTTGTGGGTGAAACCAAGGCCTCCTGTGTGCTATGCATACTCTACACGAGCTATGCCACCTCAACCCCGTGTGATCATTTTTAAAAGAAAATTGACCACCACTTGAACTGCTCACAAAGTCTTTCCAACACTGTCTCAGTCACCCTTGGTGTCACGGTGGAGTCCACACAGTGTGGACATTGGGGCAGCTGGACAGATGCTAGTGAGCACTGCCTTAGTGGGATGGAGACTGGACAGTTTATGGAACAAATTGCTTGGTTTATCACAAAACCCCCACAGCATTCTTATTTTTCTCACCATAGAGAGCATCCACTTTTAGCTCAGATCTGAAGAGAAATCCACAATGGTTCCGCTCATCTCCTGATTTGCACAACACACCTGAACAGTAGACACCAAACCATTGACTCAGAGCTGTAGCTAGGGACACTTTTTCACCCAAGAATCCAGAAAGCAGTTGGTTACAATTTATAGCCATCAGCAGAGATAAGTGGGGTCTTCTGCATTACACCATCCTGGACAAGGCAAAGTATATAAGATGACTGAAGCAGAGGTTGAAATCTGGAAGGCCATCAGCTAGCCTCTGAGTGCAGACTCTGGAGTCAGGAAGAGGGCCTCCACCTCTACCACTTACTAGCTACATGTCCTGGGAAATCTCTCACCTCTCAAAGCCCCAGCTTCCCCATCTAAGAGGTGGGTAGTAATAGCACCTGTCTTTCAGAGTGGCTGCCAAACCTGAAGACATAAGGCCTTGTGGTGGATTAACTAATGGTCAACTTGTAGCACCCAGCTGAACTGAATCAGTGTGGTGCTGGGTGTGGAGGGCCCACCTGGGGATCCTTGCCCACAGCATAAAAGCGGAACTGAAGGAGAAGATGATGTGCCGTTGATTCTCCTGGAGAAGCTTGTCACACTGATCTTCCTGGTATGAACTCAGCTGTCCTCATCTTTGGGGGAGCTCTGGTCCTTACTTTGAGCGTCACTTCCTGGCTCCAGTGATACTATATGCTGCTGGTACAGACTTTTTAGCTTCCAGAACTGACCTTTGGTTCTTCCCAGTGCAGATCCTTGGTATAGATTTAAATCACACGTTGTTGTGGGCTGTTGGCCTCTAGTTGGACTCATGTAGGACATTGTCATGGGCTCTAGATCTTCAGCTGAACTCATGGAGGACATTACTGTGGGATCCAGACCCTCAGCTGGATTCTTTCAAGTATCTAGTGCATGGACAGATCTCTTATGCTCTTCTGCATTTGACTTTTTAGGCAAATATTATAAAATAATCTAATCCTATAAATTAGGTGTCCTGTATTAAATCTATTTCCTTGCAAACCCTGATTACAAGAGCCCTTAGAAGGTTTGCCCTGGGCCTGGCAGCATGGTCAGCACCAGTAACATAGGATTAGTGCAAAAAGGAAACTGATTCCATCCCACTGGACTGGGTCAGGAGGGGCAGATAGCACATGGGAGAAAATCAGTGTACCAACCTCCGAGAAGACATATGTGCCGACCTCAGAGAAGACAGAGTGGGCTGGAATGAGTAGGCTCCCTCTAGCTGCAGTGCCTCCAGGGCAACCTGTAAACATGTTCCTTTGGGTCTGTTCTCTTCGCTGAGCTTCAGCAGTCATTACACACCTGTCACCTCCGCCTGCATGGCCCCGGTGATCCTTCCATGGAGTGAATGCAAGGCCATCACCTAGCCTCTGGCTCCTGTCCTATTTCAGAGATGGATGCTCCATCCGGGCATCTCCTGGAGTGCACGCCTGGGAGTCATGGTGGACACCTCTTTCGTCCTCCACTCCCATGCAGCTAATCAGCTCCATCCTGTGACTTTGCCATCAGGATAATTCTCCAACATGTCCCTGTTAGCACCTCCCTTCCTGGTACAGTCAGACTTGACCTAGGGCTGCCACGAGCTTGTTCCAGTGCTACTGCTAGGCTGCTGGGCTGGCTGACAGTGGCTCCCACCTGGATGCGGCTCTCCACTCCTCTCCCTGTACTGCTGCTAGAATGACAATGGGAAACAACAAACCCACCACCTGACTACTTTTGGTTAGCCTTTAGTTCTCTCTCTTTTGTTTGCTTGTTTGTTTGGGCCACTTTCTCATTGTTTTCATCAGCAATTTTACTGATCATCTGTTATGTTCTATGCAGTGTGGAAGGCTTTGGGTATATAATTTTGAGCCCTATTCTACCATTTAGAGGGGAGAAAATATTTATCAGACCCTGTCTAAAAAAAAAAAAACCTCCAAAAAAGTTATTGCTGAACGATGAAAGTAAAGACAGCATACATGAGCTGAGAAATGTCAAGCACATGCTTGAAAAAAGCAGGGCTTGGGACCCCGGGATCTGGGTCCTTCACTAACTTCCCAGTAGCATCCTTTCCCTCCCCTGACTTGTAATTTGTGGTTCAGCTAAAGTGAGGAGTGCATCACTCTCTCTGGGCACTTGGCTTTCATTTATATGGAGTCTTTTTTTTTCCTCCTGCCACTCTTACATTCCTGGAACTTTCTTCCTTCTTTTTTACATGGTTGAGTCCTATTATCTTACAAGCATCCCATCTGCCAGCAACTTGTCACCTCCTCCAAGACAGCTAGCATCCTCCCCCAACCCAGCCTTCCCTCCTCTGCTGCTCCGTGACAGAGTGTGGCCCTCCTGGGTGCACAAGATTAACCACACTACTCGAATATCTGTCCGGTGCTCGTGGCAGAGTCATCAACCCTGGATGAAAGGGTAGGTCGGTGGTTATGTGTTTGTTTGACTCCCACCTTCCTCGGCCATAGCTCCTGCAAAAACAGTAGGCCTGAGCCAATGTTGTATCCCCAGCACCCTGTGTGTGTTTGAGGTGGAAAATGTCTTGATAAATGAACAAATTCTCCTAACGAAGGAATCAGGGTCTCAGATAAAACTCATGCACAGTACCTTTGAGCTAGAAAGTTTATTTGGGCAGAAGAGGGTGGTAGTGGTGGTGAGGAATACAGAACTTTTCTGTGTTTTGGGTTTTTGTATTGTGGTTGTTGTTGTTTACCCAAGAATTTTACTCCATGGACCTTGAATACCAAGTGCCAGTGATACCTGAACTTTAGCACAATGGTCCATTAAATAGGATGAGCTGGGGAGAGATTGGTGACTTTGCCAGGACCTGGTTTGCACTTTAGCCATGGCTGTGTGTGTGTGTACAAATAAATGCATATGCATCATTCATTTTCAGCCTTTTCTAACTGCCTTTGGCTCTGTCTTTTTGACAAAGGTCAGAAATAAGGAAATAAATGCTATTCAGGAAGCCAATTCTCTCCCTTCTGGTGGCAAATAATGTGCTACTTCTCCACCTCTCAGTGACTATTTTATGTACGAATTAATGAATCCCATGAACCAAGTCCAGTTAATACGTAGGAAAGTGATTATATGTGACTGGAACTTTTTAATTGCAAGGAGACTGATTCTCTAAAAAAAGATGACTCACAATTTCCACATTTGAGCCTGCTACTACAGTTCCCTCCCCGCTGATAGGCAGCTGTCTTGCTTCTTTTCTCTTCTTACTTTTCTTTCTTTCTTTTTGTAAGTGCAGAAAGCTTGTATCCTGCTTCTGCTAACCTTTTGACTGCAGGCTAAAGAGATAATTGGAATTTTTTAATATATTGTCAATATGCAGTAATAAGAAAAGGCAATTTTGACACCCATAAATGCCTGGTTTTTGTCTGAGTCATACAGCACAACGCAAGTGAACTGTAGAAAGCCCAGGTAGCTCACCCAGAGCAGTCTTAACCCAGGGAAGGGGGATGCAAGGGCCAGTCCAAGCCCAGTCTTGGTTTAACCCCCTCTTCAAGTTATTGAGGCTATTGCTGGCTACAGTCTGCTCTGTTGGACAGGACTACAGTTTAAATTGCTCCTTGACACAAAACAAGGGTGCCCTGTAGTTGTCTCTGGCTAGGAGCTTTGGGGATGCAAAGGTATTTCTACTTTAAGAAAGAAGAAGGAAAGAAGAAAGAAAGGAGGGGAGAAAGAAAGGCAGAGAAACAGGGAAGAAGAAGAAGAAGAAAGAATAGAGAAGAAGGAATGGGTGAAAATCCACATCAACTCATTCAGGAAATTCAGACTGATTTTAATACAATGGTCAAGATTATGGCATTCATAATACCCTCCCAAGGACAAATGGACCATTAAAAGAAAATATCCCTTTCCAAAAGAATCTGCCTTTCTGCTCTCTGAGATGAAAGATTCACTTCCACCCAGAGTCATCTGCCTGTCACACTGTAAGGCAGGTCCCCAGGCACTGTCCAGTTGACAGGCAGTGGTTACCTTTGCTCTCAGGGTGATGGACACCAGTTGAAACTGAATTCGACTGATATTTATGGGAGTCTATTTTAAGCAAGCAGTCATCAAAGCGAGGGTACCCCATGGCCCATTTCAGGGTATTACCTGAACAGCATGTTCACATTAATACAGCAGATAAATCAGCAATGTTAGGCATTTTCCCAGGCTTCGGACAGAAATATTCCTCTTACTGAGGGAGCTGCTGCTGTCCTCTAGTAGGTGACTTTTATTAGTAGCTTATTAAAATTTGGTCATTGTCATCTGCCATATAGTATATCTAGAGCGAAATTCAAATGATCCACAGAGCCAGTTTTAAAATGTCCTTTATACCAGGGCTTCTCAGGCTTCTCCATATACGAGGATTGCTTCAGACTGATGCGGTAGGTCTGGGCCAGCATGGGGTTCAACACCCTGCGTTCTAACCATCTTGCTACTCAAGCCAGTGGTGTCAGCCCACACCCCACACTTTGATTAGAAGGGTTTCCTAGTAGCAAGCACCCTATGGTTTACAACGAAAAAGTATCCTGTGAGCTCCTGATGAGAAAAGAGACAGTGAGGATTTTGTGCAGGTCTACATGGGAAAGTGTGAGAAATTAGCAGGATTATTGAAAAGCCACAGTTTTGTCTATTCCTGAGTGATTCCATAAATTGGCAAATGACAGCATTGCAGGTAAGGGACTCAACAGAGGGACTTTCTTCTACTGAGAAATGATATAGTCTTGTGCAATACTCAACAAAAGATGGTCTGTGGGCCAAAATTGTCCTGGCAACTGTTTTTACAAATAAAGTTTTATTCAGAGACAGCTGGATCCATTTAGTTCCATGTTGTTGATGGCTAGTTTTTGCTATTACAAAAGTTGTGTAGCTGCAATGGAGACCACATGCTTGACAAAGCTTAACTATTTACTGTCCAGCCCTTCACAGAAAAAGCTGCTGATTCCTGGTCTTGTGCAATATAGGGTTTGCTTGGACTGTGGCGGCAGCAGGGATGGTTGGATCTTAACTGTGTCACATACCAGCTGTGAGAGCAATCTGGTTTCCTGAGTTGTAAAATGGAATGATAATACTACCCACTCTATACAAAATTCAGATTGCATATAAATCCTTACCACATCCTACTGTAAATTAGAGCTTTGTTATGCTATTGGTAGCTGACCCTAAAATCATCACTATATACCTTCCTCTTTTTTTTTCTGTATTTAAACCCATTTTTGAAGATGTGCTATTAAAGATAACCCTAGGCAAGTTATTGGCCCAGCAGAAAGAGCCATAGGCAGGATCTCAGAGGCCCTGTGGAGCCAGCATTGACCTTTCTATGGCTGTCTGGTTGTTAAATATTTTGAAGATGACTTTTGGCTCAATTCATATTAACTAACTCCAATCAAGAAACAAGACCTAGAAAGTTGAGAAGGAAGTGGGTTCAAAGACTTGGGCTGAAATGACAATGCCATCATTTCAATCCACATCCTTCTCTCAGTGCCACGACGGGCATTTTGCTGAACTGATGAAAGTAATACGCAGTGATGGTGGGATTAGTTTCGAAGAAAGGTCAAATTCTATTCATGGTGCAGACAGCCAGAGGTGCTGTACGACACCTCTAAATATGGGGCCTCCATGTGTTGATAGGGCTGAGACCCACTTCTGGATTCACTGACCCAGTCAACCGGTTATGAGGGTCAGTATTGAAGGCATGATAGAGGAAAACATGTCAAAGAACTTGCTGCCATCACAATAGTTATCCATGTGTGGTTTTTGTTTGGTCTGCACAGTATTTATAATTTTGTTTTCCTGGAAATATTATTTTAAAATCAGAAGACTTTATTAAAGAGTCTAAGTTTTCCCAATCTTTTTTGGTGGAATAAAACCAAAGTTCTGTAAGCTTCCAAAACACTGGGCCACACTGCTCAGAGGCAGCCCTTTAGGAGCTCAGGAGTTGCCACAACCCTCACGCCTCCCAACTGTCACACAGCCAAGCTCTGTCAGTGTAGGACTGTGGTGGGAAGGGAGGGTTTTAGGGTGGACAGCTGACACTTCTCATGTGTCCCCTTTGGCAATCACTAAATCTTCCTGCACATTAGTTTCTTGATCTGAAAAAATGAGGACATAATTATCTTTGCCATATACATTTATTGTAATGATTAAAAGAAGCAATAAAAACAAAGTCCTTAAAACACTTGTTGGTTCATAAGTGCTCAATAAACAGGTTTGCTCTTAAAAAGACAAATGAAGACAATTTTGACTTTGTCTCCTCCAAAAAGCTTGCCTTGCTAGATCATTTACCCCAACCAAAGATGTAAACAGAGCCTTTAGCATATCTCTGATGGCTTTGGTTCATAGAGGGATCCTGCGGTTCCCTGTATTCCCTTTCCATTCCATTTCCTGGTCCCCAAATATACAAAGAGTATTTGTATACAAACAGCATTCCCAGAGGAAGAAGCAGGAGAGAAGGAGGCAGATGAATTCTCTTCCCTTTCCCAAGGTCCCCCAGAGGCCATGTTGCCCCACCTCAGGAGGAGACCCAGAGCTGAGTAACCAGCCATCTCCCTCTGCCAGACACCAGGGGCAAACTGGCTTCTGGGAAAGGTTCAGGGAAAAATCTCTGAATGAACAGTGTTGCACATCAACTAATCCGTGACTCATACATATTCAGGACAGTGAGTGAAAAACCTGCATTTCAGACAGCTTTACATTTTCAAATTAAGTTAATAAAGTAAGATTCCCAATGTAATGACAAACTAATTCTTCTTTTCATAAGTTTATTAAAATAAGCATCTCCTACTTTTAACTAGCGTTGACATATGCTTACATAGATACATCCCACCCAGTAACCTAATCTCCCAGCAATCTTGAAGCAATTAACTCCTTCTAATCTTGAGTTAACAAAGCTCACCATGTGGAAGGCCCCCAAGGATGCCCCGCCAGAGGTTCACGCCTCCTGCTCTTTCGCCCAGCATCCAAGCTGGGTGCTCTGAAGTGATCCAGTGTGGCAACATGGCTGATGCTACCAGATGAGTCATCACAGATCAGAAGATCTTCATTAACTCCTTATTTCTCTGCTAATTAACACAAAAAGAATGAGTTGAATTTCTGACGGGCAATGACTGACCCACTGCTTAGTGGTTAATGGGATGCAAATGATATCTAATGAGGGTCTCCCCTTGGAATGTGGGCAGCTGGCCTACTATTTATGTTGTGGATTTTGAAAGTGTTGAAGCTCGGTGAAGAGTTTGCTTCATAATTTAAACCTGCCTCTGAGTTTATAATATGAAGTCCATGCATTTATGTAGGTCCTACACATGGCAGAATTAATTAAAGCTGTTAGCTATGAGGTCTAGCTGAAATTACCATAATATGGAGATGGGAGAGAATGGAGAATCCAGCTCTGGGCCCGTCCAAATGAAGCTCAATATTTATTGATCGTGTTGAGTCATGTGGTGCATTTCAGATTTTGTTTAATGTGACAGTGGCAAACATTTTACCAAACTGTTGCTTTTTGTTTTTTTTCTTTTTGTCCTGAGCACAGCCTTTGCAATTTATTATAGTTTAAAGATGTTGGCTCCAGAGAAACCAAAGTTTCATCATCTAAGATTTATCATAGATTTGCAAGTGGGAAAAAAAGTCCAAATATGATTTGCATGCTGTCAATAAAATGATGATTCAATTAAGTGAAGTTTGAGCAATGAGGTCAATAACATAGCTCAAAGGAGGATTTCTACCATCTCGTGCAAGTCAATAATTAGGTGAGGGACTTTGTAAACCAAGCCATATTGTTTAAAAGGTTTCTATGAAGACATACACTTTATCTGCTTTCCTCCCCTGAGCCTGGGTGGGGAAGACGCTCCTCAGTTAAAATCTCAAAGTCTTTGACCAGATTCACAAAAACTAGCCTTTGCATTGGTCAGTGGAATTACCAACTCATTCACTGAAGAGATCGATGGAGCATTGCCAGGGTCTCTGTCCTCACCAGAACTGTCTAGCAACCTGACTTTTGCCAAGTTTTGTGTATTTCTGCCTCCTTCACTACCCCATGAGGTCACAGAAGGCAGGAAGTTTGTCTTATTCTATCCTGAGCCTCTCACATCAGCCACATGCCAGGAAGACAAAGGCCTTTAGAAAGAAATGTCCAGTCAAGGGAGCTCTCCTGTTTTGAGGAGGCTTTTGTGTCACAAACTGTGTTTACTTACACTAAACCAGAAACTTTAGTGTAAGTAACACAACAGAGCACCCTTTTAGAGCGGTAGCTGGGGCCACACTGAGGACAGAACTTACGTCATCCTTAATTCCCATAACATTCTTCAAGATAATTATCATTTTGCAGAGAAAGGAGCTGGAGCTCCAAGACATGAAATAGCATACCCACTCTCCTGAGGTCATGTGCAGTGATGGTGGGATTCATTGCGAAGAAAGGCCAAATTCTGTTCTCCTCTTGCCAAAGTTACATTTTTCTGAGCTTTAACATTAGGTTATCCCGGCTTTTTGTGAGATACTGGCAATTAATGTATTTTCATATTGATTTTATATTGGTTGTACATGTAAATAAAGTGCTTTTCCTAATGCTGGGAACAGGCAGACTTGGGGAAACAAAGTCACTGGCATGTGTAGCAATGTAAACTATCCTTTCCACAAATTTTAAATGCCTCAGCACCTCATAATTGAGGAAGAAAAAAATAGGACAGGATAAAAGCAAAAGAAAAATTCAAAGAGAAAAGAAAGGGAATTATTCAATAATTGCATGCTCTTGCATGAGATAATTGGAGGCCTTTGAAATGGCCTTGGGGAAGGCTGACTCAAGGTCCCCAGTTAAAAAGACCTTCTTAGCACCTGCTCCAGGCAGTTCTGCAGGAATTAAGAAGTGAAGAAAATGACACTTAAAGTATAGCATCCTTTAGAAAAGAACATGTTAAATAAATATAGCTGTCCAAACGTAGCTCTCCTATTATTTGGCTAGTCCTTTCTGAAGCTTTCAAAACGTCTTTGAAACTATTTTTTGCCAATAAAGCAACAGAGCCCCTTGTGTAAAACTCATTCCTGTCACCAATGGACCTGGCAATCAGATGTCCTAGGGAAGGCAGAATGGCACCCTTGAGCGAGAAACTGCTTTGGTGACAGAGCAGGTGGGTCTGGTAAACCAGTACTGGGCCCTGAGGCAAGTGTGAAGTCGTGGAGGACTTGGTGCTCTAGTCAGGTGACTTTTATAAACATGGTGGTGTTTGAGGTATAGAATATGAATTTCAAGAATTTGGGTTCTGTAGTGAGACCCTTTTCAATAATGAAGCATACACAGTAAACCCAGGGGGCCTTGGGTTAGTCATTGTCTCTCCTACTTGCAAACTGGTTAAGGTGTGAACATAGTGTCCAGAGGTGTCATACTCCAGAGGAATTCACAGAGCCTCCACCCACTCCACTCTGACGGCTGCTGGTCATGTGTTGTCTGCCCCAGCTACATGCAATTATCTGGGTACCTGCTCTGCTTGCTCTTGTCCTTTATAAGACATGAGAGTGAGCAAAATGCATTCCATCTAGTCACTAATAGCTTCCCAAAAAAGGTGGAATTATGTGGCACTGAGACCTACAATGCTTGGGGAAATAAAAAAACTAAATATATGAGAAGAACTAATCCCCAGCAAAGAAATAACCTGACAATTGCTTTTTCAACCACAGGCTCCTGAGAGAGTCATGAAAATGGCAGAAACTCAACATAAATCTTTTCCCCTTTTTATTTAAATGAAAACATCCTTGTAAATTATATATACTTAGGATCTCACCAATTTTGGAGGTAATCTTTTAGGTTAAGCATGTTCCCACATTAAACTGGTAATTATCCTTCCTTCTCTCCGTGTATCCCCCTGACACTCCACACGGTGGATTTTTTGCTTCATGTTTTATTTATGGAACAGAATTAATATGCAGATTCACAAAAACTTTAAAACTCATAATTATTCATAAAGGGCTTTAAGGTTATTTACTACATTTTTATGAAACTCTGGGTTTGTGGGAATGCATACTTGAAAGGCGTGGGAAGTACAGAAAGGCTAAGTCCTATAGAAAAAGTAATCTGAAAATGATCGAACTCTCTGAAAGAAATTATTTGCCAGTATTCCCAATTTATATTTAAGTGAATAATGGGCATCAATAAGCTTATAAATATATTCAAGACTAGTGTGGCAAGAGAGATTTGCATATCCAATGCAAATAATCAATGTGAGAATTGTCTAGTTAGGAGTTCTTGATCTCTTAAGCAAATGTAATAAAGAATAGGGTTTTTTCTTATGTTTTGGCCATCTGTATAATCCTATGTTCTTCAACAAACATACTCAAGTCTAAAAAATGTTAACATCAACTATCAGTGGATACGTTTTAGTTCTTCAGGAGCAATGAGACGGTCACTGTTGATGGAGGCCACTAGACAGTCTTATGGAAGTAGCTGAAGAGCAAAAAGCATCTGCAAATAGACATGGGGACCATCTCAGTGTGCCTTCCCTCACATGGGGCCATCACTAAGCCCATAATTAAAAATTTTTTGATGGGGAAGGCAGCTTGTTGAACAAACTCTGGGAGTCTGATCTAAAATGATTATCAAAGTTGGGTACGGTGGAGATGCAAGACAGGAGGATTTCTCCAAGTTGAAGGACAGCCTGGGATAGGTAGGAAGTTCAAGACCAACCTGGAATACATACAGCCTGTCTCAAAAAAATAAAATATGTAAATAAATAACAAGAAAATGATTGTCCACGGGATATGTGTGCTCTAGGGATGTTCCCTTTGGGAGCATCTGGAAGTGCTGGAATCTCAAATCCATTGGTGCTTAGGGAATTCTTTGTAATAGTGAAGATAGCGAAAGAGCAGGTCATTTTGTGCCTAGACTGGGAATGGAATCCCTACTCTGAGACCAGCTTTGGGATCTTGGGTAAATATCTGTAAAAAGGGAGAAAGAGAGAGACAGAAGGACAGGAAGAGAGAAAGAGAGAAAGAAAGAGACAGAAACAAAGACAGAGACACAGAGAAGAAAAAGGACAGAAAGAGAGAAACAGACAGACAGAGAGAGGAGAGAGAGAGAGTCGGAGGCAGGGAGGGGGAAACAGTGAGAGTTCCACCTTCAAATCTTCGAATAGCTGAGAAATAAGAGATCATGGATATAAAATATCTCATACAGCATCAGCCACTTAAGGCGGCACTGAAGAGAGGACAGATTTTCTTTTATTTTGCCTTGCTCCTTTTTTAAAGGATTTTCATTAATATTTTCACCTTAAGTGCACACATATACTCACATACAAAGATGTGGATTTACAGAGCTGCTGTAATCTTTGCATTAAATGCAGTGATGGATAAAGGGAATGGGTGCCAATCCATCTTCATCACCTAGTGTATACATTAAATTATTTGAAATGAAATAATATTTACCCAAGGCTTACAAAACACAAATATATATAAAAACAGAGCTATCTTCATGAAGGCGTTCTGCCTGAGGGAGGGACAAAAAAGAATAATCCTCTTTCAGCAGCTTTACTGCAGCCTTAGAATGGAGTATTTCTCTCCATGTTTAACTGCAGGTGCTATAATTGTGTGCTTGACATACCTGTGGCTTTTTTGGCAGAATGGTGAAGTTCTTGGTGAGAGTTAAGCTGGAGAGGGAGCAAAGGAGGAAAGGGGGGAATATTTCCAGTTCACTTGGTGCAGGCAGCTCTTACTCAGCACTCAGTGGCCAAACGATATGTCGCTATGGAAGACAATTTTTCAGATGCCTCTATAAAAATTTTAATAAATATTTAAGTCTTTTAAATACAGAAAGAGCCTGCAGACATGATAGTTTGGGTGATGAGCTCAGTCAATTTCACGAGTGAAATACTCCGAGAAACCTTGAGATGTCTCAGTTGTTAACACAGCAAGCAGGAAAGGTATATATCTTGCTGTACCCTCTTGCTCCTTCCGAAATGGAAAGAACTTCTAGTGAAGTTTGAATAATCTCAAAGACAATGCTTTCTATATATGTGCTGGATTATTATTCCAGGGAAAGGAAAATACCAGTAATATATGATTAACTGTGTGTGTGTAGGGGTGTGAAATAGACCAAATTACTGCTCAAAGAGCAAGCTCTATAGGCTTTGAGAAGGTTAATCTAAAGTTATTTTGGGGAACTGACTCATCAAACTTCAAGGAATTGACAAACGGGCAAATCAAGTCCTTGTTCCCAATATTCAACTCTAGCAGGCAGCTAACAGTATGAGTTTATCGACACACACAAAATTCCCTTTTTTCTCTATGGCTGCTCTACAGAACCTAATGTTGCTAATGGACTCTCTCAACAATCTCTTCTTCTAAGACTCCTATCTGTGAAACTCCCAGCTCTCTCCACCAGATTTACTGACTGCCCCTGTTTCCTCACTGGCTTTTCTTCTGGCCTTTTGCAACACACTCATCTAAGTGACATTATCAGGTATCCAAGTATTGTAGATAGACAAGTATTTGTCATCTTGGGGTGTTACCCACACGACTGCCTAGACACATCGCTCCCATCCATCCTTTGTTCCCTCATCTCAGTCTTGCTGCTCAAACCCAACGCTCACCCAGTCTTGCCAGCACCTTGCAGGAGGCTGTCTGTCCCCCACCTCTGCCAAGGCTGCCCCTAGAGTGCCCAGTCCCATGCATGACCTTAGGCCAATGTCCCTTTCTTCTCTGCACCAGGGGCCTGCACAGTGTAAGAGGCAGGAGCTCATGTCCGCGTGGCTTCCGAGCTCTCTTCGTCACTCTCACCTCCTCTTCTCTCTGCCGTGCGCGGAACTTGGAGTTGCTCCATCTTTTCTGGCTCCGTTAGACTCCAGGCTGCTGCCTCGCAGCGGGAGGCTGTAGCTATCAAGTGTTCTGAAGATCACGGAGAACGTTTTAAAGTGATGTTTAGTGTCGTAACTCATACTTGAGTCCATCTTTCTCGAGAAAAACAGCACTATGAAAAAAGCCGAAGTCCCTTTCGAAGGCCGTCCCTCACCCCTAACATGACCTCTTGTTCCTTTGTGTGTTTCTTAGGGACAGAGCTGGGCTCCTTCCCGGCCTCCTCTCCGTATCTTCCTATGTGCACATCATAGGCTTTTGACAGAGTTGATTGGGGAAAATGTCTCCCCGTTCTAGGGAGGATAAATATCATGGGGGTGATGGATTTCACAGCTGAAGCCACTTCCTGCCTGCCGGAAATTTCCCTGGTTCTGTACTGGCTGGCTTCATGTCTGTGCCCCCGCCAGCTCCGCTCTTAACCTACATCCTGATTCATTGCCTTTATCTGCGCTTCTCAGAACGTTACAGAAAAGTGACAGGGGGCTTCTGATGTTCCTTTTTTTTTTTTTTTTCCATTTCAAACACCAGCCCTGCTCCCAGGAGGCTTCTGGAAGAGCTAGGCCGACTGCAGGCTCTGCTCACCCCACCCCCCAGCCCCACTGGCCGGCGTGTAAGGAAGCAGCCCCATCAACTGTGTGAGAGAGAAATCGCTTCAGCCCTGATGAAGTGCTCAATAATGCTGTGGTTGGAACCAGAGCTCTGGACCCCAGAACCAGCCAGCTTGTGTGCACCCCCCTGGCTAACCAACAGCAGGATCTTGGAATTTAATATACTTTCAAGTGAGTTTTAGTACGTGTGACATTTTTGAACCATAAGCTAAGTTCAGAAGAACGTCAGTTTGGTGAGACGAGTCTCAAGATGTGCTGCTGTATCTTAATGAGATCCTGACCTCAGAGGTAATGGAGAAGCTACCTTCCATTTAAGAATGCAAATTCCCTAATTTCTTTAGAAGTATGGTAAGGAATTTGGATCAGGGGAGAATCCCCTGCCTCTAACTCAGAGAGGTCTCCCACATCATTGGTTAAACTAAATATGCTAATACAATCACTCAGTACTTTTCCTATCAAAAGTGGCCACGTTACTTTGAGGGACCCAAAGTTTCAGCTCTCCCAAGGCAAGGCGCTGAGAGTGATGCTATCAGCCTCCTGTAAGCTCTTGATTTCTGTTTATTTTCAGTACAGGCAGCTGGTATGTAAATTTATCCTGCCAAAGAGTGATCCTTTTAATACTCTACTTTATTTGAAAAAAGAGTAACTCTCACACACCTGCTTTGCCTGGGCTCCCCACTCCCAAACCCAGTTGTTACCACTGGAAAATCATTTTCTCTGGTATTGTCCTGTCCAGTTCATTGGTGGTGGCTGCCTGAAATCTGGACTCAGACCTGGACTCAGAGGAAATGAGTGTCATGATTGATTAGTGATGTCAGGAGCCATGATTTTTGATGTCTTCTAGGGAAAGGACTGAAAAGGGTTGCTCCTTTACACCAACTACCTCGATTATTTACTGTAAAAGTCACCTTTTAACCCTGCTTTCTGATTTTCCCCTTTTTCTTTGACACAGGGATGTGATACAGGTATTTCTGATTTTCTCTAGGAGGATCCTTTTAAAATGCCAGGAACCGAGGGTTGTTGAGCCCTGCAATGGTTTTCAGAGAGAAGACAGAGCTATGAAAGCTGTTGTGTCCCGGAGGACCTGGGAATGAAGTTTTTCCTTTTTATCTGAAATGCAGGGGCCTGCCCTTCCTATCTCCAGCCTTTTTTGGAAAACCCCTTTAAACTGTCTATGTACTCTGAGCTATAGTTAGCACAAATGCAAATATTCCTCAAAGGATAGTTACTAAAGGATTTGCTTAAGGCGTGTTCTAGAAATGACAGTTCTGAAAACTATGTAAGACCTTCTGAATCAGACACTTTGGGGCAGGGCCTGGACATCTGCATTTTCAAACTCTTGCAAGCAGGATCAACCACATAATTTATGAAGCTTGATGCAAAATGAAAATATGTGGTTTCTTATTTAAATATTAAACATTTCAGAACAGCAAGCACAGAGCATTAAACCAAGAAGGGAGCCTCCAAAGGGAAGCTGGTCCAGCCTCCAGGTTGTTCTAATGCATGCTAAAGTTTTAGAATACTGAACTGATGTCCCACCCAGAAAAACAGAAGCGCTACTGTTCAGTTCATCCATCCCAGTGCGGCTGATGGGAGAGAGCAGAGGAAGTGCTAAGCAAGTGTTGAAACTCCCGATTTCCCAGCCTCTCTCAGTGCCCTGTGAGATCTCCAACATACACATCAATGACATAACTCGTGGAACCCCACTTCTCCCTCCCAAACGTCCCCAAGTTGATAACACAGAAAATATCAGGGCCATTCCCTTGGGATCATCCTTGTCTCTTGGCCCACTCTCTGAGTTCCCTAACTAAATAATGAATTAAGTAAAGCCTGCAGCTCTGCAGGACAGCCACAGATTTATTAGCAAGCTATGGACACATCAATTCCCAAGGCTCATTCTGTGAACTCTGTAGTATCATCTACCATAACTGAAATCATTCCCAATAAGACTATGCTCAGTGCTTCAGGAAAAGGTCTGAAATAGAGGCTCAGCCAACGCTTCCTTTGACTGACTCTAACCAAGTTAACACTGGTATAAGATAGTTTTCCAGGATGATACAAACAATTTCTAGGTCACATAAGTACTTCTCTTAAAATCCAGCCCTGTCTTGCTTTTAATACTTTACTAATTTTGTACTTTATTTTTAAAGAACTGACCTCATATTTGACCATCATTTTGCATATATGCTTTCAGTGATACTCTAGTGATTATCAAATAAAAGTCTTTGTCTGGCATTCTTCATATTTCACAGCCTGTATTTTAGGGGGACAGACAACAACAAAAATTACAGTGTAGGGGGTGTAAGCACCTGCCTGGCAAGCGAGAGGTTGTGAGTTAGATCCCCAGTACCAAAAACAAAACAAAACACTGCAATGTAATTTCACATTGTGCTTAGAATTATTTTACAAAGCCAGCCTGGCAAGAGAATACTCATGGGGCAGGCAATTCCTTTATATGTGGTGGGCCAAATTGTCTTATTTGAAGACGCTCATTAGTTCGTGTTTGTTGAAATTGCAAGTTTCAAAAAAGTAAATTCAAATAAGATATAGAAAGAAAGAAAGAGAGAGAAAAGATATACTTTTAAAAATTGTACTTTTTCTCATTGGTTTCATAACGACTTTAGGAAGTAGTGTGAACTGCACCATGATAAACACATGCCCTTCTTGGTGACCATAGCCAGTCACGTCCCTTCTAGCTTCTTGGACGGGGGAGCTTTTTCCACTAAAGTCTTACTGAGTGTGGGGCAGAATGTTTCCTCCAAAAGCAAGTTTGGACTTTGCTATCAAAAGATATGTGAGGAAATACACTGAGCCATACACAATTGAAGGTTTTAGAAATCCAGCCATGTGAGGAGTTGAGTGGTGTCTTTGTTGCTTTCTTGTTGCTGGTACAAAATACCAGACAACTGTAAGTTAAAATAGAAAAGGTTTATTCTAGCTTACACTTGTAGAGACTTCAGTCTATAGTCAACTGGCTCCAAGGGGGCAACATATTAGGAAAGAAAATGCTCATGGTGTGGTAGACAGGAAGAATCAAGACTTCCTTCTTTTTTGCCTTTTTCTCCATATGGGCTGCAAATCTATTAACTGGTGCCACCAACACACAAGTAGGGTTTCTGCCATCAGTGAATCCATTCAGCCACACTACTATGCTAAACCAATCAGTGGAATAATCCAGTGTCGCACCTTTAATCTAGTATCACAACCTAGGACCTAGGCACCTCTTTAAAACCCTACCTACAAGCACATGAAGGCTTGGGGGGGACACCTAGATACAAACCATAACAAGTGGGAAGAGAGACTGATAGCAGGACAATTGTCTGAAGGCTGGGTAAGCAAGAGGACCAGTGACTTGAGTTTGGACAAGACAGTATGAATAAAATCACTAGAATATTCTGGACCAAGTGCATAAACCTCATTATGATTCCTCCCTTTCACAGTTGATGACAAGTTTCTCTGGAGCTCTTTTTAGCAATCTCTTCTTATTTAGATTTACTAAATTTCTGAGACTGCAGCTACTCTGTTCCAAAAGATACATGCTATCTTTATATTAACAGTGGCAAAATATCACATTGTCACATTTGGCTTAGAGATGCTTGATGCTCATTAACAAATTATTTTAGAGGCTTCTGTTTCTAGAATGCACCAGTTGATCCTATTAGACCATCTTACACCTCTCCAAGTCAATCTTTCAAATTTGCACAAAACTCTTAAGTGCTTCACATGCTGTTAAGATTTCTCAGATTCAACCAGAAGCAGAGCATTTTATTTCCTGAGGATATGGAAGTTTGCCTGAATTAATTACATGTAGATAATTATTTAAAACTTCTTTATAAGTCAGATTGAGACAATCTGGATTTTGAACATTTGCTATGATTTTAGCAATTCATCTGTTTATTTCCCAGTATCTAGCCAGATTAAAGTCTTTTCATCTCAAACAGCATGGCTACGCATTAAAATAAATTGAAGAAAACTGGCTTGACAATGTGTGTGTGTGTTTGTCACCAATCAAATCACACTTTTCTTATTAATAGAAAAAAATGCTTGTATAAAAAACAATGAAGAAATCAAATCACAAAAGAACAAAGTTGTATGTGACTGACAGCTGGTTTCCTTAGGAGCTGGTGGTGGTAACTTAGGACTCGTTGCACAAATATGCCAAGCATGAGAGGGCTCAGCTGGCAGACCCTAAAAGCTGGCATCACTTCATCCAGATCATATTATTAATTTTGCTCCATCATGTCACCACTGCAGCCTTTCTACTGGTTTCCCTTTAAATCAGGCGGAAGCTCTACAATCATCTATTATGAGTTTTTTCCTCACTAGAGATTTATTTTGATTTTGTTGTTGTTATACTTAGCAGATGTTCTGGCATTTTTTTCACATAATACCACTGTGAGCCTCATGTTATCCTTAAAACCCTACAAAATTTTAGACAGTCCCTCTGAATTAATTTCCTCCTCCTCTGGAATTTTATCTTTAAGATGGCCTTCTTTTTCACTGTGTATAATGGCATATAAGAATAGAGGTTATGCGGAACTGTTTACTCATATGTTTTGTAACTTTGAAATTAACTGCTGTTGAAAGATAATTACCCCCATGATGGAGTCAGCGAGGCTAGAGATCGATTAGGAGTAAATGTATTCCTTTTGATTTTTCCACTTCTCCCGCCTTTCCCCAATTTATATAAGCAGGACTAGGTGGTGATAGTAGACTCACTTAGGAATATTCTAAAGGCAAGTTTCAGATCTGGTTTTAATCAGCCGTGTTGAGCCACAAGTGTCTAAAACATAGGAGAAAATGAGGGTGAGAAGCCCTCATTTAAGGACCCCTAATTTGTGTGACTCTGACCTGGATCACATCTCTGGTCGATATCACCTTGTCTTGGATACACTGTCAACACTGAGATTGACCCCTACACATTATGGACTTGAAATCTTCCAAAACAGCAAAGAAAGCTGCAGCCAGCTTCCTTGGGAGCCCATGGAGCATTTACCTAGCTCTTTTGTTTCCAGTGGGCAAGATGAGGGCTTCTCGTGGTGTTCACTTTTCTATCACCAAAGAGAACCACTACAATTCAAAGTATTCTCTGGTGTGTTAAAAAGCCTATAAAAAGCATGAGTAAACAAACAAAGCATTCTGTCATTTCTCAAGCTGGTCTGGCCCCATCTCCTAACTGCAAAGAGAGACTGACAGAATCAGTGATCTTGAAGGTCCATTTCCTCTCATCAAATCACTTCTCACAGCTGAAGAGTCAGGGGTTCTCCAATTCCCGCGGCCCAAATTTCAAAGTCACCGGTCAACCTTCGATGAGCTGTTCCATCCCAACTGTGCTCTCTGCGGGATTCAGTCACAATGTTCCGCTTAGGAACACCCCTGGCCGAGCCCAGGATATTTTCTCTTTTACTGCATCTATAGCCCAGCCAGACAGCCTTGACCTTGGGCATTTATTATCATTTCCCTTTTGATAGTAGCTGTGTCCATTAAGAATTTTCTGTCGCAAGTGACGGGAAATGCGAATCAAACTATTTTAAACCAAAAAGAAAAATGACTTGTTCTTGAAATTGAACAGAGTCCAGGAGAAGTGCTGACTTTAAAACAAAGTTTGATTCGGGGCTCAGATGATGTGCCTCCTTCCACTTCTCAGTCTCATGCCTGTGATGTTGATATGATTCTGTGGCTCTCCCTGGGCATGAGGTGGCTGCCAGAAGCTCCTGCAGTGCTTTCCTTCCAGATTCCCATATAAGGGGAGATAAGAAAATCTTGCTACTACATTCCCAGTTGAAGTCCACTTATCGTGGATAGGGTGTGATGAGCTGATTAGATTCATCTAAGCCCCGTGTTCCAATTTTGAGCACATGGGAGTCAAAATGCATCAGAAGCACATAGACTAAAGGATAAGGAAGGTGTCACTTCACATGAGGAGAGAAAAAGAATACTGTTAGCAGAGGCACAAGGATGCTTGTCTCCTTGTTAAGGTCAAACCTAACCTGTCAGAATTCCCAGCTCCTATTTCTGGGCTTTCCCTGGGACAGAGTGCTGGCCTCTGTATTCACGAGGACATCAGTAAATGACTGGCAGCTACCCACATAAACATTTGATTAATATTGCTGAATCCACAAAGCTAAGCTTTTTTTTTTTTTTTTTAATTCTCACTCATTCCTGAATGATTTTTGACTGGCAAACGTCACCCAGCTCCCTGTGGTTGTGTGTTCCGGCCATCACACGTTTTCACAGGTACCTGGGACTGCCTAGCCGATGGCCTGGCAGAATGCTGGTGGCCCCCAGATGAATTTTCATCTCACTGTGGAGAAGCTAGATCTTTAGTTCATCCTACTATCCCCACCTCCACACCAAGTCCTTGAGAACGGATCTTCTTTGGCTCCTTATTACTTTCTGGTTATTACTTGGGACACTGGCTCAGTCATCCTTTCTGGGAAAGGATAAATCTATCTCCTTAAGGTAAAAGTCAAAAGAGGTAGAGAAGTACTATATTGGAGATTTTAGGTGATAGAACAATAACATTCGATATTTAACACAACTCTGCTGCATTAGAGCTAGGCACCAGGAAGACAGAAGAGAGCAGAAAGGGAAATGATCTCTGCCCCCTAAACTCACAAGTATGTGACAGAAACACTTAGCAATTACCTGTGACTTTTTTTTTTTTTTTGTACCAGGGATCGAACTCATGACCTAGTGCTTGCCAGGCAGGCACTTATGCCACTGAGCTAAACCCCCGGCTACTTGTGACTTTTGTATCCTTATATTTGCAGTCCTGTTCCAGGTTGGTTTTTAAATTAGCTGGTCTCTCTTTTTCCCTTAGGTTTCACAAGTCCTGGACTATTTGTATTGACCTAGATCTTTGTTTTGAGCAATGTGTTTACCACAATTACAGTGCTCAAAAAATATTTGTTGACTGGAAGAAAAATGAGTGAATGAACATCTTATCCCAGGTAAGCCATGAAATCTTATTTACAGCATCACTGTACCTGAGCAGAAATACAACACAATAATCTTCCTTATTTTCTTTCTTTACATGTTTATATAAGTAAAGATAATCAAACTTCACCTAACATTCTCTAAAAGCTGATTTCTATATTCAAAATGATCAATCCTAAGCACTTAGATTATTAGACTCTGAAGGGAAAGCTCTATTGTTTCCCTGCTAACACTTTTCCTCCACTTCCATGGGAGGCAGACAGGACAGATTCCATTCGTTCAACAGATACTGGCTGAGCTGCTGGTAGATGCCAGATACTGCAGGAGGCTGGAGAACCAGTGAACAGGAGTCCAGCCCTGCTCTCCTGAGCGTATAGTGTGTTTACTTCTCAGAGCCAATGTATCAAATTACCCACACCTTGCTGACTTTATTTTCTGAGTCCTGAAGGCAAGAGATACGAAATCAAGGTGCTCACTGAACTGTCCCCTCTGGAACCTCAGAGCGGGACCCATCCCCTGGTGCTTGTTATGGCTCGTATTTGGATGTTCCCCAAAAGGCTCATGAGCTCATAATGGGGGGCTTTTGAGAGTTGGCTGGATCTTGGGTAGGTGATACCGGAATTAAAATTGTGTGGTATGGAATTAGTCCATTGATTGGTTTATCATGGTTCTGGATGTGCTTGAATGAATTTACTGAAAACAGAAGACCCACCTAGGTGTGGGTGGCAGCAACCAATAGGTTTGCGGATGGAATGGAATAAAGCAGAAAGGGAGACTTGGTGCTTGCTGTTCTCTGCCTGCCTTGCCAAGGATTGTTTCTCTTGTGCCATACCCCTCTGCCGTGCCACCCTGCCTTGAAGCCAGACGACTAGGGACTGAAATCTCTACAAAGTGCGAGCTAAAATAAACCTTTCATCCTTTACCTTTGGGTGTCGGATATTCTGTCTCAGCAACAAGGAAAGTGACTAAGGCAGTCTCGTCTAGTTTCCGGCGGTTGCTTGCAACCATTGACATTGCTTGGCTCAGTATGTGTCACTGTAGTATCTGCCTCCACCCTCCCACAGTCCTCCCCTCTGTGTTTCTGCACCTCTGATCTCTTTCTCTTTTCTCTCAGTGGTGCTAGCCATGGGATTTAACTCCACTCAATCCATCATGACATTATCTCCAGGTTCTTCATTGATTAAAAAATCTATAAAACTCTATTTCCAAAGGCCACATTGACAGGAACCAAGGTTAGGATTTGGACTTGTCTTGGTGGTGGAGGGAGCACAGTTCTACCCAGTGCTGGAAGTTTTGTTGAATTTCACCATGGTCCCTGGCTCAGGGGCCCTTAGCCCATTTTCTGACATTCTACCTTCCTGGCTCTCCCATTGTGGTCTACTGCACAAACCTTCCCAGCTTCGTGTCCTCCAGCAACCCTGGTGCTGTGGGTCCGCAGTTTAGTGAGGCTCAGACACAGGGAATACCACACCGGCGACACACAGCTAAAGATCATTGAGTAAATAGATCTTAAAACCTCATGAACTGAAATAATGAAATAAGAGTGCTATCAACGCAAGTCACCTTGAGACATTATTTTGTCTAATGCCTATGACTCCAAAATAAAAATAATAACTCAAGAAGTGTTACTAGAGAATGATGAGTTTCTGATGGATTAATGAAACTGTCTTACATCTATAAATTAAAAAAAAAGGAAAAAATCTACAGAAATCACCTACAGTTAAAAAGTAGGAAGAAGCCTATGATCAAACCTCTGAAGTTGGCCAAAGCCTGACATTGAGATTGCAGATAAATTAGACACCCAGATCAGCTGTGGACCTCTCACCTAATTTAGAGAAGTGATATTCACAAACATTGTCAATATTTCCGAGTTTACAATCACACCTTTGACTGTTGACTTAAAGCATCTAGTTTGGTTCAGGCTACTGGTGATGTTTACACTTTGGAATCTATTATGCATAGAAAAATTAGGGATTATCTTTGACCTGGGTACCACATATTCTTATGCAAAACTAAGAAGGGTTATTTATTCATTTAATCAATTCCATATGTTTGCTATCATCATTGCCATGTAGAGCAGATCTGATTTCTGCTGAGGTCAAACCAACATTGTCCTGTGCATGGGGCTCACAGGTCTGACTGGGAACAGGGATCGCCTGGTGGGCATGCAGACTGTGTTAAGCCTGCCTGACTTTCGCCACACAATGGCAGCCCCCGCAAACCCAGAGATCATCTACCATTCAGAAACAGAATGAGAGAAGTTTCCTTCTTTATGAAAGTGAAATCCTGGGCCTTATGTAAGGGAAAAATTTGAATCTGCATTTGCTTTTGAGCTCAGTCTGCAGTTTGAGAAAGAGAATGTAGACAATGGGAAATAAAGACCCACGAGTACTGGCACAGGTGAAACTGTGACCCAGGGTACACATCCAATCCTACAAAGCAACACTGTGTCCCAGCCACTAAAGTAGGCTTTAGTGATGGGAGATGAATTGTTACTCGTCAGTCTTCTGGGGTTCTGAGATGGATACAGACAAGGATGAGTATAGAATGTGAGGGCTAATGGGATTTGGGGAGTAGGAATTAATTGATTCTTTGGGGTTGAAGCTAGGATAGAATTAAGGAAAAGAAAGAGGAAAATTCAGAGGACTGTTGGATCATTAGTGAGAGCGGATGATTCAGTGAGTGGGAAGATCCCAGGCAGATGAAAGGGCAGGAACAGGCAAGGAGGTACTGCATGCAGGTGTTCTCAGGCATCACTGAGCTTCTTACATGGCTGGAATGTGGGGTGCATGGGGAAAGTATGGGGGTTGGAAACCTAGGTAGGGATTTGATAAGGAACCAGAGAGGGGAAAGGAAGCAGGGTTTTGAAAGTTCAATTCAGAAAAACTGAATTCAGAGCTCTTTCCTGCGGATGATGGACAAATAGGAATTTGTTATATAATCAGAATACATTTTCAAAAGCGGGCTTAAGTTAGGGGAGGATAGTGGAGTAGGAAGTATCTGGGAGCAAATTTGCTAGCAGGAGGTTGGTATAATCACCCAGACATTTGGGGACAAGGCAGGGAGAGACTGGGTCCAAGTTGGGGGTTGAGGAGTTTGAACCTACACACACATGGACTCGTTTGCTGTAGGGGCACAGCGCTCAGAGCTCTGCAGAAAGGGCTCTGCTGGACCCCGCAGGGGCTCTCTGAACATCATGCACCCTACCCAGCAAGTATTTATCAAACATCTAGTGTGTGCTAGGCATTTTGCTAGACACCAGGGATTCCAAGATGAAGCATGAATGAATTTGCATGAAGTCAAATGAAAATCGAGAAAAAGGAAAGAGGAAAAATTGTTCCCTGTCTAGTGACTAAGCAAAAACAAATTAATCCTGAGGTGCCACTTTCTAGTTTCTTAGGTAGCATTTTTATTTTTTCCAAATAACATTACCCAAATGCTGACCAGCTTGTATCTAAGCTGCGCTCCTTCATTACTGTCTGCATCTGGTACCAGCACCGGCCATGGTCCCACCTGCTGGCTACCTGGGGAACATTATTACTGTATTTGGGAAATTCTCCCCTTAGTGTCCCTAAGAGAAGCCAGGCACTCCAGCTGCAAGCCCCATCCCCACTGCACAGAGCACGCTTGCCCAGCCCTGGCCTTCTCCAGTCCATCAACCTGAATGATCTGGGCAGGGTGCCCCATACATTCGTGCTAACCAGGAAGGCCAGCTGTGAGACCAGGCCGAGCGCTCGGGCACTGTGGAAACAAGGAAGGCAATAGCGAGGCAGTGGTGTGGCTTCCCCAGCCACTTTTTGATGTCTGCTGTGAAGCTGGGGTTCAAACAGCTCCATCCCATGGTGCCTTCCACATTAAGGTAAGCTAAGTATCTAGCAATTGGGGAGCAGCTTGGGAAATTATTATTGCCCATCAGTAGAATGGGATCTCCCAGAGCCAATGTGATGATAATTTTGGAACCTATTCGTTGTAGTCAGGGCTTACAGGGGAATAAATTTAATGCAGGACACATAATTTATAGGATTATTTTATAATACTCACCCAAAGAATCAAATGCAGAAGAGGGCAGGAGATCTGTCCAGACACTAGGGCCTAAAGAATCTATCTGAGAGCCTAAATCCCATGGCAATGTCCTGCATGAGTCCAGCTGAAGACTTAGAGCTCATGGCAGTGTCCTCCATGAGTCCACCTAGAGGTCTAGAGCTCCCAGCAATATCTCATGCAAGTCTGTATCAAGGATCTGCAACTGGGAAAGTCAGTGGTGAAAGTTAGAAAGTCAGCTGTGGATGTTAGAGAGTCTGCACCAGTGGGATGTAGGATCAGTTCTGCCAGGCTGAGGGATCGGCACTGAAACCAGGAAGTGATGCTCAAGGTAAGAAACAGAACTCTCCCCAAAAGAACTGCAGCTATCCTCAGCGACAGCGAGGACTGAGCCCTCTGAAGATGAGGACAGCTGAGTTCATTTTGAGAAAACCAGTGTGACAAGCTTCTCCAGAAGAATCAACAGCACATCATCTTCCTCTTCTGCTCTGCTTTTAAGCTGTTGACAACAATCCTCAAGTGGGCCTTCCACACCCAGCACCACACTGATTCAGTTCAACTGGGTGTTATGAGTTGACCATTACTTAACCCACCACACTATGAGGTAGAAAAAATGCCTCCGTGGCATGTCAGATTTGCTCAGTACATTAGAACAATATGCATACTGTCCTGTAACATGCTAAATGTATGTCTGTAAATATTTTTTCAAAATAAGAAACTAGCTCTTTACTTATGGTAGAGTGTGACAACTGGTTGATTCATTTGTTTCTTTAGAAAGACACTTCTTTGGAGGCCACCCCTACCTAGGGCTCAATACCTGGGGCAGTGGTGGTGCCCCTCCACGCACACCAACATCTCAGTCTGACCACCAACATCTTCCTGGAGCCTCAGGATAGATTTCCCTCCCTCCTGTGTACCTGTTTATTCCTCTGCCACAAGATCCAGGACTCTGAGGTTTCAATTCACTTCCAGCACCTCACCCTGGTGATCTTGGACCTGTTCAGGCTGACATCACCCCCTTCCCAGCCCTTCTCAACTCCTGACAGAATTCAGGTCCCTTCCTCGGCACCTCTTCACAGCCAGCCTCCATTCCCAGCACCTTCTACCTTCCAGCTCCGACAGGAGTTTGGCGCCACCCCAGGACGTCCACAGATAGCTGGGTCCTCTTCCACAGCTTCGGACCAGTGAGCATGACGACAGGTATGTGGACGAGGTGAAGAAACTCTTCTCCGCTGGGCTACTTCCTCTCAGCAGGTGGAAGTGAGGAGGTTGGGAATGTCTGAGAGTTTGAGAAGAAGAGATTGTAATGAGAGCTGTGGATTTGTTAGGTAAATCAAAGCTAGGCAGGACTCATACACACACATGCACACACACACACACACACACAAATTTTGCACTATCCCAAGCAATCTACAGAAGCCCTGATACTCACAGAGGTCTGAGAACTATGATTAAGAAGATTTTTTTTTCCGAGAGAAAAAAAGTCAGCTCAAAGAAAGTTCACGTAGCAAAAATCAGAGCAAAAAGAAGTTTCGCAGAAAGACAAACACCATAAAAGAGATGAGAGGGTATCATATTGCGAACCCTGCATCAGTAAGTAAATGTGTTTAATACATTTATAAAAAATGAAATATCTGATTATTTTTAAACCACTATCCGCAAACCCCTGCAATGTGCTTAAAAATACACATAGAAGCAAAAACACATACCAAGCAAATAAAATGAGGATGAAATATTACCCTCAGACAAGACACAATTTAAATAAAAAATGCTAAGGTCATAAATAGTGTTGGCAAAAATAACAACATTTAATAAAATCTCCTAGTTCTATTTTTTTTTCTCCCAATAAGCCTCCTTTACTTAATGGGCACAAAATATAATTTTAAAGCCTTCTTATTTTGAAAAAAACTTTCAAAAATTTTAGTTGTAATGCATAGTAAATGTATATCAATCATATAATTTCAAGTGTTAAAAAATTAATATATGGAAAATGAAATTTACTAGGATATAGTTAGAAATTGATAGACTGATTTTTGTATTGCATATTTTTAACATACTGTTCTGGTCCTTGTCTGATTACCTACATTAAAAATCACTAAATAAGATGTGAATAATCAACTAAATCCACTTATGATTTTAACTCTTGTACCTTAAACATAACATTCAGCATAATATAATTTAATTACAACTATATGCCTTTTATGCATAGAAAAAGTGTTAAGAAAATTATAGCAAAATGTACATGGTTATCTCTGTGCAATGTGATTATTTGGAGAAAGCATGCCTTTTTTATGTATTATTTTTAGTAATTTCCAAATCATTTTACAACTTGTAGAGCATCATAATTAAAAACCCGACTTTAAAAAGCAGTTAGAACACTCTTTACCACTGCTCTCCTCAGTTCGAGCTCTTGGTACATTTTTTTCTTTCACAACCAGGAACCACGTGAAAGTTCTATGGAAATTTTTGCCGACACACCTGCCCTGGAGGCTTAAGTTGTTTTCCACTTTATTTTTCTTTTTGTGGCATTTCCAGTTGTATTTGGAAAATTCTTCACTTTCGTCTAATGCAGAAATTATTCAACGATGCCAATTTCATGGGACTGTTCTCCTTTTCTCTATCCTTGGCAGAGTTTTTCAAAACCGTGAATAGCTACCCAAAAGAGAGAAACTGACTGCCTTTGAGTATCAGGCAGTTTGCAGGTGAATGGTGCGTCCCAAGCTTAGGGAAAATTCCCATAGGTAAAGGATTCGACAGGATATCGTATGGCATAACCAATAGTGTAAGAAAATTCCAGAGAGTGAGGAAATGGTAAGCAAGGGAAAGAACTGAATTCTCCTCCTCATACCTGGCTCCTTTGTGGCCACTCTTCTCTAGAAGAAAAGAACAGGTGCAGGGGGAGTGTCCCCTCTGAACATGCTGGCCATGTTCAACAGCTTTTCAACCTGCCCTCCTGAAAGGAACTGGGTGCTGGCTGAATTCAAAAGCAGAAAGAAAATAACAAGATAGAATATTTCTCAAAAGATTTGAGAACAAAGGCCTTCCTTCTCCTCCTCCCAAGCAAAGACCATAAATTATTAGGTGGATATTTAGAAAGTAATAACCTCTTCATTCAAACTGACTTTTATTGAGTTGGCTACAGAAATTTAGGTATATTAGATATTTGGTCATAGCTGATTTCAGAGAAAGGACACAAAAAGAAGTTATGTATTTCCTCATAACGAGGTATTTTAGTTCCTTCATTGGATGGTGGTGTCACAGGCCACTCTATATTCTCTAGAAGGGTGAGAAAAATCAGTGAAACTGTCATGTGCAACTTATAAGCTAGCAGCAGAGACATATATATGGTCCATAGGTCAAGTGTAAATTCCAACCAATCCTTCAATACTCATGAGCTGCTCGTCTCAGCATTAACAATACAACCTGAATTTAGTTTATAAGGAAATTTACCAAGAAAGATACCTGGGTGATCACTGCACTGCGTCAGAGAAATTAATTCATTGGCTCTCTACATTTTCAAACATAGGACAAAACCCTTCTCCAGCACAATAATAGTGATAGTATTTGTGCATGCATGCATAAACGTGCACGCTCGAGTGTGTGTGTGTGTGTGTGTGTGTGTGTGTGTGTGTGCTGGGGATTGACCCAGGACCTCAGTCAAGTATGATGGGCAAGGGCTCTTCTACTGAACTAATGTTTAGCCCAACACTTGTAATTTTATATGTGTTATTTGAAAAGAAGTATACAAGACTATAAGCCAGTATGAGTTTCCTAATAATTTGAAATTCAAAAATTACATTTCAAACAGTGACATTTACCTAATATCTAGTAATTGGGAGGGGATGTGTGTTCTACTACAGATTCAAGGACCCCTTGTGGGATTTCTGTGGCCCTACAGTAGTTTAGGGGTTCTGAGAGACTATGGACTTGGTCTTTACGATAGTTGTTTTGTTTGCCAAAAAATCTAATTCTGTTCTTCATTGGTGCAAGATAGGGTTACACTTTCCTGACTCTTCTGAGTTATGTGGGGTCATGTGATTTGCCTTGGCTAATAAAATGCAACGAGAAGTAATATGCACAATTTCCTGCCTGAAGCTTTCGGGAGCCAAATATGTTTTTTGTCTGTCCCCCAGGCAAAGGTCTGGATGATCAAGGTCCCATCTGCCAGGCTTTGCGAACGACACAGAGGAAATGTCATAAAAGAAAGCACCCAACTATCCTGGGCAAACAAAAATGATTTTAGAACATTAGCGCTAAGCGATCCTGTGCTGTTCCTAAACATTAGAACTATTTGGTACTGCAGCATCCCCACAGCCTTTCAGGGTGGACAGCTCCTTGTTCTTTGTGGATAGAATCTCTAAACCATCCCAAATGGCTCATTCCAAGGTCACTTACCCAGTTAGTCTGAGATCTTCTTTTTAAACTGCTGTGGACCCACAGAAGACTCCTAAATGTACTTCCAGACACCAAACTACTATCTTCTATGGTTTCAGATTTTTTCATCTTTAGATTCTACCTTGGCTAAAAAAAGTTTCTAGCTGTCAATTTACAGTCAATTGTGATAGTGGACAGAAAGGATGTAAAGAAGAAACAATGCCAATAGTAAAACGTGCTAGACTGACTATGAGAGCAAAAAGAAGAGAATGCTCAGACTGTACAATAGAAGTCAGGTAGGTTTGAGGGGAGTATTTTGAGCTGAATCAATGTTTTTTCAAGAGAGGACTGAGTAACACTTTCAAGCTCAGTCCTTCCGGTATAGTCACCAGTCCCAGGGTGTCCCAGCAGAACTTCTCTAAGCTATCTTCCTTCCCCCACGTACCCATCTCCCTATTGATTAATACCCCAGGTCTATTGGGGCAAGTCCAGCATTCTCCTTCCATGCACATGGCCTTGACATTGCATTTCTAAAGCCCATTTTTATGATCCTGGCATGCAGAGAACAGGTTCTAATACTACTCATAATAGACTGCAAAGTTCATCTTTCCTGCCAGGTAAAATATCTGTTAGCCCTACTCTATGTGTTGGAGTCTTCTCAGAAACTCTGAAATATCTTGAAGCCACAGTGCCATTCAATTATTTAGAACACATTTTGAAGGTAAGTATTTCTGAAAAGATTTTTCATAAAAACTCCTCTCTGGTCATCTGTAATCTTGGAAAGTAACTGGTGATAATCTTGCTCCTAGAAACTTTCCACATTTATATATAAAGTCGAAGAAAGAATTAAACTTTTCTTTTGTCTCTAATAAGTAAGTCCATACTTATTACCAAAATGCCTGAACCAAAACTCTAATCTCTGTATTCCTTTGGCTGTCCTTTGTATTAGGTATCCATTTGTGCAAAACTGATTCCCACAAATCTAGCACTGAAGAACAACATACATTCACCATCTCCTTGTTTCTACAGAGCAGGAATCCAGCCCAGTTTAAATGTGGCTTGGGTCGAGGTCTCAAAATAACGTTACTGAGGTGTTGCCAGGTTGTTTCCTGTGTGGAGTTCAGGGCTCCTCGCCAAGCTCATGCGGTTGATGGCAAAATTCAGTTTCTTGTAACTGTAGGACTGAGCTGTTCGCATGTTGCTCACTCTCACCTGGGGGCCGCTCTCAGCTCAGAAGCCACCTGCTGCGCCCTACCAGGAAGTCCTAGGGATTCCTTCTTATGCATACTTCTGACATCAGGTGTGCGCTGTTCCCTCATACTGACCAGTTCTTCAACTCTCCTCACACTAACTGGGTGTCCAATAGTTCGCTCCAATTCTGACACTATCTACTTGGAGTTAGCGTCACGTTCCACAAAGAAAAAAGCATAGTCCCACGAGATGGTCCCATTTCAGATGGCAATTACAAGTCGTAGGCCAGGCTATAAATTCACTGATTGACTGATAAGTTATAAATTTACTATTCTTCTGTCACTCCTTTCTCAGGCTCATTAACTTGCCAGGATGGCTGACAGAACTCAAGAAAGCCTTTTATTTGCATTTATAGTTTCATCATAAAGGATACAGATGAGTGAAAGAGGTAGATTCTGTCCCATGAAGTTAGGGGGCCCTGACCGCCTAGCACATAGATGCACTCAGTGTCTCAGAAACCCATCAAATCCTGTTAAAAGATTAATAAAGTTTTATCTCCAGCACCCTATTCCCTTCCCAAAGGTCCATAGCTGGGGCTTAAAGTTTCAACCCCCCCAATGAGTTGATCTTCTGGTGACCTGCCTCATACTGAGTAACCAGGTGTCTTACTCCCAGGCCATCTCATGAGGCAAAACTCAGATGTGATCAAAAGGGGCTGCTCATGAATAACACAAGATGCTCCCACCACTCTGGACCATCCAAGACTTTTGAAGCTCTTGTGTCTGGGAGCAGGGACTAAGGTCAAATGTTGTGACAGGAGATGCTCCTGTCACTCCCCTCACTCAGGAAATTCCAGGGGGTTTGCTAGCTCTGTCCTGGGAAGTGAGAACAAAAACTGAATATATATTTCTTATACCACAGAATCATAGGTGCCTTTATAACATGGCAGCTGGCTCCTTCCAGGGTAGGTGTGGAATCTCTCTTTAAAGCGATCATGCAGGATCACCTCCCTTTTCACTAACTACAAATGAACTGATTTGCTTCTGGAAATTCCCTTCCTCTTTGCCATATTCGATGGACTAGGTGCAAATTATAGGTCCTACCCACACTCAAAGGGAGTCTTAAGGAGGTAGCTCACTATGATGACTTGTATTGTGTTGGCCACATCTTTTTTGAAGTCAAAACTAAAATAATCAAAAAAGAATCATCTTTGCATACTTTCTTAATATTGGAATGGCTCCATGAGATGACACCACCACCACCAGGGTCATCGTCATCATCATCATCATCATCATCATCATCATGATCACTATGCTCATCCTGAGGCAAATCATCCTTTGAGTGATGGAGAAAACATTTTAAGGGTAGATTAGCCTTTCCTGCCTGCCTGTCTGCCCCTAGCCCCTGCCCATTGTATTGGGTTTGTGGTCAACAGCTGTATGTTTCTGATTCCCATTCGGCCTGTTCCCAGTTATGACCTCCCACTCCTGTAAGTATTGTGAAAGTTCTATTTAAGATCCGTGTGCAAAATCAAAGGTATTTTCTTTCCAGCTAAGAACTCACCTGATGAGATTCTGACAGACTCCCCCATCCAACCATTGGTAGAAATGTTTCATAATGTAGATTCTAAAGTAATATTGTATCCTAAAATAGGACTGGTGATGGCTGCTTAGCATGGATAATATTAGTAATTTTCTGAAGGAAGGCTGTGGATGAAGTTTAGGAAAGGTCCTGCTAGGTAGATTTTAGGCACTAGACAGTAAGAAAATTCTTCCTGGTTCTTTTTCAGTTCAATTGTTTTCTATGAAATTCTTACTGTTTTATACTTTAGCAGTAATCATGATGTAGATAGTCCAGCAAAGAGCAGTCAGAATATCAAAATAAAGACAGAGCAACATGATAGATGTATTAGGCAGTATGCTAAGAAAAATTAACACCCAGGGGAATTTCTTTATAAGTTTATACTTAGATTCAACATTGATATGTTTTTCTCATTTAGGTTCACTAAGTAATGTTTATTATTAATTCAAATTCTCAATATTGAAGGGGAGATATTTCCCATATGGTTGACATGCTGCTCTGTAGGTTCATAAATTTAGAAGAGTTTTGATTAACACTGACAGAAAACCCTTTGAAAACATATGGCTGTGTATACATCATGTCATTTCTAATAAGATGACACATCCTCCTTCACTTTTCCCTAATAAGATGAGTTCAGATGTATTTAAGAAACATGATAATATGTTGTTGATTTTTCTTTAAGGAAGAAAAAACCTGAATAAAAATAAATGATTTTGTTGTTGGAGCAGATGCTGAAAGCAGAGCAGATAGTGGGAATTTAAAAACAGAAGAGCGCTATCTCAAGGCACTTTTTACAGAGCCAGTTAACATGTCGTAAACTTAAAGTGAGTTTTGACACCTTGCATTCCCTCCTTGGGGACTCTGGTCCTGAATCCCTGAGTGACCCATTTCATTCTCCCAGGTTTCAGACTTGGTCTCTTCAGGTTACGCAACTTTTATACCCTTTTGGCTACAAAATGTTCTCATCCTTGTTAGCATATAGTTTCAGATGAGCAATTACCTCTATTTCATGGACTGATTTATTTACAATTGTTTTGAAACTATGATAATTAATACATTTTGAGAATTTTCATATGTGTTATCTAAAAAACACCTTAAAGTATGACAAACATGGAAAGCAATTGGCCATTAGTATCAAGGATCTGGAACAAAATCCATGACTTTTGACCCAGTAATTCTCATTTTAGAGATTCACCATAAGGAAGTAATTTAATACATGAAGAAAAATTTATTATCAAGGGTATTCCTAATACTATTATTTATTATAGCAAAATATTCAGGAAAGACAAATAGCCAACAAGTGGAAGATGGGTAAATAAGTGTTGGTCATTCACAGAATGAAGAACCATTACAAATCATTGACAGGCTGCATGATAGTAAAATAATAAAGTTGAATTGCTAGCCAATACCCAACCCCAAGGCCTGTGAAATGTACCCAGTTAGTTTTTAAAAAAAGTCTAAAAATTCTTCAGCAACAACTAAGGGCAGATCATAGATTCATGTCATAAACTACAAAGGGTAGCAGCCAAATAAAGGAAACAAATGATTCTCCTGTACCAGGGCCAACTATGTTCCCCACTAGCACTGAAGAGAGAGAATGAGGTAATGAAATTCTGAGTTGGCTTATTGATTTGGAACAATACTGCAGGGAATCAGTAGGTAACAGGAAGAAGCTTCTGGGGAAACTCTACAAATTTAATTCCCTTCGTGTCACATGGGTATCATCAGAGGGAGGAGAGACTGTCTTTCCTCATTATTCTCACTTTATCAGTTAGGAGAAAGAGTACACTTTACTGGACTACAGAGGAAAGACAGTGCCAGGGTCCCCTGCTAAGAATTTCCTGCATCTTCCATAGTCTCTTGCACTGTTGGGCAGGGCACTAAGGTGTGCGTGTGTCCTCCACGGTTCTTGTGTTGGAAACTTACACCCCAAGTGCAACAGCATTGAAAGTTGGGGCACTTAGAAAGTGGTCAGGATGGAAGGACCCTACCTATCATAAACAGATTAATGCCGTTAATCAGGGAGCAGACTTCTGATAAAAAGATGAGTTTTCTTGTTTCCTCCTCTTCTTACCCTTCTACCTTTTGCCCAAACATTATATTGTTTATTAAGATAATGGATGTTAGGCCCCTTAACATGGGCCTTGCCAGCTTCCAGAAGTGCAAGAAATAAATTTCTGTTCTTTAAATCACCCAGTCTCAGGTTAAACTGTTAGAGTAGCACAAAATGGACTAAAACAGAATAGCATTGTGCTCAAATTTAGTGATGAGCACAGAGAGGCCCTATACATACTGGAAAGCTGATAAAGAAAAAATTGTCCACAGCATATTGTGGCAAATAAAAAATCTGCTCAACCATGTAAGCAGTTTTTAGGAAAAAAGAGGTGGGGAAAAAGAGAGAAGACTGAGACAACAGATAGATAAGAAACCCAGTTTAGAAGACAACAACTTAAAGTTATCAGAAGAAATTGTTATGAATGATTAAGCCCTTCATGTTATGGAGGAACTTAGGAAAAGCAAAAAGTCAGGAAAACAAAGCAACAAAACAAGAAAAACAAACAACATAACAAGAAGTAAAAAGTTTTGAGCAATAATTAAAACTCTAAAAATTAAAGCAACTGTTAAAACAAACTCAAATTGACAAGAAAACAGATTTATGTAAATAAAATTTAAGTTTGCTAGAATGGAGAGAATCTTGAGATAATTATTGTGAATGCAAAGAAAAAAGTAAAGAAAGCCAAGAAATGAGAAGGAACAGAGAGGACAAAGGTGTCCAACACAAGGATAAGTGGTGTCCCGAGTGCGTAATACTCCAAAAGAACAGAAAGAACTCTCCTGAGAAATAATAGCAAGGAACAGAATCTTGAAAACAAAAGGGTTAGATCTGCAGATTAAATGGGCACATTGTGTTCCAAAACAAAAAATCTGATAGCTGAACATCCATAGCCCTGTGTCCTAGTGGACACATGTTAAGAATTAAGAATTCTTCAAACTACCAGGGAACAAAACCCAGCCACCAGCACAGGGGGACCATCAGGCTGAGCTCCAACATGCTGCATTTTCTAGGGTCAGAAGATGATGGAGCCGTTTTAACAAAATTCTAGGAGAAAAAAAATTGCTAAAATGTTATATTGATATGATTTATTTTGTACTATGAAAATCAAAGACAGGCATTGGCAAACATGTGAAGAGTGAAACATAGCATCCATGAAACACGTTTGAAAAGAATTTATAGCAGAATGAGCTGACAGTCAAGAGATAAAGCAAATATAGACTTTAGGACTAGAAAAAATTGTGGTTTCACAGATTGTGAAAATGATGACTCCAATAAATACAAGCTAAAATCAAAAATAAATATTTGATTGCAGAACAGAATATATATATATATATATATATATATATATATATATATATAATCTGCAGTCTATAAAGCAAAAAAATCAATAAAAACAGAAGGAGGAAGATGAAGAAATATAAAAGAATTGATCTTATCTTCATCAAAAAATGCAGTTCAAAAATAATTGTAATTGAAAAATGTAATGACCACTTAAAGTGTTCTATAATATTTATTTTAAAATTTATATTGGTAACTTAGGAAATGATCTTTATTATAATAAAGAAACATTTATCTGTGTTTTAGAAATTAAATTTATTCAATTTCTTTTTCTATGAAAAACAAATACAATTTACCTGTTTTACAGTTGTATGCTTAAGTGTAATGTAAGATCCTGGATTGGATCAAGGAACATAAAAAAAGGGATCAGTAGAAAAAAGAAGTAAAATTCAAGCAGAATCTAGAGTTGAGTTAATAGTAATGCATCAATACTGAGTTTTTAGCTGTAACAAAAGTACCATGGTAACATAGATGTTAATATTACAGAGTCTGGGTGAGAATCAGATGGGAACATTATGTACCGCTTTTGTAACTCTTCAGTTAATTCTAAAATAACTGCAATCTTAAAAGTTTCCTAAAAAATATTTGACATGATATCCATTTATCCTTTTAGTTACATCTTTGTGAAGAATAAAGTGTAGGGTTGTATATATCAAAATTTAACATTGGCTATTTCCAGGTAGTTGGATTCAGGATGACTTAAGTGTTTTATCTTTTATATTTTGGTATTGATTAAAGTTAATAAAAAGTTATTGATTTAAAAGTTTTCAATGGAAACCAACAAAATAATGTAAATTAATATCAATATAGAAAGGCTTATGATATAGCCTGCAAAATGTAGAAAACAAAAATAGTCATAATTTTATTTTTAAGAGCATATTTATGAAAAAAAAGACTGGGAAAGAGTTCCATTAAATTACTGCTTGTATTTGTTTCCGGATTAATAATTTTTATTTTCCTCTTTATGCACTCATAATTTTTACACCGATTTAACAATGAGTATACATTTATAATGACTGAGAAATACACACCACACTTTTACAGTTACCCAGTGAAGTTGGGACTGGCAGTTGGCGAGTCCACTGGAAAAGTTAATTAAAGCAGTGAATCATAAAATGTGATACATACATACCTTAAAGATTTAATTTTAACTTAAAACATATGGATGTTCATTCACTTGCCACTCTTTTGATGTTGAGCCAAGGCCCTTTCTTTGTGCCGGGGTCTGCAGCGCCGAGTTCCAAGTGCTCTTTCCTTCAAAGCCACCCATAATGCATCATCCAGAAGGTCCAGGTTGGGTTTCTTTAAGGCATAAAGAGCCCTTTAAGACACTTACAAAGCAATTTTTCTACATTTTGACTCTTCTCCCAGTCTTCATGTGTTTTACACACACTTTGATAGCAATTTATTGAGCAATTTTCCTTATTAAATCTTTCATCAGTTTCCCCAGGAATATATAAATAATAGGCACGTAATATTAGCATAGTCAATTGGTAACAAACTAGCACGAATAGATTTGGGAACACATAGCTGACTCCTGGTCATCACAACTGGTAGAAATGGAAATCTGGGTGCAAACATTCAGTGTGCTTCAGGCAGAAACCAAGAGTCTGCTGAGGAACCAGAGAGCCCTCCCTAATCAATAAGTTGATTAAGCGGGAGAGGTCATGAGAGCTACATAAACACAAAGATGTCAGACTCAAATACCTCAAGAGTAGCAGGAAGCTAACACCAGGTTTCTTCTAGTTCTGCTCCTCTCTCCACCTTGGACTAGGTTGCTGTGATTTCTTCTCTCCCAGCCCCATGTTGTTCTTTGAACATATGGTACAAATGAGTGACAAACAGGTCTCTTGGGACTTTTCTAGTTGGCCCCACATTGTAAACTGATAACACTACTTTTATCGTACAGGTGAGGAAATAGGCCTCAACTAGTGCCCAAGACCTTTGACTACTAATTGGGAGACCTAGGACTCCAGCCCACACCTATGTTCTAAACCTACCTGTCTTCCTCTGATGACCCACCATCAACCCTCAGCAGTGGTGTAAGATTAGTGATTAAAGAAGAGTGTGCAAGTACACAAAGAAGGTACTTTTAAAGGTGAAGTAAGTCAGACACAGAAGGTTAAAGTTTGCATGGTTTCCCTCATATGAGAAACCCAAAGTATAAATAATTTAAAGAACAAAGTAAAGAAGAGATGATAAAAAAATAGAAAGGTGGACCTTTTGGAGACAAGAAGATGCAGGGAATGGAGGGAGAGATGTGGAGAAGGGAAGGAGAAGTAAAAGGAATTAAAATGCATATATAGAGATATCTATATCTATGTATATATCAACTCCCCACAATGAATGTATTCATTATGTATCACAAGCATACTAATAAGAAATACAATAAAAATGATCTTTTACAGTATCCATATAGAACAGCTGACTCCCATTATAGCTATGACATTTTAATTTTCTGAGTCTTAAAATAATCAATTATTCAAATATAGCATGCATTATGTGATATGTCCTATGTATTTAATCTAGCTCTGTCTGTTTGGAGCCTAAGCCACAGAATCCCCAGTGTCTTAGGACTATCCATATTGCAGAGAGTTCTCATTTTCACAAATGCCGGCCACATTTCTGTCTTACAGTCTCAACTTAAAGATGTGCAGAGGAAGTGATTGAGCCTTTTATTAAACTCCATATCAGTTCCCTGTGGTTGCTTCTAGATGTGCAGTTCTGGTCCCCTTGGTGTCATAAGTTTCATCTCTTTTTTTATTCTTATCAGCTTGTACTGATTTTAAAATCTTGCTCAGTATTATGTTGCATATTATTTCCTCTCTTTATGGCTAAGCTTCTCCAAGGAGCTGACCAAATTTATTCTCTGCTTTCTGCACCATCCCCACCCCCAACATTCCACTTTTTATCAAAGGCAACGGCGGCTGCCTACCGCTTTCCCAATCCAAGCTCTTTTGTTTTCATCTCTCCCGACTTCTCGGGAGCTAGTGGCTGACATGTGTTCTACTCTTTCCTTCTGCAAATGTGCTCTTTATAACTCTCCATGGCATCATATTTTGTAGGTTTTTCTCCTGGCTTAGTGAACAGACTTTGTCTCTTTCCCTGGCTTATCTTCTGATAACCGTCTGACTATTAAAGAACCTCGGGCTTCCATTTGACACCCTACCTGAACCTCATCTAGTCCACTGAATTTTAATACAACCTAAATGCTGATGACTCCTACATTTATATCTTCTATCCTCTCTTCTCTTCGAAGCTCTAGGTCCATCCATCCATCGTTCTACTTGACTACCATTTTGAATGGAATGAAAACATCTTTGTAGAAACATACACAAAATAAACTTTTGTTAATTCCAGTTGCAGTCTTCTCCCCATGCCTTGTCTTGGCCAGTGAGTAAATATCACAGTCCACAAATGTCTCAAGAGACAAATCTAGATGACATCCTTGATTCCTCTTTTCCTCACCCTCGATCACATCCAGTTCAGCAGTACCTTCCATCAGCTCCACCTCTGAAATGTCCACCTCTTTTCCATAGCTATTACAGTCCCTCTGGTCCACGTCATTGTCATTTCTTGCCTGGTCTAATGTGGTATGAGACCTAATATGAAGGCCCCATATTTTGTGCAGTTTTCACATCTGGTAAACCTGAGAGGGTGTCAGATGGCCCAATCCTGAGTTTTTGTCCCTGCCTTGTTCCAATGGCTATGCTCTCACATCCAAACAACACTCCTTATTGAAAAGACCAGGTACTTCCTACTTAGCCTCAGTAGCAGGTTTCAGTTCTCTGCCAGCCCGCAGAATTACTCATACCAGTCCGTGTCCTCCTCCAGCAGGGACCAGGGTGCACCTCACTGTCTTCATACCTACAAAGCCCACCTCCCACAGACCCTGGCTGTTCACTCTGTTCTCACGTGCAGGCCTTAAGCACACGGCAGGCAGTGTTCTCTTCTCCCAGGCTGAGTAGATAGGACTCATCAACCGCTGTCTATATCATCTGTCCAGTGTCGCTGTCTGACTGGCTTCCTACCCTGAAGCAGGAATCCTCCCTTGACAATGGTGCGGATAAGTGATTATTAAAGCACTTGGTTGCTCAACCCAGATGTCTTCCTTCCTAAGAAAACTAACCCCCAACTCGTTGCCTGCTTGGAACCTGGCACTAGGTGCTATCTGAATTACCTTGTGTGTGGGGGGGGTTTGCAGAGGAAGAGCTCTCTTTTAGACTGTTAACACATCCAAACAGAATTTGAGTTCCACATTCAATGTCAGTGAATTCTTCAGATCCACTTCTAAGTGTGTGCGGTGGGTAGACTTTTTTTGCACAAGTCAGCCTTCATCCAAGTCCACCCTGATACCATCTCTCCATGAGGGCAGTGCTCACCTCACTGTCCTCTCTACTTCTTCCTCCTTCTCTCTCCCCTCCCGCTCTAACTCTCCTTTTCCCTCCCAGTCTCTTTCCCTGCTCCCCTCACTACTTTCAGGATGTCCTGCAGAAATGTGCAATGACAGCATGCCCCCTCTGCTCACAGCCCCTCCCCCCCACGGTTCCCTCCTCCTTCAGAGCCGATCTCTGTGCCCTCCTGATGGCCAAAAGGTGCACTCAGCCAGCCATCGGCACTGCCTCCTGCCACCGCCACCCCCGCCAATCACTGAGCACCAGCGCCTGGTCTTCTCTCTTCAGAGCTTTGTCCTGATCTCTGCACCCAGAAAACCTCCCCAGACACTGGCAAGGGCCCCCACTTCCTTCGGCTCACACTTCACTGAATTAGTCAGCTTTCTGTCTCCATAACAAATGCCTGAGGCAGGCTATTTATGAAGAAAAGAGGCTTATGTAGCTCACAGTTCAGCTGGTTCAAAGGCACAGCTCTGGCGAAGCTCCTCTCTGCTGTGTCACAATTGGTGGATGGCCATGGCACAGCACGCTTGGGAACAAGTGATCCCATCCCAGTGGAGGAGGCCAGAGACTGGATTTTACAACAAGTCGCATTCATAAGACCTCATCCAAGAGAGTGGCACTCACTTCCAAGGCACCGAGCACATGACCAAAGAGGACCAAATAGGCTCTGACTCGTCCAGGCTCCTCAGTGCTGCCCAACACTGTGACTGGGGAACCAGCTCCCACAGCAGGAACCTGGGGGCGGGGGGAGAAACTACACCCAAACCTTAAGCCGCGGTACCTGACAGGACTGCGATTCACACACCTCCGCTTACTGTTCTGTTGCCGTCTTGTTACTCTTCTTCATTTTGTCACTTTATTTATTTACTTTTTTTGCTTGATTTGTTTATTCTTGTCTACCCTGCTGGATTGCCAGGAGGAATAAAGACTCTCTTTGACTAAAGCCAAGGGCCTAGGTCAGAGGCTTGAAATATATTTAATTAATAAGTTTGTGTCTTGGTTACCAGAGTATCCCTGGAGCCTCAGCCAGTATATGGCACAACATAACAATGCTGTTAAATTAATTTAAAAATAATAAGAAATGCTAAAATTTTTCTAGGATTTACTAGGTAAGTCCTAGATGGACACTGTTGTCAGCCTTTGATTTACACTATCATTATCACGACTTGATAGGCTGGTACTATGTATTCGTTCACTTCACCGTGTGTGTGTGTGTGTGTGTGTGTGTGTGTGTGTGTGTCTGGTGCTTGGATTGAAACTAGGAGTTTGGACATGGTGGGCAATTGCTCTACTATTGAATGCTACCCCTAGATTAGTATCCTCGTTCCAGTGGTGGAGAGCCCTTTAGAGCTCTCAGTAATAACAGCCTGCTGAGGTACACGTGCCATAGGTTCACCACCACTGCTTGTTCATAGGTTAGGAGAAGGAGGTACAAAGGGATGATTTAACATGCTGAAAGTCCCATCCTACTAAGTAGAGCCATTAGGGCTCAGAAGCAGGTGGTCTAACTTTTGCATGTGAACATTAGCCACTAAAATCAATAAATGACACGACAATCGCAGTCTGTTCTTTGATATCATCCCTAGGCCCATCATTCACTGGCTAAGATGATGGCTGCCCATATTCTCAATGCCGTTTACCCCCATAGCAAGCGAAAGTGGTTTCCAGTGTTAGACTGCATGAGAAGTACCCTTGAAACACCCACAAATATCATACTAGGACTGAAGAAAAATATTTAAAGAAAGCCTGTATGTTTGGGTTGCTTGCTTAACCCCAGAAGGGTTAAAAGCCATTGGTTTTCAGAAAGGAAACGTCTGCATCCTAATTTATGCCTGCCTATCTCTCAACTGTCAGCAAAAATGCAGAAGGTCAACTCAGGCTGCACCAATAGGTGTTTCATAAGCTAAATGGTGATAAAGAATTAGATCAGCCCCAAAGCCAAGGTAGAAATGGAAGTGAATATGCACTTTCAGCAGGCCATTTCTCGCAGGATGTAAATTACAGCCGCTCCAAGATACACTAGGCATTCACTCAAGTTTCTCTGTGGCTTTTCATAGCCTTTCGACTATTGTGTTTGAAGTAAAAGTTAATAAAAGTCCAGAAACAAATCTGAAAAGGTATTGGTACCAAGAGATTAATTCAAGAGTTTTAGAGGAAGTACCCTCCACCGTGAATGGCTTTGGAATGAAAGAGGAGCCCTGCTCCACATGTGGTGCTCAGCAATGCCCTAATGCAGAGTACGCACCACAAGCCTGCAGTCCTACCACCTTCTCCCCCAGGAGAGGGAAAACTGGGTTTGTTATTGGCTCTTGGCAGCAGGTGAAACCCAGCTTAAATGTCCCTTCCACCACCATAAGGCTCTGCAGCCTGCAGTCCATCTGGAAAATCTATTTTTCAATCTCAATCAGGCCCACAAAGGTAAGAGGCAAAAAGCAACTATTTTGACCTTAAAAGTCTTAAGAATATCAGCAGGCTTTGTCAACAGAGAACAAATGCAGCATGGAGTCGAGACATTTGCCAAGAGCATTTCTGCCAAATGCAATGCTCCTTCCCGGGCTCTGACCAACACTGCCTCTTTCCCCTTCCCCTCTCCCCACAAAACTTTACTGTAAGGAAAATACATGTGACCAGAATAATTCACACCATCTATCTAGGTTGACCTCATCAAGAACCCCAGGGGAAAGTGGCCTTAGTGAGTCATGGTGCAGGGAGCTAAAGGTTACAAGAATTGGAGGCAGCTGACCCCACAGGGAACTTCACTGTGAATAAAGTTGACATTCAAATCAAATTAGACTGGAAAAGTCACTTTATGTCTTGGAGCCAGGCAGGTAACCCCAACTAACAAATGAAGCTTCCAGGGGAGGCAAACCCAGAAATTTTCACTTCATTCTTTTCCAGTCTAGAGCAAATGTTCCAAGACAGCTTGACATTTAAACCTGACAATACAGTGCAATGGAAACACAAATGCAGATCAGCAAGTAATTTTCAAAGGCAGCTACTAAGAGATCAAGTTTGGATTACAGAATGAGATTGTCTACAGCTACCTAATCACAGATAGAAACTTAATAGTGATTTGTTAGAACCAAAACTTGCTATATTCACAGTTTGAGGGAATTCACTGCAGGAGTTCTCAAGGTATGTACTGAGCAGTGGTAAATGATTGTGGAATTTGGTCCACATTTAAAGCAGAGTGAAATAAACCTGGTATTTGGTTAATGAAGGTGTAAATTTAACATCCAGGCAATATTCTAAAATTATTACACAGGGGCTTAGAATTTAGATTCTACTCTGAGGAACTTGGTGAATGCCAGCAAGTAGGGAACCTGCTCGGTTTGGCGGCCCATGTATCCAAAAAGCTCCTGTTAATGCCTGCAAATGTGTGCCAATGTGTGCTGCTGCATGACACCTGGGATCAGAGCTGAGAAAAGCCCAGTGTAATGGGTATTTACGAGGCACGGTGCCACCCTCTATTTTGGAAAATTCTCTAGAAATTCTGAATGCTCCATGGTTCTTCAGAGCGTCTCCGGCTGCCTATAGGAGGGTTCCGCTCTTACTGCAATGTATGTTGGTTTTTCCTCTTTGCTGCCCAATTCCCTGTCCCTGCTCACCCTGGGACCCCCTCCAGAATAATGTATTTGCACCCAAGTCTTTGTCAAGGTTCTGTTTCAAGGAAATCCAAACGGGAGACCAGCCCAAAGAGGGAAAGACCCAAACACAGACATAGGCGAGTTGCGCAGAGCTCCCTGGACCCAGCAGCGTCTATTCTTGAACCTCGATGTCATTTGAGCCAACAAATCTACTTCCTTTTTTCTATTTGACTTAAAACGATCAGCATTAGATTTTTCATCACTTGCAATGATGAAGCAGCCTCAAAATAAGAAAAGTGCTTGGCCATCTCAAATCCTTACAACGCTGCCCGTCCACTCACTCTTCAGCCGGCAACATCTTGATACACTAGTGCTTGGTTAGCATGATATCTGATACATAATAGACGTAAATAGCGTGCATTAAGTGAAAGAGTCTCCATCATGTGTTTTTACTTATTCTCACTGAGAAGAGGTAAGAGAAATGCCTGGTATTTTTATGTATCATTTGGTGAGGGCTCACTTGTGCCGGGTACATATCCTATGTGCAATGCTGTAAATAGTTGCTCCCTTGAGCCTCCTAAGGATTCCGGTTATCATAACCACCCCAGCACGTTTCCCCCTAAATCCCCAGACCCCTCCATGCTCCAGCAAGTGGAAAGTTAACACCTGGCATCTCAGGGGCTGGGGGGGGCAACCTCTGTTCTGATTGGTCAGTTCTGGCCTTGCCAACTGTGTAGTATTTGGAATATTACCCCTGCATGAGACCTAATATTTTCACACTCAATGCTCTTTTAAAATTAATCCCCACAAAGCTCTAAAGGTATGCAACACAAATTCCTTAGTAGAAAAGAAATGATCTTTCCCCCAGACCTACCATACTACTCAAAATTCAGAGAAAACAGCTTTCTAGTCTCTGCATGAATATTAATATTAGTATAGTGTGCCTGCAGATGTGGTCTTGGGCTTTTCATCTGGCCACACGATGCACTGAGAAACCAACTGATCTGCAAAATTTGTCCCTCCTTCCTTCGTGCAGCACCTCCTGTGAATGGCAATGTGTGATTCTTCCAGATTTTCTTTACCCCACAGCTGGTGCTGTTCAGTGGATTTTTTTGGCACTAGAGGGACTCCCATCTGTGTCCCAAGTCCAAAATAATCAAGAGGTTTTCACGTTTATTTTTCCAGGCATTTTCCCTCCTCAGTCTTCTTCAATTTCCATAGATGAGGTATTTCTTCAACTTTAAGAGCCAAATCTAATTACTTGCTTCTGGAAGCAACACAATATACAGTATTTTCTCCATACAGTCTGAAGAAACCTCATGTATGAATTAAAAGTCAAATGCTTCCATTCTGTCATAGCTCGACTGTAATTCTACGAGAGAGGTGAAAGAGAACAGTACATGTTCCCTAATATCAGTAGAAAGCCTCCAGAGAATCCAGAGAAAGACTGCTCACGGGTCTTGCCTTCCATGGACAGGACACAGAAAAACACAGAATACAAATGGCTGCTTTTACATGGTTCAGCTGAAGCAGGGACTTGGCTCAGCCATTGAATGTAGAGAAAAAATAATAATAAACTGCAAGATTTGTGCATAAAGTTGAGTCGTGGGAAAGGAAGAAAGCAAAAAACTGGAATAATGTTGAAACTGACCTCAGTGCAGATGAGGTTTCACTTCCGGCACGGGTGCTGACACGGTTCTTCTCTGGCTACCACTCTCCTTCCTCTCTGAAGGACCTTGTCTTTCTGGGACTCTGTTAGTTTCCTGTAGCTTCAGTAAAAAATCATAACAATCTTGGTGGCTTAAAACAATATGAATGTGTTCTCGTTCAGTTCTAAAGGACAGAAGTCTGAAAAACAATGTCATTGGCTGAAAAATCAGGTGTCTTCAGGGCCACAGCCTGTCAGATGCTCCGGGGGACAGTCCACTGTTGGCCTCTTCCAGTTCCTGGCAGCTATGAATATTCTTCAGCTTGTTGCCACCTCATTCCAATCCTGCCTACCTCTATAAAGATCCCCATAAATGTATTTAGGTTTTGCCTAGATAATGCAAGATAACACCTCTACCTCCAGATCCTTAAATTAATCACATTGGTGAAGTTGTCACCAGGTAAGGTAACATTCAGAGATGCTAGGGATTAGGACGTGGGCATCTTCTGGAGGGCCTTATGCAGCCCCCCACAGATTTACGGTAGAAGCTGTGGGTTTCCAACTATGGCCTCAGACCAGGTCTTCATATACCGATGATGCCTCCACAAGTGCCCGAGACTCTCACACTTGCTTTCTCTTAGCTGTCTTCAGAAGACTGGAGATTTGATGCCTCAGAGAGTAGCCTTCAGGGGAAACCAAATGGGACTTGGAGATAAGTAACCCAACTCTCTCCTTAGGTGAGACAATTCTGAGGATCATTTCCAAACCATCTCAGAGTTCTCTCTTGGCTTGGGCTCTGGTGGCCACCATGGTAGCCTGTTTGTTGACAAACATTTCTCAGCTTCCTTTCTTTCTCTGTCTCACCTCCCCATCCCCTGGTCATGCTTCCTGATGCAGCCTCTCACATGAACTACATTGGGCCACATCCTTGACTCAAGGTCTACTTCTGGTCTACTCAGGCAAACTAACCCCAGAAAGTGCTCACGCCTTGACCTTTGGGGTCATGCCATCTCCAGGGGGCACAAGCTGGGTACCTTTCCACTGCCAGAGCCACTGAAGTGAACTGAGAAAAGAGCAAAAGCATCTTCATGAATTGAAACTGCGGACCACATGGTCTAGGGCTCTAAAATCGCATGACTCAGCCCCTGAAAGGCAGCCAGGGCTAGGGAATGAGGATCAAGTTCTTTGCCAGAGAGACCTTAAAAGAGAAATTGTCATATTAAGAATTCAGGGCACTCTCCCCAAATTCCTTTCATGTTGGAGGATTTTACTGTTCCTTCTGAATGCAGACTATGATAGTGTTAATCTCATATAAATAGAAAACAGCCCCAAAATGTATAATAATTGCATACACCACTCCTTTTGTCAACTTTTTGATTTAGCACGACTTGCTGCAGAGCTGGGTTTTATTGTATTATGATATGACAGTGATCTTTTCTGAGGCTTTCACTTTATTTTGTTACATTTATCTAGCACACCAGATTCACACTCCCACAGTAACCATATGGGGAAAAGCCACAAAAGCTGTTAAGTATATTTAATTACTGTTTTGATGAGCTCATATTTTAATTATGTTTATTGATTCTGTGTATATTGAAATAGTTTTAGCATTTCCAGAAAAAAAATAACACCGGGAATCAATATGCAGCAATTACTGAGCATTTTATTATTGTGTGTGTAATTAAAACTTTCATAAACTATTTTTGAAAATCCTATCCTCCTTAATCCTATAGTGGTGATTAACGGAGTTTCTCGCTGTGCTTAGGTAAGCTCTGGTTTTTCTTCTGTGTAGAAGCAAAATAGGGTTCGGTACAAAATATGTTTACAGTCAAATATTTCTGACTTTAAATGTCTCCTTTCCAAAACAGCAGAATGCACATATTGTACCTTACATGATTTGCTAAAACACCGCTAACAATGATAAAACACAAATTTAAACTTCCTAACAATCCGACGTTGCCAACTCAAAGATTACTCCAACTGTCAGCCATGCATATGTTGTTGCTAACTGACAGATTAAAAAAAAAACAAAAAACAGCCCTTCCGTGCCTGTCTCCATCCTCTGCTCATGTCACTGATGCTTTTATTCTTAGAGACTTTTAAACTTTAAAACAGCATAATCCCCACAGTATTCAGAATTAAATTCGAGCCACTTTTATCTCGTACACTTCATTATACCCAGTCTGTCTGTGAAAAAAGGAAGCAAAAATAGGAAATTGTCTCCATAAAAGGTGATGCCAGCCCATCTGTTCCAGGAGCAGGTATTTCTAGCTCAGTCTACCTGGCTCTAGAATTCTGGACACACCATGCCTCCAGCCACCACCATCAGCATCAGCTGATTCTCTTCAGGAACTGGCAGATTCTTGCATGCTCAGAGCCTCTACAAGGGCCCCAGGAATCTGAATTGTAAATACCACTTCCAGGCTATGCTCACCTACATTGTTGTGTGTGTGAATCCTTTGCGAATTTTAAGAGGTTTCTCTTACTACCTTGGATCTTGTCAATCTGTAGTGGATCCTTTACTCTTTACAACTCGCTCTAGAAACAATCACGGATGTGAGTTGCAGAAAATACTAGCAGACAGCTTGTTCAACCAGCCGGCCTGGGGTGGCGGAGGGGGCTCAGCTGTGTCTGCCTTCTCTCTCAGCCACCAGTGGGCTGCCCTCCAGCGAGAGCACAGAATGCCTGTCCCACCTATTTGCTAAGAACTCATCTCAGAAAAGAATTGTTTGTGGGTTAGCCTTACTCAAAGCCTGCTTGAGATGAATGTGCTAGCTCCCTGAGGCTGCTATAACAAAGACCACAGATTGGACGTCTTTAAACAACAGAAACATATTCTCTCATAGTTCTGGTAAATGGAAATACAAAATTAAGTTGCTGGGAAAGTTGGCTGCCTCAGGAAGGCTCTGAGGGAGAAGCCACCCCATGCCACTTTCCTCACTGCTGGTGGTGGTTGGCAGTCCTTGGCTTGTAGGCTCATCAGCCCAGTCTGTGCCCCAAAGATGAGCATCCTTCCACAGCCTCCTCCTGTGTCTGTGTTCCGGTGTCCTGAGCTTCCTCTTATAAAGACATCATTTATCAGTCTGGGTCCACCCCATTCCAGGAGGACCTGGCATTGGTCAGGATTCTCTCAAGAAACAGAACCAGTAAAAGCAAAAGACAGACAGAGAAAGAGAGAGGAAAAGAGGGAGAGAAGAGAAGGAGAGAGGGAGAGAGAAAGGGAGGGAGATTTTGGAGGTTGAGGAGTATCTAGATCTGCGGTGAGCATACTGGAGACTTAGGAGATACAGTGGTAGAATTTCCAGTGTGAATCCAGTGGCCTGAGAATCAGGGAGCTGATGATGTAAATTGTGACCCAAGGCTAGGAGACCAGTGGCAGGTTCAGCCAGAGTTCTGCCAGTCTGCAGGCTCTGATGGGGGGTAGGGATGCTTTCAAATTTTATTTACTTTCACTTTGAAACAGATTTTTGCTAAGTTGCCCAGGTTGGCCTCAGAATTGCAATCCACCTGCCTCCACTTTCCAAACAACTGCAATTACAGGTGTGCACTTTATCTCTGAGTTTTTATGCGATTTTTTTGGGAAATCTTCATGAACTGCTAAATAGAAAAATAAAACAAGAGGGGGATAAAAGCAAGGCAAGAATTTCCCAAAAAGTTTATTTTTTATTTTGAGGACATAGAAATTTCTAAATCACTTTAGGACACTTTAGTTAAAGAATTCACATTGGCGGATGCAAAAAGGACAATTTTTCCTTATAAAAAATGTATGGCATTTTCTCTCAGGATTTTTATGTAACATATATGTAGGACAATAGCTTAGGATTCACTAAGAAGAAAAAACAATGCACAGTACATTATTTTGATACCAAGTATTCGTGGGACTCTCAGGCTCAGCCTTATCCGAGGTTTTGTAGGGAATTCGAAACAATGTGAAGACTTCTTTGCCATCAAGAAACTGACAATCCAGATGGAGGCTGGCAGCGAGCCCAGTGTGATCAGGGTGTCTCCTGGCAAAATGAATAATCACACCACAAGTAGCACTTAAGGAACCCAGTGGACACACACCATGGTTACTTGCTGACTCTTGTCCCTACCCCAGTCCATCCCCAAAAGCTAAATTGTGGTCTCATCTGAAATGAAGAACCTTCCTTTCACAAACCTTCCACATTTCGCTCCTGCCTGTTCTCACTTGGAAGGTAACCCAGGCTCTTCCACCTGACATCAGAAATCCTCCTCCTCAACATCAAAATCAAGAAGAACCCGATTTGCCCTTCATGTAAGTCATGCAAGCTATGCAGAGTCCAAGAAAGGAGAAGCCAGGCTGCCCATCCTGTGAGCCCACCAGGGCGTGGGCTGAGAATCAAGACTCCCCCCTCCCCAAGCAACCAGCTGGTTGGGAAGGGGCTGAGTCGATAGCAATTGAGGTACAAAAACAACTGAATGCTTGTGTTGCTTGATTAACTTTGTAGGCCTGGGGCCGGTAGTCCAAGCATCTATTGGGAGGATAACAGTATGCAATATAGAAAATATGGGGGATTTCCTTCTGTCTTGTTTTTGAAATCCAATCTTATTCTCACTGTTTTGTTTTGTTTTGATCTATTGTTTTGCTTTATTCAATGTTCTGTTTTGATTGGTTTTATTCGATTTTACTATGACTGATGGAATGGACAACTATTGTGAAGATAACAAGATACACCATGGCAGCCACTGTTGATTTTCTATTATCCTGATTCAAAGGTCTGTAGCACTTTCACTACTTTGTTTTGATTGACTTTACTCTGTTTTGTTTTGTTGGGTTTATCTTTTTTGTTTTAAAGGCCCCTCCTCTTTGGTTTGGTCTTTATCTTCATTTCTGGATTCATCTCCTGCATCTCTCTTCTGGTGCCTAACATACGCACGCACCAATATTATGCTTTAAATTCCCTGAGATACTCATGTCCTCCCAAAATACTCATACTTTGCTTTTCTGCAAAAGAAAAGAAGATCAACAGAGCATAAGAAACATAACAAGCTTTGAAACTAGATCTCTCAAATCTATATTTTAACCTTTATGGGTTATGTGAACTTGGGCCATTTATTTATTTTCTATCAGCCTCTCATGACTACCTGCAGCACCAGGATAAAAGCAATACCCACTGTGAGTTGGGAGAGATGGGACATTTGTGATCTATCTACTGCGTAGCTTCTTGTGACCCTCGACTTGGTAGCCACTGTGCTACCTCGACCTACTGTCGTTGGCCTTCATCCCTCCTGTGCCAAGGCTGAGGAGCCCGACTCCAGGTAGAATGAAGAAACCATCACTCCAGAGCTGACTACCAAGTGAGGGACACTGGGGACAAGGTGAATCCTGAGACATCCAGGTTTGTGCCAAAGTAACAAGACGGGTGACTGTATGTGGTAGCCCTGGGTGCTGGTGTCCCAGCTTTCTGCCTCCTTCCTGACCCTCTTCCTCCCCCCGTTACTGACAGGGCCATTGAATAGTTTTCCTGAGCAACTGCACACAGTAACCTGTGCTCACTCATCATATCATATATCATATGCAACCTCGGCTGCTGACAGCCACTGACTTGGCCACTTGACTCCATCTCTTTAAAGGTCCTATTCCATAACAGGATGTGATTCCAGAGGCATTTGCGAGGCTTTTGCTGCCTGTGTGTAATTAGGCACAGGCCGGTGTGATGTGCATGTGAGTATTCTGCGCCAAAGTTTCCCAGTTTCCTGAATGCTATTAGTCTGAAAATGAAAAGAAAAAACACCGAAGGCCTTACAGGTTGAGCTGGAAGTGGAAGATGACAGGGAATTCTGATGAAATCAAGAACCTGCTGAGTAGTTATTCTATGCCAGAGACTGTATCCTATTCCTTCCCAAAAAACCCAGCTGTGGTTCCTGTATGTCATTCTGTAGCCCACACATAGTACAAAGAGCTAATGGACTGGGTAGGTTTCCTCTGGGATGTGGCTTCCCTACCCTACTTCTTGGTAATAGCCCACCCACAGTCAGACACGCAGATCCCCCCTCAGAAATGGTAAAAGAAAAGAATTCAGGAGAGCAATGTCACAAGACACTGGTTGGATCACATGACTAAACTTGGCCCTGTAGCAAGAGAATTTATTGAGAGAGAAATGAACCATAGACATCTGTGTAATTTAGTTTTCTTCTCCCTTGTTTGAGGTTGTTACTATCCCACAAGAGGTCTAGTCACCATGCTAAAAGCTTAGAGTGAATGAAAATTCTTCCCAACATACAAATGGTAATATGTTTTATTTTAATCTAGTCTGATCCTTGAAAAGAAATCCTGGCTTCAGAGACTGTGTTCCTCTCTACAATGAGTACTTTTCTGTAACACCTATGTCTGCCTTTTATTGAGCACATAGTATGTGCCAAGCTCACTTTATATCATGGCACTTAGGACTAGCTGTAGAACTCTCATATCAGAGTCTACCGTATATCACATCACATTATATCATATATCATATATCATATGCAAGAGGGTTGTTACCAACATTTTGCAGGTGAGAAAGCCAAGTTCATGGAGCTAAAGAACAGCATGGTGGGAAAAGGAGTGGAGGATATAAATTACACCAGTATTTCCATTGAAGGGTTGAGTCTTTTGAAAACCACACAAAGCTTGGTTTCACCAATATAGAACTTTAGAAAGTGGTCAGATGTCCAATAATGTGATGTATTAGTGGAGCTAACCAGGCCATGGGAAAACTGAATCCCCCAGAAGTCCCACCCATTGGCTGTATGAAGTAACACGTCACACATAATAAGCATTAGGACACCATTTTTGGATCACAGCTGTTATTTTGCCCATCATAATATTATTGAAAACCAAAACAAAGAAACCCCAGAGCCCCTGCATTTGTCTTAAAAGGTATAATTTTTGGCTGGAATCACTATTCCACAGACCCTCTGGTCTCATTTCAGCGTGTGGGAAAGTGAAGTAATAACCCACATACGGCTCCTAAGCCCGCACAGCCATGGCCGTGTGCACGGTGAGAGTCAGGTTTGGGCCCCTAAGAACATGGCCTGGTGAAATGAAAGCAGACGGTGGGAAGCAGGCGGGATGACTTTCCAGCTTAGTTCTGGGTTTCTACCTTAGTGAGCTGCACAGACAGAAAGAGTGTACTCGGCACCTCCAAGGTTGCCTCAGTTCCCTTCTTCCAGAGTCTGTGACCTGCGCGCCTGTGTTCTGTTCTCTCCACACCCTCTCCTTCCACTTGCCCGCTGCCATAGAAACCTGTCCTCAGGGCTCTGCCTCTGTCATCCAACGCTCATCTTTCGTTCCCAATTCTTTCTTAACTCACCTACATTCACAGATTGCAGGACAGTCCTCTACCTTCATTCCTTGAATTTTTGTTTTTTGACCCCTGACTTAGCCCTTCCCCTCAGTTCAGCTCTCTGGATCATTTGAGACATGATCCCCCTGTAATTGCAGTGTGTCTGGGTCTGCGCTTTCTGTATGATTAATCAAGTTAAAACCTTGGCAGCACAGACCTGTTCCAAATTTTATAAGAGGGCTGGGAGTTCCAATGCTATTTAGGGGATGATATAAATAGGAATTGTTCATTTAAAAGTCCTCCCAGGTGTTGAAAAGCAATCAAGCAGTAACACCAAGGTACAGGACTAATATTTTTGCCAGAAAGACTCTATTTCTACTTGCAGATTGGTAGATCTCATACTTCACAAAGCTGGACGAAAATCATCATACATCAATCAACACCTATCTTTCAAACAGCCTTCTGGATCGGGGTCAGTGGAAAATTAATTTCATAATAGAACTATGGCTTTCTTCTCGGGAATCTGAGATGTCTGTTCATCGCCAAGAGCATAGGACTATAAAAGATAGTCCCTTATGTAACAGATCCTACTTCATCAATGTGAGATCAGGGTAATCCTTGAGAATTTGGGGAGACTTTTCCAAAGTGGTATGACTAAGCACCATCCTGGTCTCTGTGGGTGACTGCCCAGGCAATGGCACAGCAAAATGTCAATGACTCACTCCGCATCAATGGCCATGCTTGACCCTTTCCACACACCACCAGCTTCTCTTCAGGGATTTCTTCTTTTCAGTGTTTACTGAGAACCTATCATACGCTTCACATAGTCAGTATGTTGAGTATCCAGTGAATAAGTCCTATTCCCCTTGACTTGGGGAATAATCTGCTGTCTCCATCTCCAACTTCCTACCTGGTCTCCTTGACTTGAAGCTTGAATTGCTTTAAGAATTTAAACCACCTAATCTGCCACCTGCCACCAGTTTAATGTCTCCCAACTCTCATGCAAAAAAAAAAAAAAAAAAATATATATATATATATATATATATATATATATATATATATATATCAGCCTATTATCTGAAGTTTCCCCACAACCTCCCCAACAATCCAAATTCCTAAGTACACCCTCCAACTACCATCTGGTCTCACCAGCTAGCACCGTTCATCTTAATCCCACTGCTAGGGCCCTATGCTTCATCAGTAAGGAGAATTTACCATTTCTCCATATACCACGCACTCGTATACCTACCCAGATGTGTCTCTCATCTGAGGTGCCATCGTACTCTGCTGTTCTATTTACATTCTTGGCATCCTTTAAGACTGAGTTCAAATGCAGTTTCTTGTGTCCATGTGGAAAATAAGAAACAGCAGTGGTCCGGGGCTTGGAGGCATCAGGGGCTTCAGTCTGGTACTCACTGGATACATGGCACAAGCAAGTCACTCCTCCTACATAGGTCTATGCCAGTACTTGCAGACTTGGAACACTGGATAGATGATCTCATTCCTTCTGAAATATGTCTTTGCCTCTGACTGTTTTTCAAGCCTCGTAAATCTGCCTCCCTAAGTCCTCTACAAAATTAAAAATACCGCAATCCACAATCCCATCCTGGGAATTATTCCTAGAAATAAGAACTTCATAGTTCTTATTATGAGATTATTTGCACACACAAACATATACACAGAGGCCAAGTAGTGCTGACCAGTGACAGAATGGTTGAATGAATAGTAGAATTCTGGAACATTAGATAGCCACTAAAAAAGAATGAGTTCCATTGCAAGTTGCTTTGGAAGGTGTTTCTGCTTATGGTGGTGCTATGATTTGTTTCTGGATGTCCCCTCAAAGCCTCATGCCATCATGCAGGGCGGGCTTTCCCAAGGTTGCTGAATCTAGAGTTTGTGATTGATTTATGGTCCAATACTGAGACTATTGGTATGAGTGCTACTCCCACCCTATGGTGAGTAAACTGCATACAATACAAGGGACAGAAAGAGTCTCTCTCTCTCTCTCTCTCTCTCTCTCTCTCTCTCTCTCATTGCTTTTGATGTCTTCTACTGCCATGAACCGTTGCTCAGCCCCCTGCCATGTGCCACTTTACCTTGGTAGTAAGTAGAGGGAAGCAAAATCTACAAATTCATACACAGAGAGATGGGACAAATCTGACCATATTTCATCAAAAGAATGAGCCTTGCAAGTCCCGTTTCACATGTTCACTGAGGCTGCAGAACATGAAGAGAGATGTCAAAGTATGTGCTCCAGATTGTTGACATCAGTTACCTGGGTGCAGCAGAGGACAAAGGCAGGGGAAAGAGAAAAAATAAATCATTTAAATTGTATTTCAAGAAGTTTATTGATTTTAAAAGTATGTGATACTCACCTAGATGAAACCACACTTCTGGGCTCATTTATCTTCAATAAGAGAAGAATAAAAGTATGTCTCTAAACACCAAATAGTGCTTATCTCAGGGTAGCAAAAATGCAAATAAAGTTCTCTTATTACCCCCATCCTTTTCAGGACCATTGACTCTGATTTCAGTGTGCGCATTGGTTCTGCTCAGAGCTGCAATCATGGCTAAAGCACAGTGACCTTCTGTGCTCCAAGTTCTTTATGTACAGTCACATTTAGGAGGACTTCATAACTAATACCATGTGACGCCAGTCCTATTACTACCACCAGTTTTAAAATGAAGACCCCAGAAACAGAACAGAGCGTCAATTTGGCCCAGCCACACAGCTTATCCAGTGTAATGCCTGTCTGATCAGAGTCCAACCCAAAAATAAGCACTAGCAAAACTGCCTTGCTATTTAGAAAGACACAAATGCCACCTTCTCACTGGGGAAATCAACGTCCCTGTCCCCGCCAGCTGGATGCTTTTGTGACCTGGTGTCTCCAGCCCACCTGCCTGATTCCTCATGGGAGTAACTAGAGAGCTTGTCCTTAGTTTTTCCTTCTTCCTATCCCAGCTCTGGGCATGGAACCGGCACCCAGTGAAGATTACTGAAGTAGAATTGTTAATTCCCATGTCCTCTTTCTAGCAAGATGAAGCTGGAGAGTATGAAATATAATCTCTTGATTATGAGAGCTCGTGTGCCCATAGAGTTAAAAAAAATCCTGTTTTCTAATATAAACTTTGTTAAAGTTATTACTGGATTTTAAATTGCACTTTTGAAACAAATCCAATGACTAGAGAAAACTCTCATTAAAGCTCCATACAGGATGGAAGTTGTTTTTTTTTAATGTACTTTCTGTGTACTGTGTGTCCCACTGAAACCTGCTGGAAAGGCTGGCTTATACTTACCATTCATGCCAACTTCAAAGGCAAGTGATATATTGAAGGTCCTTCCAACGCAGAAACCACTGCTCACATTGAGAAGTTTTAGCTGTTCTTGTGCAAGTCATAATTACCATTAAAATGGACCTAAAATTATTATAATTTATATGGTGGTGAATTTTCAGAGACACCCACGAGTAGGTTCACTGCAAATGCTGGGTGGAGGCACCTGTTGTGTTCGTCACTGTGCAATGTTCCTATTGGAAAGGTGCTTAGAATAAACTAGAATCACTGTGTTCTCATAAGCTGGAGAGTTGCACAAACCTAGTCTTGGATTCCCTTGTGGGATGAGCTGCCCAGGAAGTTCTTTGAATACCATGTCAGGACTTTTAGCTCGGATTACTCAATCTTGATTAAAGATGTTTGCTGTTCTTTTTTTCCTTGGTCATAAACTGAGATATTATGATTTGTGTTTCACTTTTGGTCACGTTTGTACATTTCTCTCTTAAGAGCTCCTTGCTGAAATATTTATCCTTGTGAATTATAATTCTAAATAATATGAGTCAACTGCTCAGTGACTTCCCACAAACCAGTGCAAGCACCCACAATTCACCTACTTCCGCCCTTCACCACATAACTGCACAGTTCACAGGAGATGTAGAGAGGGAGAAGCTGGAAAGTTTGATGGACCTGCTCCGAGGGACACAGCTCACCAGTGGTCATAGACACTGCTCAAAAGCCATATCCTCCCCACCCATGACATTAGCCAAAGGTGACTGTGACAACTTCTACAAAGCTTCATCACCCAAATACTCTTCTCTCTAGCTCATGACTAGAAAAGAAGGAGTTAAAGTTATTTGTTCCATTTCCTTTGTTCTTTCTTTTGTTTTAAACAACAAAAAAAAAGAAAGGATATTCAGTTTGAAGGGAAGTAGGTAGTTAGCTCCAGGTCTTTGTTTTGGTTATTTTTATTCCAAAAATATTCTTATTTCAAAATTCTAGTTCAGGAAAACTCAGATTATCCGATCCACAATGAGATGATCAATTTGGGATGTGGGATGGTTCAAAATCGTCTCCCTCTGGAAGACTGATGTTCCCTAAATTGACGAGTCTGTCATATGTACTTATCCTTTCTCCTTGTCTGCTCCACAAACTTCATTTCCTCCCAGTGAGGAACAAAGTTATTGACTGAGCCAGAGTCACAGCTAGGAGTTAGACCTGGGCATCCTGTTCCTTCTCACCATCGTAGAGACTGGGATCACTGAAAGCAAGGTCGCCGCTTTCTGTCTCCCCCACAGCTGCACCTGGCTTATTGCTTCAGTCTCCCATGTCCTCCACCTGACCCTTCCTGGCCGATGCCTCGAAACTGAAGTGGTGTGGGGAACTCGCTGACCCCATGCAGCCCATCACAAGGAACAATGCCCTCTGCAGCGCCCACTTTCTCGGGCCTGAGTCTGGAATTTTGAAAGCCTTTGCAAGTCTTGTTTATTTAATTCCCATAATTGCGCGGGATGAAGGTCACTGTTCATTCCCAATTTTACTCCTCGAGTGAGGAAACTAGGAATCTGGAAGGTTAAATAGTTTCCTGGGATCACTGGTGCAGGGGTTGCAGCTCAGAAATTCTGACAAGCATCACTTTCCTCAGCACTGAAAAAACTGGAGGCCCCCAAGTTGCAGTTCAGTGAGGAGCACAAGGCCTAAGCCCTCTTCTCTGCCTCCCAAACTCCCTCGCCCTATCGATTTGTGCCTCTAGGTCCCACCCACGTGCAGGTACCTGTGTCCTAATAGGCGGGGAAGTGGCTAAAGGAGCAAATTTCTCCTGTCACTGCTAGGAGACTTCCTGGACTTTCATTCATTGGTTCATTTAATCAATATTTACTGAGTGTCTTCCAAGTACCAGGCATTGTGGTAAATTCTGAGGATGCAACAGAAGGACAAACAGACCTCTCATTCTCCTCAGGAATTATACAAAACCCCATTAGAATTGTATTTCTTCACTAATCTGGTCTCAAGTTTACTCCCCAGCCACTGATCTCTGATTTTTGATGAGAGTTGAAGGAAGGAAGAGGTACATTAATATTGTGTGTACATACACACACACACACACACACACACACACACACAACTTCACCCTAGTCCTGGGGTACACTGCTGATGCCATCCTGGGCAGGTCACTGAATTTTCCTACCTCTCCTTTATTGTCTACAAATTGAGTCACCATGTGGACAAAGGCTGATAGAGGTGAAATGTACGCCTCTGTATTGCTTCATGGGAAATGTCTACTTTATTAATAATATTATTTTAGAATTGTTATTAACAATAAAACAGTAGAAGCATCTGAGTCTTAAGGCATTACAAATGTAAATAGAAATTTCTGTTGTAGAGACTTCTAACTTCCTTACTAAGAGGACAAAGGTATTAAAATAAAACACAAAAAAAGTTTTTTTAAATAACCAGATTTAGTTCTGGATGTTTATGCAGAGTTCTTCGCAGGCATTAAAATATAATGAGAAAAAATCTTTTTCCTTCAATTTTGGTAGACTTTAGCCCAAAGCAGTATAGAAATTTTGGGAAACTCAGGGTAGAAGGTAGATACAGGCAGGAAAGTACTTATATATCACTCCCAGGATGGTACAATCAGTGGTACCATGTCAGGAGATCCAAAAGAGGATGTATGTGTCTGGTTTTTATGGACGTGCAAGCATGTATGTTAGCATGTGTGCATGTATGCATGTGTTTCTTCTGCCATTAGGTAGCATTATCAACAGAGTTTAATTCATGATGCCTGGAGGTCACTTTTCCTCCCCAGAAACCCAGTGCCTGTCATTGTGGGGAAGGGCAGTGAGAGTGTTCGTGAGGGTAGAGAAGAACCGGAGAGGATACGCAGCTCATTCAGCTTCAGATTAGTCTAAATTAAGTACCTTGGCTTGCACAGGGGTCTCAGCTTGGAGGGCAACCTGATAGTGAAGCTAGAATCTCAGTCTATCGATGTACTAAATTGATGGCAATGAAAAGAATCTTCCCCAGACACAAAAGTACACTTGTTTTCAGATTAATGTATCCTGAATGTAGGCTTTTCAGTGCCTGCTCGGAAGGAGTTAACGTGTGCCTGCTTAGGGCAGAGGCAGAGGCCAGTAGTCTTATTTAGTAAAGTATTTGCTTGCAGAGGTGACCTGGCCATTTGCTCATGAATACACTGAAGGACTATTCTTTCCTAACATGTCACAATGCAAATTCACAAGGACACTGAGGAGTTTGTTTAAATTGGTGGCGACAGAGAGACAACCTAGAATGCATGCTGGATGGACCTTACATGCTTCCTCCAGCCAAGTTGAAAGTCATCTTGACTGGGCCCAATTTCCTCCTTCCACTTGCAGAGCATCTCAATTACCTGCTGTTAAGCATCTTGGCCTTATCTTTGTGTAACCAATGCCTGTTTCTCTATTCAAAAATGACTAACAGGAATTCAGGGTATTGTGTTGAATTTTAATGGGTTATTTTGTTTCTCATATGCTGGCTTTCTAAAGGCCCCATAGTGGTTTCCTCTCCTCTGCTTCTTTAAAAATAAGATTAGGGATCTTCATCCCTGACGATGTTAGGAGTCAGCCCCTTGCTAACAGCTGGGTTACTGTAGTACCTGGTGTTTTCTCCTTGCCCCAACCCAAGACCCACTTCATAAAACATCCTACACATTCCCAAGTCGAGACTCATCTAATTCATTCTTGGGCTGATAATATTCAATAAATTTTGTCTGTTCCTTAGACAATTAACTACACAGGCTTCTGCTTTCTTTTCACAGTCTTTGGAACATGGCTCCAAACTACCATCATCTTCCTCTTCCACTCTGAAACTGGTTCTGTTGCCTTGCCTCAAACACACCTTTACTTTCTACCCAGTGTTTGCCTGCCGAAAGTCTCCTACCCATTCTTCAGTTCCCATTGGTCCATGGAAACTTCCTCAAAGTGTGACTTTTCCCTGATATTTCCACATTGTTCTTCCTTCACTTAGTCTTCTTGTAAGCATTTAAGCACCGCAGATGCCACCCCTACTAATTATATATCTGCAAAAGGCAAAAACAGTGTCATCTTTGCAGCCCAAGAGTATCTTGCATTTGGTAGGCATTCTCTTTTTGTTGAATTGAACTGAAGAACTGTCAGTGCTACTTTTTAACCCAAATACTAGAATGTAAATATTAGCTTGTGACCTAGCCCAATGATCGATGCTAAGATTGGATCAGAATTACCTGAGAGCTTTCCAAAATACATTGTCTGAAGACCTCACCCTTGTAAGCTAAAATAAGAAGGAGGAGGAGGAACAGGAGGAGGAGGAGAAGAAAGAGGAAGAGAGGAGAAGGAGAAGGAGAAGGAGAAGGAGAAGGAGAAGGAGAAGGAGAAGGAGAAGGAGAAGGAGAAGGGGAAGGAGAAGTCACCTAGCCTGTTACATGGCACACAGTAGGTACTCTAATAACCATCAGTTATTCCTCTCTCCCTCCCATGACTCCACACCCAGTGCATAGCTGCAGTTCCACACTATAATACTTAACGCGATACAGGAAATCTTCATTTATTTACCAAAATGCATGGAGAACTCCTATGATCCAGGGTCTGTGTTACATCTCAGTATATTCTAGTGCAATGCAAACATTTTAATAACATTTAACAATGAACCTGCAACTATTACATTAAATTATTATATACTATGTGACTCAATACAAATGTCAGATTCAATAGCTATCTTGAACTACTCAGCAAAGGTTTGGGATATCAAAAAGTATTCCCACTGGTTGTTCATTTTTTTTGTTAATCTATTTTAATTCATCATGACATGTGTGAAAGATTTTTAACATAGAAATAAAAGCATAATGTAAATTCTAATAGTTGAAGGAAACAGGAATTTGTTTTTACTAGTTCCAACTTAGTCAGCTTTTTACTCATGGATTCTTCTTTGCTTTGTCTGGTTATTTAATAAAAAAGTTTATGAGTTTCTGTTTTTCTTAGCTAGGAGATCAGAATAAAGTTGAAATTACCATTTTCATTAATCCAATATGGCATATGTGAATAAAATGCAAACATTATGACCTTGTAATGTGTTTTACAAGAAATGTCCATTTTTTCATTGCTACACTTTCCAAGAGAAAAATTTAATTTATTTTTCCAAGAAACTGGTTCTCAAGGATGTACTGATTTCAAGAATGTATATTTTACACTATGATTATAAGTAATTTGTAAAAATCAATAAAATGTACTTTGCTTAACTGGTCCACTGAACTAGAGGTTGAAAATTGTGAAAGATTTCATATATATGTCCAGCTCTGGAAGTGACTTTAAAAGTTGTTAGATGCAGTCATAAAACTAGAATCCATAAACAGGTTCAATATAGAAATTCAAGAGATTAAAAATTCTATCAAAAGTATGGGCAACAGAAGTAATTTATGTGAGGATAGTGTCAGATCCAGAGACAGGTGCTGATGGTGGTCAGTTAGTGAGAGACACCTTGAGAACAGCAAGAGCATATGAAAAATGGATCCAGCAGTTCTTGGATGACACAAAGAAGACTAAGACAATTGGAATTAGTGAAAAATCAAAAGACAGTGCAAATAGCCAAAAAAAAAATGTTCACTGAATTAATAGCAGGGAACTTTACCAATAAAGGAAAATACTTTAATATACAGATAAGTGAGGCATAGAATTCCAAAGAGCCATCTTCCCCAAAGCACTCCTCCACAGCACATCACAGTCGAAATCCCAGAAGTGCAATGCAAGGATAGATTCTAAAAGTGGTTAGAGAAAAGTAACAAATCACTTAAAAATGTGACCCCTCCACAAAATGTAAACCCATTAGAATTACAGCAGACTTCTTAACACCATCCTTAAAGGATAGGAAAGGTTGGGGTGAGGTATTTCAAGCCCCAAAAGAAAACAGTTTTCAACCCATGCTATCTTTCAAAACTGATGGAGAAATAAGATATTTCCATGATAAAGAGCGTCTTAAGAAATTCATGACCACCCAACCAGTACTGCAAAACATTCTCAAGGATGCCTTAGAGAAGAGCAATGAAGTTAACTGTAACAAAAATCTAACAGAATGAACACACCAGGTAGGGAGAACAGTTAGGTAGAGGGGAAAGAAGGAATAAGCAACAGAAAAGTAAGGCAATGACAGGAAGTCAACAGCTATCGATAATGTACACAGTCTCAACTTCCTAATCAAAAGACATCGACTGGCAGAATAGACCAAGAAACAAAATCCAGTGATATATTATGTACAAGAAGGTCATAAATTCAAAATCAAAGGATGGAGAAAAAATGTTCAGGCAACAGGAATCAAAAAAAGCAGGAATAGCTATCCTATATATAAAGTGGGCTTCAAGCCAAAACTGATCAAAAGAGGTAAAGAGGGTTACTATGTATTGGTTAAGGGAAAAATCTGATGGAAAGCAATAAAAATCATTAATACATATTCACTGAACAACAGTGCACTCAACTTCATCAAGCAAGCACCACTGGACATAGAAGATAAGATACACATAAACATGATTATACTGGGGGACCTGAACACTCCACTATCACAAATACACAGGTCAAGAGACAAGAAAATCAACAAAGAAATAGTAGCATTGAACAAAACTTGCAAACAAATGAATTTAATAGGTATCTAGAGTGTTCCACCCAACAACCACAGAATATACATTCTTTCAGCAGCAAACCAAACTTTCTACAAAATAGGTCACATGCTAACCAATAAATTAGTCTTAAGTAAATGTAAAAACTGAAATTGTATCATGTATATTTTCAGGTCATAATGCAATGAAACTAGAAACCCACCACAAAAGAAAGAACAGAAATTATGCAAATGCATAGAAATTAAACAATGCAATCTTAAACAATAAGTTAAAGAAGAAATCAAAGAATAAATAGGAGAATTTCTAGAACTAAATAAGCCAGTACCACATACCAGAATTTATGGGACACAATAAAAGCAGTCCTATGAGAGAAGTTACACCTGTAAATGCTTTCATCAAAAAAATAAAATGAACTGAAGTAAATAACCTAATGATGCACCTCCATGCCCTCAAGAAAACAAAAACAAAAACAAAAAAAAACCCTTCAACCCAAAACTAGAACAAGTAAGGAAATTATAAAGAACAGAAGACAATGAAACAGAGACAAAAATATAAGCAAAGAATCAATATATTGAAGGGTTGGTTCTTCGAAAGAATAAACAAATAAAAAAAGAATAAACAAATGAACAAACTCTTAGTCAATCAAAGCCTCCCCACAAAGGAAGGAAAAGATCCAAATAAATGCAATTAGAAATGAAAAAGGTGAAATCACAGTGGGCACTGCCAAAGTGAAAAAAGATTATTAACAACTCCATCAAAAAACTGTATGCCAAATAAACTGGAGAATTTAGAAGAAATGGATACATTTCTAGATATATATGAATTACCCAAACTGAACCAAGAAGATTAAAAAACCCTGAATAAACCAACAACAGGCAATGATATTGAAGCAATAATACTTTTTAAAAAAAACCTATCAATTAATAAAAGCCCAGTCCAGATGGATTTACTGCTAAATCCTACAAAACTTCAGAAAAGATCTAACATCAATAATTTTCAAGATCTTAAATTGAAACAGGAGTATTCCCAAAGTAATTCCTGGAAGCTATTAGTAATTTGATTTTTAAAAAGATAGGGACCCAACTAAAAAAGAATTATAGGTAAAATCTATTTAATGAATATAGATGCAAAAATTCTCAGCAAGATATTTGCAAACAGAATGATGAATCATGAAAAAGACCAAGTAGGCTTCATCCCAGGAATGCAAAGATGGTTCACTATATGCAAATCAATAAATGTAATACATGACAACACAGAAGCAAGGACAAATATTACATGCTTGTCTCAATAGACATAGAAAAAGCCTTGTGCCAAAATCTAAAATTTTTCAATATAAAAATCCTGAAGAAAATAGGTGTCATTGTTATTTTTCTCTTGTTGTTGGGACAAAATACCCAACATCCAAAATTAAGAAAGGAAAGGTTTATTTAGCTCACAGTTTGTGGAGGTTTCAATTCACACAGCTGGCTCTAGGGCAGGGTGGTATGGCACAGGGTCAGTACTTCAAGGCGACAGAAGACAACAAAAGCAGAAAGCAAAAAAGGTGCCCCTACCAGGGTAGATGTAGCATTCACACAATATCTGTGTCTTCCTCTTGCACAGTCTAAGGATGTTTACAAAGTAAGAATCCTGGTTCCCTGCTGAGTTGCTTAAACTTCTAAACTTCTCAAATTGACACAATGTATCAACCATTAAAATAGATATACCTATTTTATCTTCCAGCAGGTGTTTCTGTTTTAATATTTAGTTCTTAGATCCATTGTAGAAATACATAGTGAGAGATATGGAAACATAGGTCTAGATTCAATGTTCTGCATGTAGATAACAGGTTTTCCCAGCATCATTTATTAAAGGGGCTGTTTTTCCTCTCTCATATTTTTTGACCCCTTTGTCAAAGATCAAATAGTTAAATGTGCTTTGGGTTGTTTCTGCAGCCATTTTTCTCTCCCAGTGAACACTTTACCTGCTAGAAGATAAAATATATAAAACTCTAGAAGTCATAGGCATAGGCAAGGATTTTCTAATGGAATTCTGGTTGCACAGAAAACACTACCCAAAAATAAATAAATTAGATCATGCCAAACTAAAAAGCTTCTACACAGGAAAAGAAACAACCAACAGAGTGAAAGACAATCTACAGAACCGGAAAAAATGTTGCCAGCTATTCCTGAAAGAGAGGACCAATATTTAGAATACATGAAGAATTTTTTAAAAATTAGACTCTCCCAAAGAAAAGACCCAGTTAAAAATGGGCAAGTGAAATGAATAGACACTCCACAGAAAAAGAAGCAAAAATGGCCAATGAATATATAAATAAATGTCCAACATCACTGGCTGTTAGAAAAATCAAATTACAATATTAAGATTCCATTTTACCCCAAAAAGAAGTGTCTTCATCAAGAAATCAAATAATAACAAATGCTGGCAAGACTGAAGGGGGGAAAGGCACCCTTCTTCATTGTTTATGGAATGTAAACTGGTAAAACCATTATGGAAATCAGTAAGAAGATTCCTCAAAAAACAAAAACTAGACATCACATTTGACCCTTCTAGGAAAACTTATGAAAGATTTAAAGACATCATATTATAGCAATACATGCATATCCATGTTTATAACAGCACAATTTATAATAGCTAAATCCAGAAAGCAGCCTATATGTCCATCAACAAATGGACAAAGAAAACGCAGTATTTATATACAATGGAGTACCACTCTGCCTCACGGAAAGAAAATGAATGCACCTTAAGACTAGAATTTTAAGTGAAATAAATCAGACACACAAGTGTTAACATCGCATAGTTTCTCTTATGTGAAAAATCCAAATTACAAATAAAGAGTGAAATAAAAGACAGATAATAGGAAGTAGGAAATTAAATCTTTCTCAGATGGTAATGGGATTAAGAGATGGAGGGAGGTGGGATGGGAGAGGGAAAGGGAATGGAAAAAGGAGTGAAAATGTATTATGTACATGTACCAACGCCACAGAAGGAATGTAAACATTATACACTGCACACATGTACTAAAAAAGAAAGAAAAGAACTCAATTAGAAAACTAGCAACACGCAAGCAGGCACCTCCCCAAAAGAATAAAAGATGGCAAATAAGACCCTAAAAATGTGTTCAGGATCACCAGGTATTAATGCAAGTTAAAGGCATGGTATGCCACTGCACACCTGTTAGAATTACTACAAGAAACACCACTGGCCAATCCAAGGGGTGATGCTGGTGCAGAGCAACTGGTGGAAACGTAGAATGATACAGTCATGCTAGAAAACAGTCTGGCAGGCTCTTGTGGGCATACATTTACTATACAACCAACTGTGCTCCTTACCATTTATCTAAGAAAAAGCATATGTGAACACAAAAACCCTTCCCTGGAGGTTTGTAAGAGTTTTATTTGTAAAAGCCCCAAACTAGGAAGAACCCAAATGTCCTCTATCAAGTAAACAGATAAGCAAATTGTGACACCACCATGCCAAGGAATACTGCTAATAAGTAAAGGGAAAGAAAGGGGGACAAACTATTGATACAGCAATGTGGACGGAGCCCCAGGAAATTATGCTGAGAGGACAAAGGGTTATATACTTGATAGTTTCGTTTATATATCATTGCTGCAATTATAAAATAACAGTGATGGGGAACAGATCCAAGGTTGCCAGGGGCTAGAGGGAGGGAAATGTACCGTGACAAAGGAGCAATTCGGAAAGCTTCTTGGTTGTGAAGGGACAGTTTTATATCTTGATGTGGTGATGGTCATCAAAAACTAAAAATCTCATAAAACAATACACACACATTTCTTTAAGAACAGTTGGAATTCGAGCATGGTTTTCACCTGATTCCGTAGTACTGTGTCCATGTTGATCCCTGGTTTTTACCAATGTGGCTCTGGTTCTGTCCTGGGTCGCTGTTGGTAGAAACTGGGTAAATGATGCTCAGGATTTTTCAGTGCTTATGATTCAATTTCTTGTAAGTCTGGACTACTTCAGAATAAAAGAGTGTATCAGAAACAAAAATACATGTAAAGTTTTGTAATTTTATAGATACATATAAAGCCACATACATGTGTATGTGTACACATATACAAGTATATAAAATCACAGTTCTGTCGAGTGCCACCGGCAGAGACACATGATGCTATGAAGGATTTCAATGCAGGGATTGACCTGGTTCTGCAGGTGAGGGAGAGCTTGAAAATGAGCTGAGATCTAAGGGAATTGTGGAGGTTAATGAGGTGAAAATGCCAGGAGGTTGAAGCCAACTCTCTTGACTTAGGAAAAGTTCATTAAGGTAGGAAAATAGTTCTTTCCATGAACCTCCAAAGCCACACAGAGGAAGAAGCAGACAAGCAGCCATAACCACATCTAAGGCTGACAGAAAGACGGGTATGGCAGCCTAGAAAATCCCAGCTGCTGGCCAACCAGGAGGCCAAGGGCTGGCAAGAGTCAGGAGCACTTGGAACAGGGCTGTTGGTGTGGGTACTAACCCCGAAGTCCCCAGCCACTTTTGGCCAAGGGCTTCCCTTCAGTGGCTAGTGGTGGCAGCCAGAGGGCAGCTGTGAGGGCACACTGCTAACTGCTGCCCACTTTGAACAGCATTATGGAGGAAAGAGGAGCAGAAGTCTGATTCCTTCCCTTTATCACGCACCTCTTCCTCTCACACCATCTCCTCCCACTCAGGGGAGACTGGGCAGTCAGATGAGACCCACAGCTAGAACTGACCCACACAGCAAGTCACTCGCTTCCTTGGTCAGGAGCTCTCTGCTCATCCAGTGAATTTAGGCCAAAGGACCTTGTGACTGCAGCCACCTCGGTCCTTGCATTTGGCAATTCTGCTCTCTGGCTTTTTGACGTCTATATTCAAACTCACTTATATTTTTGCCTAACAAGCAAATCATCTTTGCATCTAGCTAATGTCCCAGGGCAAAGGTCCATCTATGCTACAGATAGATGCTTCTTTTCAAGCCATCTCTTTGCTTGCGAGCCTTAAGCAACAATCTGGAAGTAAATTACAAGGCATGGCCTGGATCCCTGCAAATGATCTTATTAGGTCAAGTACAAAGAACTGTTTCACTAAGTTCCAACACAAATGAGAAATTCAATGTACCGTTACATATCCTTTCAACTGAGGGGAAGTTTAAATTTTCTTTTAATAATGATTTGACTGAGCTAATATTTATACACGTAATAAAAGTTTCAACATTTTAGTTAAAATGCTATTTTTAGAATAGTCCTCTGATTGGAAAGATTTAAATTATATTCATTAGTGATGTCATGTTCAATGACTGAAGTCATAACACTAGAGTGAATCCAACTGACGGGCAGAAATGTATTTGTTTAATGGGGGGGTAGTGAGATAAAAGCAGCGTGAGTAAGAAGGGATTTTTTTTCTTTTCTTTCTGTTTTGCTTTATTTATTTATTAGAAGACTGTCATTTTTCTACTAACGTCCTTTTTTCCTCCTAGCAAATTATTACTTACCTTTCCAGCTAGTCCAGCAAAATAGTCACAAATATTTTGAATGCCTGCAATGAAAGGTGGATTTAGAACATTCAGCACTCACAATGGCCAGGACTAGGGGTGCAGAATGGTTATGTATGGTTTCATTTTAACTCTCAACCAACCAAAACATGACTGTTTATCTTTAAGCCTGTGGAGCAGAAGCATCTAATTGATCCCACTTGGGAGACAGACTGTGAATAATGGGCCATTATATTTTGACGAGACACACAGTTGCCTTGAACTTGTCAGGAGTTCAGGTGTGGGGATCCAGCTACCTGGGGCAGTTGCTGGAATGTGATGGTTTGCGCACTCCTGATCACGCATCTGCCTGCCGAGGCCCTTGTAGGGCCCGGCTCCATTTCACGGGAATAACTCACCTATTCATGAACAATGAGGTTCAGATTGTACTTTTCCTTAACACAACATTAACTCTCAAAGAGCTGGAAATTCAGCACTCGGTTCCGTGAGCTTAGATTGCAAATCAGTCACTGAGAACATTATATGAGCAGTAATCCCATTACATATATCATCTTGCAAATATCTAAATCCAGTTAATTAACTTGTATTGCAAAAGAACTCAGAGATATAGTTTTCAGAGAGCAACCGTACATTTTAGGGTCCTAATTATTCTTAAAGCAAATTTCAGGCTCTACTTTCTTCAGAAAATAGGTGGAAAACTGCCTTTTAAGGAAAAAATGGGTTGATAAAGAGCTACTTTTAAGAGATTTGAACATAAAGGGTATTCAAACACCTCTAAAATTAACTGCTTTCTTACATAAACTTTCTACTTGCTTTGTAGGAAGCTTTTTTAATAAAAGGATTAAACGAAGTCTGCTATTTTAATTAAAATTCATAGCAATACAATGTCATCTTTACAATGGTTATAAAAATTAACTAGCTCATGGATTTAGCTATCTTTCAAAGATCATAATAATTTGACTTTAGCAAGATACTAAAACCAACAAAATGTGTAGATTGTAAAATAATCATAAGAGGGATTTTAAACTAAAAATAATAATTTCACCTAATGAAAATTCCCATTACTGACACAAGACAATAACAGCTTAATATTTTTTAATGAATGGTAATTATCTGGGGATATGTACATAGCTATATCACTATCTGATATGTGGGCATATAGATAGATATATGGGATTTTTGCATAAAATTTGCATTTTTGTGCATTGGACTCACTTCACCACAGTGGATCTTCACTGGTATTTGTCAGCAAAATAAATCCTCCCAATATGTGCTTTTCATGAAAAATCCACACCTTTTAACTGTGAAATTCAAGACTGACTTATTTTGCAATAGTTCAAATTGTGGTTTCTCTAGACCATTGTTCAACACAGACATATAAAAGAATTGCAATAAAGTATAAGAATACTTGAAACATAAATAGTGCTTTTCTTCCACATAGTTCAAATTCTTCTCCTACATGAAAATCCATTTATATGTATGAAGAATATATGAAATAAAGAACTTTTATGAAATCTCAGTGCTGATTGAAGTCTGGGGTACATATAGTTTTTAAAATATGCCAACAGGATTGGATTTATTCATACTAAAATCTGTGACCCTATCTGGGCATCATGGTTCATTGTTCAAGAATAAACTCCTGAAACTACTCAGAGATTTTTTTCTAACAGTGTCATTCTCACTCCATATGTCACCAACATAAAGCATAAGACTCTTATGAGAAGAAGAAAAAAAAAAAATATCTGTTCGGGTATTGGTACCCAAACAGTTTGGAAGAGATTGTTGCAGTCACAGTAGACAGATTTTATTAGAAAATAAAGAATCGAGTTGATTACTTAGTCTTCCTTAGATAGATTGGTAAGTGGAATCTACTTCAAGCTGTAGCATCTAGCTCCAAAAACAGAGATTTGGTCAGCAAGACTCATCATAGCAAAGGCAGCTGCTCCTGAGAGGGTAATAATTTCAGGAATATGTAGGTTTGCCTTTGGATGATTTCTAGAGACTATCACTTCATAGCCATTTCCCCAGTGCTTGCTCTATGCTTTTCAAGTTTAGCACTTTGAATAAATTGTATAGTTTTTCCTCCTTCCAGCTCCATGGGACAATTACTACCCCATGTAACAGATGAGGAAACCTAGACTCGGAACTTTTTACTCAAAGCCATAGATCTAGCAAATTATGAGACAAATTCAAATTTGGGTCTCATCGGACTCTGAAACAGACACTTTCAACCTTTGAGTCACACCTGTCCCCAAACACATTGTCCTCTAGCTTAAATTTTGCAGTATACACCTTTGCTTTTGTAAATTTACTCTAGAATTAGGAACAGTAGAGTGCTGGTGTTTGCTTATGTGTTTCTCAGGACAGGCGAGAGGGTTAAAGATACATTCCCCAGGAATCTGCCTGTCTATTGGTTGAGGTCAAGCATAGCTCTGACCACAAAAGCCAGAACAGATGCCACTTCTGGGGCATGACAAGTGCACCAAGGTTTCCCTTCCTGATATGAGTTCCAGTGGCCTGCACATCGCCTGTGTTGACACTGTTTACATGCCATGCGGGGAGAATGTTGCAAAGCAAATTGCAAACCTTTGAGTCCGAGTTTGGAGACGATGCTGCTCTGTCTGGTGAAAGGGTTAAATGCCCTCCAGGCCTCCTCATGCGCACTGTCTCCTGGATCATGTTGTCTGAAAGCAAGGCCCCTTCACCAAGGCAAACCGAAGACATATCTTAATGACAGTATAATTAGCAGTATCGTTGTGGTAATGATTCTTTTCATCTGGAGCACAGGCTGCACAGAAAGGGTCTGTCATTCAGCTGATTCCACCTGCCTCTCCTTTCGCCTGTCCCTGGCTTTTCCCCCTTAGGTCAGTAGCAGAGGGTTAGAACCAGGTGTTTGACAAGTCTTCAGACTTAAGACTCATCAAACTAATTAAAGAGAAACACATCCAAATTCTAGTGCATTATTTTACTTTAAGAAATGCTTCCCATTCATCTGGCTTGGTGGGTTTGATTAATGACAGTGACAAAGGGGCTCTTGTTTCTGCAGCCCACAGCCACTTGGTTCTGGTTCAGTGGGCCCAGGGAGAGGCATCCAAGCCTTAATCTGGTCTTTCTTTCCTACTTAAAAATCCAAAGGCTAGAGAAGTTTCTGATTTTATCAGACCCGCCAAGGCAGGAAAGGAAAGACGAAAACCATCTTGATCTACTAACTTGATGTAGCCGGAATTTATTTGTTTAACTTAAATACCCTTTCGAAGACTTTCCCTGCCTATTTGCCACACGTAGAATAATACAAGACATTAGGAAAGCATTAGCTTCATCAATATATTTTAATATCCCTAAAACTAATAAACCCCAGGAGCCTGTTCTTTAGGGAAATCTTCACTGGACCTTTGCCCCAGCCCTGGCTCGGGAGTCTGCCAGGACTGCCTTCCCTCCCAGCCTGACCACAATGGGGAATGAACAAGGACATCTGGGGACTGAAGTGGGGAGAAAAACAGAGTTTTTATTCTTAATGGGAGTGATTTCTTTAATCAAAGGATTTTCCATTCTTATAGATAATTAGGCATCAAAGTACATCTAGGATGGAGTTGTTTCACTGCATTAGCAAAATATGTCTGCATAATTAACTAAGTAAAGCATTTGGAGATAAAATTGAGCATTTAGATTAAATTCAGATTAAAATGCATGTGCTCCTGCCAGGTTAAAAATAAAATCCAACAGACAGCTGTACTAATAAATTTAATATATTTAACAAAGCATAGATATTTAAGATGTGGCTTTTAATAATGTTAACCAAATTCATCATGAGATTATGGTCTTAAAATTATAAGCTATAAATACGCTCTCCAACTCTCCAAACCCTAAAATGCCAAACTATCCAATCCAATATCTACTTATTTGATATCCAGACATTAAATGACATTTTAGTATTGCCTTTAAAATAATTATCTAGGCATTTAAGCATCATTTTTAAATTCATAATTTATTTGAACCTAAAGTTTAAGTGAGACATTTTCTTTCAGTGAGTTTCTCTTAAAAATTTGAATTTTTCAAGAATCTAGATGTATTGCTGATTTATTTTCCTTCCTTTTTAAAAATATTTTTAATTTTTATTTATTTATTTTTTTAATAGGTACCGGGGATCAAACTCAGGACTGCACACTTGCAAGGCAGGCGCTTATGCAGCTGAACTAAACCCCCAGCCCTGTATTGCTGGTTTAAACTACTTAATGAAAAAGTATCTTTTGCTTTCCTTTTACAGAGGCCACAAATTCAGTCTTTGACAATATCATCTCACCAACTTTGACCAGTTAACTAGGAAAATTATTTTGTGTCTGAGAAATGAATTCTCTCCTGTAACATTCAATAGTTTCCCAAGTTTAAAGTTTTCAGATTTAATCAGTAAATCCATAGTCAAACGATTATTCTGCTCACCTGAAGAGAAACTCTACAGATTGTAAAATAGGGACAATTAAAGCAACATTTCTTGTGGGATTCTGAGAAATATTAACTTATTATTAATAAGGATTGTGCAAAACAAAATTATTCTGCCTTAATCGTTTATTATAAACATCTAAGAAATACAGAGAAAAGTGAAGAGTAAACAGATTTAAATAAATAAGCAAACCTCCAGATGAAGAAAGCTAAACACATTCCTTCCCTGTAGAACTTCTCAGGGCCTTTAATGTGCCACTATGTGCAAGTCGTTACCAAGAGATGAGGAAGCACATCACGTTTCAAGTTCATTTGCAGAGTCTTGCACAGTTAGTGTTTCCTCTGATGTTCTTGAAAAATGTTATTTTATTAAAGATCCTATTACTTCCTAGAACACTACTCCCAAAGGAAGGGAACCTAGGCCCAAACATGCGCTTAAGAACAATGTTTTGGAAAATCATGATTTGAAAATTCATCAATGCTTGAAAATTTCACCCAATAAAATTTACAAAAGTGTCTGGAGGAAGATTATGGTGCAGTAGCTTTGAATACCCTACCTCCTTTAGAGGTGCTAAACCTTCCTTTTTCAAACAGATTCATAAAAACCAGGCAAGGATCTGAAACTGGCAAGAAAATAATCCAAATGAATAAAGGTCTTGTTTCTTGTTAATCCTACCATTAGCTTTATGAAAGAGTGAAATGTAGCAGTTAGATTTTTTTCAGTTTAATACGAATATTGAAAGCAAAACTGGTGATGGTAAGTCAGCTAGAGGTCTTAGCAAAAATTATTCCAACACTCTCACTTAAGTCTTGCTCAGCAGCATGGAATCCAATCAATGCAAAATGTCAAGTCTGTTGTTACATTTCCCAGCTTCTTTTTTTAAGGTTAAGAATTAGATTTTGGAATGCATGGGTTTTCAAATGTTAATGGTGAAATCAAGTGAATTCACTCCTGAGCATAAAACACAATAGGAAAACTTATCATAGGCAGTTGTAATACTTTTAAAAAGATTTTTCATCATTAGTTTATTTCACTTCTTGCTATAATCCTCACAAGTTTGAACTCAACCCTCAAAGAGCTCTTAAAGAAATTAATAATATTGCTAAAAAAAAAACTTATCTTTTGCCCACATTTCCATACCAAAATAGTTAATTATTTTTTTTTTCCAGAGTCCTCTTTTACCATCTAGGGAACAAAATCTCAACTATGGATTCAAAATGACAGATTTTGTGGGTTTTACTTTCCAGAGATGATGTCATTTGTGGGGAATTGTTGGGTAAACCATACACTCTTTTCAGAAACCTGCAATTACCTCTCTGAATAAAGAGATCAATGTCATGTTTCTAGAAATAATGGCTAATGATATGTCTCTCGAAAGGAAGTGGCGTTATTAATTACCTCACTGTGAACACACAGTGTATAGACAGCTCAGAGGGCCACTCGCCCAATTAAGTATAATGACTAAAGCTTCAGTTAGTCCATCTGTACAGTTTTCTAGATTAACAAGCCAGCAGCTTTACAAGACTCTAGGTTGAGGTGCTCCGTGGGGAGCACACAGAAGCCTACCTGGCTGACCTGCCCGGAGAGCTGGCAGGAGCGCACAGCAGGAGGCAGGACCCAGGCCTCCTCCTCTAATCCCCAGCTTTGTTTCCCTGTCAGTCCCCTTGGTGTTGACCATCCCCCTGATTTCCATGCCAAAGTACATCAATGTCTATCGTGTATTTAAGCATATATTTGTATGTTAAGTATATATTTAAATGAACATAAATGTATACAATTTTTAACATTATGTGTATACTTACATATAAGCTAAATGAAGGTTTAATACATGATAATTTTTAAAATAATTGCCCTCTCTCTTTTTATTTTTATTTTATGGCAGTGCTAAGTACTGACCACCAGGCCTTGGTATTGAGCTACATCCCCAGCCTTATTGCAGTTGGTATTTTGAGACAGGGTCTTGGTAAATTTCCAAGGCTGGGCTTGAATTGGTGACCTTCCTCCCTCAGCCTCCTAGATTGCTGGGATTGTAGTCATTGCTGTCACTCCTGGTTATAATTTTTATATGATGCATTTATATGTAAATTTTATAGGTAATTACAGAGTCATATACTTACATATTTTATAGCCTTAACACAGGAAAATGATCAGAACAAAGCACCATAACGCAAGGAGCCACCATTACCAGACAGAATTTATATCTGCCAGTGAGGTCTGAAAATTTTTAAATATATATACTTAGCACATATATAACATAGTGTGTATGTGGGGGTGCTGACACATCCTAATTAAGTGCTCTGGTCTTTCATTCTTTCAAGCAGTGATGGAGGCTGCCTTGGCAGACCCTGTATACAAATCTGTGTCCTAAGATCAGCTGGGGTCTTTCCTGCCTCTTCCTTTCCAGCATCGATAGTTCACAACATTCCTGTCCTAAACAGCCTACTTCTTTGATTTCTCCACGTTATTTATGGGGACCGTGTGTTGACCTCTAAGCAATGATGTAGAACCTTTTAAGAATGGGCTGCAGAAACCATCTGGGGTTCAAGATATAGGTCTCATCCATAGGTTCCCAGTGACCAAAGCCAAGTTCCAGAATTGTTCATGACAAGAGCAGCAGCTGGACACTAGGTCCACATTTTGGGGGCTCTAGACCTCTTGGCTGCCCAGCTCAATGGTTTATGATTTCTACCATGCTCTTCCCCAAAAGAGATCACATCACTCCCTGCCCCCTCCTCACCCAGAGCTGGGAACAACTCAGGAGTCCTCTTCCTAAGGGTCTGAAATCCTGCCCTGAGGGGAGGGATGGCCTTGACACTCGGGGCTTCCTGTACAAGTCCACAATGGCCCGTGGTCTGTCCTGGCCAACAGCTGACCATGCCCACCCGGCCAGCTGCTTTTCCACTTTGGGTATTCTCAGAGCCAGGAAGATGATTCCTCCAAATGAGCAGCCAAGGACAGCTTTGGTCCTTCCCTGAGAAAGCACCTGAGGCAGAACCTGGGTGAACTTCCAACCTGGAAGGCCTCAGCTACACCGTAGAGGTCAGGTCGGGGACCCAGATGCGGGCAAAACTGTCAGCAAAGTACAGCCAGACCCTGGGGGCTACCAGAACTGTGTTCTATTTCTGCTTTTCCTTTGTTTAGTTTGGGTTTTATGCAAAATATCTCATACTTGCATGCTTTCTTTATTATTCACAAATAGATATAAAGCACCAAGTAGGTTCCAAACACTAATTTACCTACAAGAAGAAAAGATGAGGCAAGACTGGGTTCTCGTCTTCACTATCACTGGTAGTGAGTGACTCAACCGTGGAAAAGTGACTCAGCCTCCAAGAGCTTCAATTCACTCACCTGCACAGTGGGGACAATATTGTCTATGGCAAGCAGTGGCTGTGGTGATTATATAACACACCAAGGTACAGCAAGTAAGTACCTGACAACCTGCTTAGCAGGGTGGATGTTTTTGCTAATTGTGTGTTCCCTTCATCCTGCTAAAAAGGTGTCTGCTGTCACAAAATAAAATGTCACTGTGCAACCCAGAGAGTGTGCCTGGTTGTCACCTAGGTATATAGATGTCTCACCCCCAATGGAAGCAATTCTGGACTATTTGGCTCCCACCTGAGGCAGAAGGGATTTTTCTCTCACAGGTGGGTCAGCAACTAACAGCACAGAGGAGAAATTAGGGATCCAGTAGATGTTGTTCTCTCCAACTATGGTATCAGGAAACTCCTGAAACTTCTCTTAGCTGCTTTAAAATGCCCATGTTTCTATTACAGACCACACAGGCTGAAAGGTTGTATTAGACTGAACAATCATAGCATGAATGCAAGCCAAATTTTACTCCTGGAGAAACTCTGGGGATGTATTGCAGGGTACCGACAAGATGTTCACACCAGCATTGTTTGTGGTTCAAAAATTAGACTCATCTGAAATCTTAACAGTCAAGTTGATAAATTATAGTATCGTTATTCAAAGGAGTAGCCTGCAGCAGAGAAAATCAAAGACATGTATCCATAGGATAAATCTTAAAAACATATAGTATTATCTAGTGAATAAAAACAAGTCACATAAAAAGACATATGGTTTGGTTCCATTTATACACAACTCAAAACATTCAAAATTAAAATACTCAGTTGTACATATAAAGACCACATACATAAGTAGTTAAACTATAAGTAAAGTAAGGGATGCCAATCACAAAATTCAAGACAGTGATTCTCTTTGGCAGAAGAGGCCAGAAAAAGATCAATAGTCAGGTACAGTTGTAGAGCAAAAGAGAAGAAAGAGCTTCACATGAAATGGTAACATTCATTCTTGACTTAAAGGTGGGTTCACAGATGTTAATTGCACACTTATTCTTTTAAATATACATATGGTTAACATGCACTCATGTGTATGCTATATCTTACTATAAAATACTTTAATATTCTCATTTCGTTTGATCCTTGGAAGCTGAGTTTGCTAAGAGAACAAATATGTTTACGTAGACTATATTTTAAAAAAGTAAAATAAAAAAGGAACAATCAGATATTCCAGTATGGAAATAGTCCAACAAATTAAGATGTAATCATTTTCACCAAGTGTTCTCGACTACTGGTTTCTAACAGAAAGCTAGAAAATTCGTGAAACTGTCACCTTCCAAAATATCACTTAGGAAGCAGACAAGTCCAGAAAGTGGGAGACAAGATTCCTCTTAAAGATTGGGTTAGATCAGAAATCTTCATTTAAGTCAAGCTCCTGCTAGATCTATAGCCACACGAGCACAAGACAATCATCTTACATTTTCTAACATGTGGATTATTTCTTAGGAGACCTTTTAAAGACCTTCGTCACACATTTACATAGCAACAGAACTCAGTATTGAACCAAGAGTCTTAAGCAAGACGGGGAGCAGCTGTTCTTCCCACCAGGATGGAGGCTGGTGAGGGCACAGGAAGCCCTGCGCGAGGGATCCATCAGTGAAGAGCCATTCACTCCCTCCTTCCCGCTCATGGCATCTGTGCTGGCCTCCAGCAGGTCAAGTAGTGACTCTCTGGTACCTGATCCTCCACACAATTCTTGTTGTTTCCACAGCTACATTGTCAACCTTTAAGTGCCCACTGAGGCCCAAATGGGTGACCTTGCTATATCGACATTCTCCATTTCCACATCCTGAGGGTCAAGCACACTGACATCACCCAGTAATGATCACCAAATTTTTGTTCTAACTTCCTGGTTCAGCTTTGAATTTCTCCTTCCATCTCCAGAATGGCTAAGAATCCTAGGGTTATTTGGTCCAAACATTCACCTGCTGAACAACAGGTTTAGGATAAACAATCCTCCTCTGTCTCTACCACTCCTTCTCTGAGGGCTGGTAAGGGGAGCAAGTTCACTCAGGTGGTTCGGACCACCTCTGGCTTACAGAGCATCAAGTCCAACCTCAATGCCAGCAACGGGCAGAAAGCTTCCTGTCAGGGTGTGGTAAGGCAGAGCCCTCCAGGACACACCTTTAATTCAGAAAACAGCATTCATTCCCTCAGCACCTCCTCGGTGCCACACACTGCATGCTGGTATACAGTGGTGAACTAGCATATTCCCTGGAAAGACTTGGAAGCTGGTAAGCAAGCTGGGAAATAGAAAGTCTACTTTCTGTGGCCTAGTGCATGGAAACAAACAGATGTGAAGTTGAAATGGAGAACAATCAAATTTGAGAACTTATTTTAAGTAAGGGACTAAGGAGCCCCTCCCACAAATGCCCTTCAAGCTTAAAAGGGTAAAAAGAAGCAAACACGAAGAAGAGAAAAAGAAAAAGGTCTTCCCTGAGTCAGGAAGAGAAGCTGCAAATGTCAGGAGCCGGACAAATCTCTGACACCTGGCATGTTAGATAAACAGAGAGCTGGAATGCAATCCCTGCTTGCCTGGCATGGGTCTGAAGACCATATCAGCCTATTCCTCCTGTTCCTGCAGGTGAAACAGGTTCACATCAGAAGTCTAGTTTTCTATTCAGACTTGAAGTGGGCACACTAGCCAGTCCCACCGCAGGTCCACAGCATGAGGCAAGTGTCCCAGGACATGCTGTCAATATGACAGAGACAACCTCCTCCAGGGCGCTTTCACTATAACCCCAATCTGAGGGCATCCTGTACCATTCAAGAAATGTGATTTGCACCAGGCATGGTGGCATACACACCTGTAATCCCAGCACTCGGGAGGCTGAGGCAGGAGGATTATTGTGAGTTCAAGATCAGCCTGGGCTATAAAATGAGTTCAAGTCCAGCTTGAACTACATAGCAAGACCTTGTCTCAAAAAAAAAAAAAAAAGGAAGAAGAATTAAGAAATGTGATTTGGGGAGTTGTTAGATGGGTCGAGTCCACTGATTCCTAAATACTCCCAAACACTCACCTGTGATTCCCATTCTGGAAGCTGGGTAGTCAGAGTCTTCAGTAATCGCAGGTTATCCAAATAGCCTCGCTCCATGCAGAACCAAATGGGACCCAGTCTGAGTCTTGGTCCATCTGGCCAGCGTGGGTTACATAACGAGAATGCTGAGCTGTGGATGAGGACATGAAGGGATCTATTTGGCCCTCAGGGCAGATGGAGGAAGCTTTTCCCATCGTACGCAGGCTCCTCTGGTCCCTGGGTCATGGTTAAAAATTCAACAGTCAACCATGGATGAGGGGAATCTCAAGCTAGCCGTTTCTGAAGAAAAGAGGCTAAAAAAATGCTTAATGGCAGCTTCAATTTTCTATTCCGTCAATACAGATGATGGATATTAGATATAGATGATATAGATATAGATATAGATATAGAGATATATCATGACATGAAATGAGATGTAAGAAAAATTTTTAAAACAGCTCCAACATAAATATTTTTCTGTACATGGCTACTTCCAGTTTTTACCTTTAGATGCTTTTAGATTGTTCTTGGCATATATGTGTATATATATATATATATATAGTCATGTTTTAAAATTTTACATATTATAAACAGTATTCCATATTCTCCACAGTCTTTATAGTTAACATTTTTATAATGGTATTATTATGCTACCAACCAAAATGTACTATTATTTATCTAACCAATACCTTTCTTTTGGACATTTATTTCAGGGTTTTGCTTCTGCACTTGTTTCTGTGGGTACCAGGAACTCAAGACCTCACTTTTGTCAGATAGGTGCTGCACCACTGAGCTATATCCCTGGCCCTTTTTTGGACATTTACATGGTTTTAGTACTTTACTGTCATGGCAAATCTTGCAGTGAATATTGTCATGCATATTAATTTTTGCTTCTACACTTTGTTAATTTTTTAGTATATTTGTTCATACACATTACCATCTCTCTTTTTTCAAAAGTCCATTACTCTCTTTTTTCAAAAGTCCATTACTTCTCTTAGAGATGCTTCTAAATGCAAATGGTTTAGTATGAAGCTAATTCTTGGTGAGAAACTGTCTGTTCTAATGACTAATGATGCTAACAGCACAGATAATGATTCAGTAAATGTCATACCAGCCCCTCTGGGATGTCCTGTGCTTTTGCCTATAGAAAAGAATCCAGGTGAAGATCATGGCTGATGAGACTCTGCTTTCTGGCTCATGGATTTTTTTCTTCTTGTCGTGTCTTTGCGTGGTGTGAGGATGCATGAGAAAGCTCTCAGAGACTTCATTTTCAGGATCACTAATCTCACTCATGGATAGTGCCTATGTAACTTCCGAAAGGCACTACCTGCTAATACAACCACCTCGGAGAACATGAGAGAAGTGCAGGTATTCATGCCGGGTCACCTGAGACAAATTATATTCATTTTTGTGCTGAATTAGAGGCATTAGCCACAGGGTGGAATCAGAGAATGATAACTTCCAGCTCTTAAATCTGTATTTAACTAAACCATTAACACTTGCCAAAAAGGGCACTGAAAACAGACATGTTCTCTAAATGGGGTTACTTTAAAAAAAAGGATTTTCCCTTTTTTCTTCCCTTTTGGAGGGAAGGGGGTTAAGCAGCAGAAAACTCAACTTTGCACTTTGCTCTTTGCACTTTGACAACTCCATTAGGATTACTCAGTACAATTGCTCTTCTAAGTAGATGGGGTAAGAAGTTACAGCTGTTGGCAACTTTGACAATGTAAAGAGTGACATTCTGAGAATGATTTTTATCCATCTAGCGGTAACTATCAATGGCGAGTTCATGTTACTGTCAAATAAAAAATACCAACAAATTCATTCTTTACTGTCACATTGAGATTTGATGGAAGAAACAGGCAGGCAATTAATTACATTTAGGAACCATGCATCTTGGCTTTGAAGTTAAATGTATTTCCCTGTGGCTTTATATTGGGAGCAGGTTTTATTAAATTCAATTACTTTTCCCTCTGGTCGGCTCCATAAAGGTGCAGTCATAGAAGAGGATGGCTCTTAACAGAACCTTTTCCACTGGAAAAGATGGAGATCAAGTTGGTTTGGCCACTAAAAAGGCCTTTTATAAGCAAAAGAACAGATGAGAGGATGTGTTCCTGGTGGTCTCCCCATTTTCTCACGAGCAAGCAAAATAAAGAAGAAACAAAAATGGAAGGCTCTTTTCACTGTCCATTTTGTCTTCTGACCTATACACCCCACCCCCAGCATCCTTGCCTTTTACCAGAAAGGAACAAACAACTCGACCCATCTATAGTCCTGGGACCATGGAACTCCTTTCCAGTGACTTCCAGAAGTTAGCACTGTGAAAGCCCCAAACAAATAGTCTAGAAAGATTGAAAGGAAAGTCAGCAGTCATAGACCCAGCTCTGTTTCTGGTCAAAGGAGGTCTGATTACATCTGCTCCATGAGCCTCACTTTCTTCATCTGATCTGCAAGTCGGCATGATGACTTTGGACTGCCCTGTTGTGCTGTCATGAGACTCAAACAAGACAGGGAGATAATAAACAAGTGATAATTGCAAGTCACTGATGAGATTGTTAATAATAATTCATGAACTGTCAAACTTCTACTTTAATGTCATTTAAACTGTAGCTTTGTTGAATAATTTTTCTTCTCCAAGTGTACCAAAATGTACCAAGATGATTTTCTTTTCATAAAATACACAAGCAGAGAGGTTTTAAATATCTAATATATTATTTGGTTAGATAGTGACTGAAAAGTTGATGGCATCATCAGCCAATCAGGTGGTAGCTCCCAATGAAGGCATTTTCTAACCAAAAGTACAATGTTTTTGTGTAATAAAGTGACTGATTTTACAAGTCCCGGGTATTGCTTAAAAAATGGTTGTATTAGGATCAAAAGCTTGGGTACCACCTGGGACTAATAAGTGGTCTGTTCCTTCCAGAAACATCACCTACTTCAGCCCCAATCCTGGCTTAGTGAAATTAAGAAGTACAGAAAACACAAGGCAAACTCAAAGAGCTCATAGAAGAATTATGTACGTAAAATTCAATATTACTAGCAGGTAATTTTCCTCCAAGTTTATCACAAAAGTGAGCCAAGGTTAAACTACAAACAGCTTGCTCTCCACAAGTAAAGCACTTCCCAAGCTGGATTCAAAACCTCAGCAGTAAAATCCACAAGTACCTACCTAAATGCTATGAAATTTGGTTGTTTCACATCCATATTGCCCTCCCTCAATTTTTATTGTTAATACTGTTACAGATGTGAGTTCCCAGAGTCTGTTTCATCATACATATCACTACTGTTAATTATAATACCCTTAATGACAAAAGATCATCAAACTACCAGATCAGGACTTCAAGTGGATAGAACATATCTTTTGGCCAATTTCTTTAGCCATACTGTGGCACTATGCTAAGTGATTCAATAGGCTAAAGAAGAAATGAGAAACTCAGATGTCCAAGAGTTTTGGCATCACAAACTTCCAGGTGTGTAGACATCACTAATGATTCTCTATACTGGTTAAGACAATGGGACCAAGGTGGACCTAAGAAAGGACCCTGAGATTGATGTGTTCTGAACACAGTGTGGCCAACATGGAAGATCAAACAGTAACAGAAAAATCTAAAATGTAGAACATCTGTGAGTCTGTTCTCACTTATTTGTTTTTTCTTACTACTTTCTTACTATTGATTACATTCTTCTGCCTCTTTTGCAAGTCTAATGTTTTCATTGTATAATTGATAATGTGCATAAAAGAACTATGGAGGCTTCAGATAATGTCTTTCACATGTTATCTGTCAAGTTGATAACTGCAGAGATGCTTACTGAATCCCAATCAGTGTTGAATCAAGGAAGAGCTGAACTGATGTCTTAGCAACATGGGGTTTACTTCTACTTCTCAGGGTTGTCTCTCCTAGGTTTTCAAGAGCATTCATGTTTTCCTTGTCCTGTGAGGCTGCAGAAAATTAGGATCTGCTCTTTGGAAAGTTTGAGAATAGTTTTTGGCTGTGAAACTGTAGTTTCAAAATTTGGTCACTGTCACAGGTATCATCATTATCTATGTTGAAAATCTAAAATTAGCTAGGAAGTGCCCTGCATTCCTAGGATGCCAGAATGCTAAAGCAGGAGAATCACAAGTTTGAACCTCACCAAAAAATTATAAACCAAGTTTGAGTTCTGTGTGGGCAACTTAGGGCGTCATCAAGACCTAGCCTCAAAGCAAAAAAATATATATATATAAGAGGGGTAAGGAGGTTAGGGACGCAGCTTGGTAAAAAGGCCCCGGGTTCAGTCTTCAGTAACACATACACACACACACATACACACACACTCATACACAAGAAAAAAGAAAGTATAAAAGAATTGACAAAAAAACAAAAACAATGACTCTCCTAGTGATTACAGCAAGGCAGCAGCATGATTTGAGATACATATGTAATTTTTTTATTTTTATTTTTTTTAGATTTTATTTAAAGAGAAAAAAAACAAAACAAAAAAGGGTAGAAACAGTACAGAATTTCAAAAAAACAATAAACAGTAAGAAATCACTAGTTGATACATTACATATTGTCTTCTTGGATACAGTTGTTCCAGTTACAAAATTAAAGCATACAAAGTGGACATTCAAACAGTGAGAGTGCAACAGTTCTATTCAACAATCCAGCAAAAACTCAGCAACGTGGTTATCAGTCCTACACACTTGATTCAAGATGGCCGGCTGAGTGGTGGCACAATAGAGAGACTCTCTGAAAAAAAACCAACTCAGATGCTGGAATAGGACAACATGGAGAAATCCAGACAAAAGGAGAGGAATTCTCATGATCCAGGAAGAAACTGAGGAAAGAGAAAAAAAAAAAAAAAGAAAGAAGAAGAAGCAGGGATGGAGGGCTGGAGCTGGGCAAGCTCTGGTCACTGTACCCGCACATGTTAGAGTCAGGTGGCTCATGATCGAGCTGAGATCACGGCCCTGCTGAGAGCGGGGGTTGGTGAGCTTGAGACCCTTGGCTGGAGGAGGCACTGCAGCAGGGAGTGGAAACAGCAAGTCAAGCTGCATGAACTTTGGTGAGTGACGGGAACTGGATTCCCCAGAGCGGGAGGACGGCTAGACAACATTTTGGAGTTGGGCAGGGCCTGCTGGAATCAAAACCTGAGGTGGCTGTGGTTGATGACTCCTGGTCCAAAGCAGGTTGGAGAGATCTGCTTAGGCTGAGCCAGGCCCCTGGTTGAAACCCAATAGCCGGGGACGAGGCTGTTCTGAGCCAGTGGCATCCCCAGGGAACACACAAACATGCTGAAGCATCCACTGGGTGACTGGTGTAGGGGGAGCAGCTGGCTTTCAGCGTGCACCTTGCACATTGGCAGCAGACAAGGGGGTGGCACTTCCCTAGCCAGTGCACTGCAGAAAAAACTAAGCAATTCAAAAGGCCTGGAGACCTCCACCACCCACCCATCTGAAGGGGGCCGGAAACATGACAAGACAGAGAAACAGCAAAAGGCTTCCAACTGCCAAACCAGGGAAATTGAGTCCAGTAGAGGTAAATGCAGACAAAGTTGAGGGCAGCAAACCTGTAATATCAGAGACAGCCTCATCGGAAATAAAGAAATACTTCCGTGACCTCATTGACGAATTTAAATCTGAAATTCTAACTCAGGTGAAGCAAGATATAAGAAGATTAATAAAAGAAATCCTGGGTAATCCTCAAGTAGACACAAATGAAAGAATGGAGGAACCCAGAGAAAGGAGAGAAGCCTTTGATATAAATAAAATCTAGAATACATGAAAGAGATCCAAAAGAGAATATCAGGAAATTAAAAACTCCATTGAAAGCTGACAAAATCTTTTAACAGAAACTAAAGACAAATTTTCAAAACTTGAAGATAGATTTGCAACATATGATTGTGAAAGGAAGGATCTCTTAAAAATAACAAGGAACCGGGAAGCAATGATACAAAGGCTAGAAGATGACAAGAGGATTTATAACCTAAGAATAAAATATGTGAATGAAGATGCAGCAACAAATACAAATGAAATAAAAAGTCTGTTCACAGAAATAATTAAGGAAAACTTCCCAAACATAGGTAACAGAAGTGAAGTTCAGATAAATGAGGCATATAGAACTCCAGCCAGCTACAACCAAAACAGATCTACACCCAGACATATAATAATCAGGATCCTAGAAATCCATCACAAGAACAAAATATTAAAAGTGGTCAGAGAAAAGAAACAGATTACCTGTAAAGGAAAAGTCATCAAAATCACAGCAGACTTCTCAATGCAAGCCATCAAATCAAGAAGAGCTTGGAGGGAAATATTCCAAGCCCTGAAAGAAAATAACCTTGAACCCAGAATGATGTACCCTGCAAAACTGTCTCTCAGAATTAATGGAGAGACAAGATGTTTCCACAACAAAAAGGAACTGGGGGAGTTTGTGACCACCTTTCCAACCCTGCAAAGAATACTGAAGGACATTCTAGAGAGAGAGAAGAAAATCACCAGGGTTCCAGGAACAATGTCAGAAAGGCCTCAAAGAAAGGGGCAGAGAGTGGGATGAAGGAGAAAAGTAAACAAACAATAATGACAGAAAAATAGCATAGCAGAGAAAAGATAGAGACGATTGGTTATATCACCATTTTATCTTGACTGGTTTTATTTAAATCTGGTATGCTTGAGAGTATCAAGTCTGAGAGTAGAGGCAACTACTCTGAAGATGATAAGATTCAATAGGATACCCATTCTGGTTTGACTATTAACTGCCTTTGAAGTCCTATAATGTCTCCAATATTTAGATTTTATTAATAGTGTAATGCAATGCTAAGTTTAATTATACTATGTTTAATGATATAGACAATTTTATTGAAAACAACAAGAGACATCATAGTAACTACCATAGATCACTTAGTATTGTGGCTTTATATGTCCTTTTCATTTCGTGTTTCTCTAGGAATTTGTATTGTTGACTTGTTTTGATTTGTTTCTCCCTCAAATACAGAAAGGCTAGGTATACATGTAGAGACTTATACATGTGTAGAACTTCTAAGTAATTTACAAGAATGGATTATAGTTACTGTAAAGAAAAGAAAGAGAGGAAAAGAAAGTATTCTAAAGGATATAACTGCATGTATGTTTGAGTGTGTGAGATTGATAACCATGTTGCTAAGTTTTTGTTGGATGGATGAACAAAACTGATTGTAGTCTCACTGTTTGGATGTTCACTTTGTAGGCTTTACTTTTGTAACTTGAACAACTATTTCTGGTAGGAAAATATATAATTGTCAACTAGTGATTTCTTACTGGTTACTATTTTTGTTTTTTTGTTTTGTTTTGTTTTTGAGATTTTGTATTATTTCTACCCTCTTTTTGTTTCAATTTTTTCTTTAAATAAAAAAAGAAAAAAAGTACTACACACTTAAATATACATGCAGTTATATCCTTTAGAGCACTTTCTTTTCCTCTTTTTGCTTTTTAAGTCCATTATCTGTTTAGTTATATCATATTTCAGCTTGCTCAGTACCTTACTGATCTGTTTCATTGTTGCTATTTACTTTTTAATCAACTTATATAATTCTGTTGCTTTGTTTTTGAGTTTCTCCTCATTCATTCCCCATGGATCAGCTTTGGGGGAGTTGGGAGTTTTTGGAGGTATTTTGTTACTTTGTTATCTCTCTTTTTAAAAAATTATTATTATTATTTTATTTTGAAGGTAATAAAATACGACAGGACAAAGCCAGTTGAGACAGTGTAGTGAAATTGGTATAGAACCTCACAGCAGGTTACCAGGATAACAGTAATATGTACAATAGTATATCTCATTTTCTTCACAATAATTGTTCTTTCAATCAGGTACACCAAAATGGAAGGAAATACTGAACCTATAAAAACAGAATATTGAATAGAGCAATACCATTAATCAGAACAGAGCAAAACAGTGATAAAGATATTTGCCTTCAAAGAGATGGTAGAAGGAAATCCCCCTTATTTGCTATATTGCATACATTGATCCTCCCAAGAGATACTCAGATCTCTGGCTCCCATTTGCTAACGGAGGTGGGGTGGGGTGGATGTTTGATTCTTAGCTCGTGTGCCTGAAGGCTCACAGCCACTTACCAGAGCGGTGAGCTGGCTGCTTGTTTTCCCAGCGTCCCAAGTTCCAACATGGTGCAGAGCTTAGGAAACACCAATGATTCTTGCTCTGGGGCAGCCACAGCTTTACAGGCCACAGCCACTTATCAGAGTGGTGAGCTGGCTGCTTGTTTTCCCAGCATCCCAAGTTCCAATATCTGTGATTTATTTTTATAGACACAGCTATGAAAAGTGAAGACTGAAATTAAAAATACATTACCACTTACCTCAATATGCAAATAAATGAAATACACAAGACATGCAAAAGAGCTATATGAAGAAAATTAAAGAACTCTGATTAGGGCAATCAAAAAAGAACTAAATTTATGGAAAATGGCAGAATGCATCAGAATGCAGCAGAGAAAGAGCTTCTTGGAAATTTGGTGTCCAGAGAGCAATGTGAGGAAGAGAAAAAGGAAGGAAGTGGGTCCCTGAGACCCAGGAAGGACCTGAAGTGAGAATTGAATCCCACAGGGAGAGCAAAGACAGAAAAATCAAGGAAGAAGAAGGAGGTGGCAAGTGGTGCTTTCTCCCTGGGCCTAGACTCACTGTGTGGAAAGGACAGCTTTAACCTGCAGATGTATGGTGACCACTGGTAACCCCAGAGGCCTCCATGGAGAAATGCACCAATGGAATAGAGCAGTGAATACAGTGGACAGCGGGTGGTGAGTTATTTGGATTTAGATGGCCTCCAGATGAGCTCAATTGGCCAGTAGCCATCTTGAAGAAGGAGACCAACTAAGGTCAGAATTCAGAACAGCTGAGGCTCCCAGTGATAGGTTCAAGGAGCCAAGTTTAAGACAGCAGGAAGTCAGGGAGCTGAGTTCAAGCCAGCAGGAGGCAGATGGACTAATGTAGGCTGAGCAAGTCTAGTTCCAGCCTCACAGCCAGAAACCAACCTGAACTTCAGCGGACATAAAGTTGCAGGCTCGATGGGATTATCCACTACTGCACAATAAAGCTAGTGGGGATTTACTTACTGCATAAAATTTTCTGCTGCATTTAGATTTTGTTATAAAACCACAAATCCAATTCATATGGTTAAAGGTAGCAGATAATAGTTACTTCAGTTTGTCATTTTCTAGGCTGTGTTTGATTCAGTTGTTATTGCTGATTGTACACTTTAGCCAAGGTGACATCGTTGCTCTAATCAGTTGTTTTTCTTGGTGTACCAAGACTGAGATTGCCTAAGGATAATAAAAATACCCTAACCAGTGCCAAAGAACTAGAGCTGGGCCATGTAGGCAGCAACTTCTCATCCCCTATAAAGAGAAGAGGTAGGATCTTGCACCAGACCCAAAAACCAAAAGCCAGCTCCACCTGAAGACCCTTCTGAGAAGTAGTCAATAAAGCTACTCACCATAGGAAATTTACAAGCATCAACCCAGAAATTAAACATAGAACAAGAAAAATAGAAAATGAGAAGTCACTTAAACACTATGCAACCCCAGACTTCCAGCTCACTAAAGGTAAACTCAGAGGGTGATGAGGTTGAGCGATCCAGAAACCACCTGCCTGGATTCTCTGAAGAGGTAACAATGAAAGTGACAAGGCAAATGAATGAAGCTCATAAAAATTAAATCAGAAATAATTTCTCAGATAGCTACAGAGATAGCAACAACAGTGAAAAATATGATTAATGAATCCAAAGCAGATATGGATAAAAAAATAGAGGAGCTTAGGAAAATGATGGACACCATGAATTCCCAATATAAAAAAGAAGTGGAATCATAAAACAGATTCCAACAGTTATTCAAGAGATTAAAAATTCCATTGAAAATCTATGTAGCAGAATGAGTGAATGTGAGGGCAGAATTTCAGATAGAGAAGATGGGATTGCAGATAGCTACCATAAAAAGAAAGATTTCTTAAAAATAGTAAGGGGCCATGGAAAATCAGTCCAACAGCTGCTAGATGATACAAGGAACAATAACCTAAGATTGATCAGCATCAATGAAAAAAGCAGTAGATAATGCACATGATGTAAAAAATCTGTTTACAAAAGTTATGACAGAAAACTTCCCAAGTAAGGAAAAAGAAAAGTGAGGCATGTAGAACTCCAACTAGCCATGGTTAAAAGAAAGACCCACATCAAGGCCTACAATAGTCAAGATTCCAGAAATTCAACACAAGAACAGAATATTAAAAGCTGTTAGAGTAAAGAAACAAATCACCTATAAATAAAAGCTCATCAGAATCACAGCAGACTTCTCAACACAAACCCTCAAGCCAAGGAGAGCTTGGAGTGAAGTATTGCAAGTCCTAAAAGAAAATAACCTCCAACCAAGATTGAGGTACCCTGCAAAACTATCTTTCAAAATTTATGGAGAAATAAAATACTTCTGTGAAAAGAACATCTAAGGAAATTCATGAACACTAAACCAACACTCCAAAATGGTCTGAATGATATTCTAGAAAGAGATAACAAGGATTCACCTCCATGAACCCCAACAGAATGAATCCACCAGGTAAAGCAAGCAATTAAAGAGAGGGGGTAGAGACAGAGGAGCTAACAACAACATAATAACATATCAAGGATCAGTTATAACCATCAATGTTACTGGTCTCAATTCACCAATCAAAAGAAACAGATTGACAGTGGTTCAAAAAGCAAGATTCAAAAGTATGCTGCACACAAGAAACACATTTAGTTCAAAATGAAATCCATAAAGTGAAAGTCAAAGGGTAGAAAAGAATACTCCATCTGACAGGAAGCAGGGGAAAAAAAAACAGAGGTAGCTATTCTATTTGCAGACAAAGTGGATTTCAAACCAAAACTGATTAAGAGACACAAAGAAGATCACTACATCCTTGTAAAGGGAACAAACCAAGAGGAAAAGATAACAATCATAAATATGTATTTGGCAAATACCAGTGCACCCAACCATGTAAAACAAACATTAATGAGCATGATAAATCAAATAAGTACTAATACAATTGCAATGAGGGACCTCAATACCCCACTGTCACAAAAAGACAGATCAACTAGTTAAAAAATCAAAAGTGAAATATTAGAACTGAACCAAATTTTTGAACAAATGAACTTAGTGTTCCATCCTACAAGATCAGAATACACATTCTTTCCAGCAGCACATGAGCCATTCTCCAAAATAGACCACATACTAGCACATAGAACATAATTAAGTAGATGCCAAGAAGTTGACAGAGGCTAGGGATGGGGAAGAGAAGAGGAAGAAAAGATTTTTAGGTCAATGAGACTATCCTACATGACACTCTAATGGTGGATGCATGACATTATAAAGTCTGTGCTTGTATTAAAACCCTAGAATGTACCACACCAAGAGTGAATGGTATTAGGGTGATAATGATGCATCAGTGTAGAGTTGCTGATTGTAACAAACAGTCCATTCTGGTAGGGGATGTTGACAGTGGAGAAATAAGCTATGCAAGAGGGTAGGGAATTTATGGGAAATTCCTGTGTGTTTCCTTCAATTTGCTGTGAAACTACAATGAAATCTATTTTTAAAATAAAACCTGGCCAAAGAAGGCTGGCTATGTGTTTGTGGCAGTGTTCTTCCCTTTACGTTACTTTGCCTCTTAAGCTCCATGAAATCATAGAAGATTCCAGTCTGCCTCTTAGAAGCTCCCAACCTATCCTTTCAGCCTCCACCATTCCCCAACTCAGTAAACGCACTGGGGGAAGAAGCCACCGTGAGTCTGAATACTGAATGTGAATGCCTGGTGTTGTTTTGCTCTGGGTTATCCCTTTGCCTTACCTGAGACCAATCCTCAGCCCATGATCAGCCTTGGCAAATGCGCCAGTAGGAGAAAATGGCAGAAAGAAAACACTTCACCTTGACTCATGCTAATGGGTAGGCAGTGGGATCTCTTCCTTCTTGAAGTGGTGCTGTTTACTTTCTATGTTGTTATACCAATGCCATTCAATTGTTTAAAATCCTTCCAGAGTATATGCCAAGAATCCTGTCATATTCTGACATTGTAATTTAATGTTTAAGTGCATAATTTTTCACAATTCTTTAATTTATAATGTGAAAAAATTATTTAAAGATAACTGGCTAAGCTAACATAATACTTCAGCCACCAAGAGCATTCCAGAGTGTTGTCTCTGTTATCCAGAGTCCTAGAACAAGAGTATTTCAGAGAAGAGCCTTCAGCCATCTGTAATGGGTATGGAGCAGCTGGAGAAATAAGCTTTTGTTGTGTTAAGCTACTGAGATTTGGGGGCAGTTTGTTACTGTCCATGACCTTGCTGGTCCTGAATAATACTACATCCATGCTTTCCAGGAAGGCCCACCCCAAACTAGGACTCCATCTGGTTTCAGGAGTGAAAGGTGAGTACTCAAAGTATCTAAGTAGCAGTGATTTTCCAACTCATCTAAGTAACTCCCCTGTGATCCCAAAGGCATTCCCTTTTCTTCTAGATAATGTGAGTTCATCAAGCCTGGAATTGACAATGGCAGTCACTTTGCTAATCTGAGGGAAGCCAGCCTGAGGCAAAATCATCACCTCAGTCTTCTATTATTTACCAACTCTCTATTATTCTAACCTGGTTTCCATTTCTCCTGCCTGCCTTCTGGAATACTAGTAGTGAACATGTACAAAGGCTTACTACATTCATGTACTCTTAGGCATTGCATATACGAATGCTATAGAGAAAGGTAACAGTTTTTGTGAAACTGACTAATGTGAGTTGTATCTTCTCTCAGTTGGATTTTCTCAGACAGGGATCTCTGAATCTGAAAGAAGCCAGATTACAAAGTGGGGGGAAATGGTCTTGTTGCTTGCAGAACTAAAATATTTTACACTTGTGTAAGCTTCAGCCATGGTTTAATATAAGTTCTCTGAGGTCTAGATACATTTCTCTGAAATTCTCTCACCTGTGCTCTACTCACATTATCTAAAAGAAGAAATGCCCAGAGCCCCAAAAACAAAGAATTGAAATTAACTCGTACCAGCTTGTGTCGCACTCCTCCTTTGGGACAGGCCCCTGGGGAGAAAAGTAGACTGAAGTGAGGAGAAGGTGTTCACTGGCTTCATCTAAATCCCAAACTCTACCTTGGTGTTGGAGGTGAGGATTAGCTTTTCTGGAGTCATTCAACACTTCTACTCTGGCACACGCCATCATCTGCAGGACAGATTATTCCAGAAGGTTAAGATCCTTCTTTATCAATTTTGGTGTATATTTCACTTTGAGTAATTTTAGAATTTCAGAGAAGAAGGAGTGAAGACATCTGGGATAAAGCAAGTGGACACCATTAGAAACTTTCCTTGGTGTCCCAGTACTGGCGAATAGGCTGTCTTCTTGGGGTCCATTTTAGTCACTTTCTTGTCACTGGGACAAAACTCCTGACACCCACAATTTAAAGGGGAGGTGTATTTTGGATCACAGGTTCAGAAGTGTCTGTCGATCCATGATGGTCAGGCTCAAATGCAGAAATGGCATGCTGGGAAGGGCTGGGCCAAGGAAAACTGCTCACAGCACAGTGGCCAGAAAGTAGAGCATAAAGGGAGGAGCTGCAGAAAGAGAGATGCCCCTCTCGGTCATGACCCAGTGACCAGCCTCTAACCAGGCCCCAACTCCTAACAGTGGGCTCAGGTGTTGAACCCATTGGTGGATAAATCCACTGAAGAGCACAGTGTCCCCAGGATCCAGCCACCTTGCCAAACCCCTGCCTCTGAGCACGGCAGAGTTTTGGGGTCATTCCTGATCTAAGCCATAAAGGGGGTCATACTTATCATCCCTATTACTCCAACTTTGTTCCCACCTCTCCTGTCTCCCATCAACCACATCCTTGCTGTGACAGAAGTGAACACTGGCTAAGGTTTACTGCGTACCAAGCATTCATCTAAGTGCTTCATATCCATCAACTCATTTAATTCTCACCATAATCCAACTGCCCCATTTCAAAGGTGAGAAAATTGAGAGTCTGAGTAATTCAGTGGCTATCAAGTCTACGCAGCCAGAAAGTGTCAGAGTCGGATTCGAATTCAGGCGATCTGGCTCTAGTGCTCATGTCTTCAACTGCTATGCTGACCTCTGCATCACTCAGTTATCACAGTTCACTGCTCTCTCTCAAAATTTTTGGATTCATCAGTTCAATAACTTGCCTCAGTAATGTAATTAGCAATGAAAGAAGCCAATAAACAGTCAATAGTCATGGGACATTTCCAGTAGCCTTAGCTCTATCCTAAACGTAGAGTTGGTCTTGAAATGTCACAATTCTGTGAAGAAATGAAATTTAGGGTGCTTAAGCTACTCATTCAAAGTCACACAGTGAGTTTGCTGAAGGGCCTAGATGGGAGGAGGGATATTATCTCAATTGTTTGGTAAGAAAATGAATGAGACACCACTTTACTTACTAAGCAGAAACTTTGGGGTGTGATCTCCTTTTCTCTGAGTTGCTCCTTTGTAAGTTTCCTCTAAATATTATGAATCTCGCTTAACCCTGCTGAAAGTATTGTGTGAAAAAGTTGAGCTCTTTTCAGCCACAGGCCCTTTGCATATGTAGTCCCATCTACCTTAACTTCATTGCTAGGTTGGATCATTCCTTCCTGAGGACTCACCCTCACACTGGTCAATTAGATTTCCCAATGTTACTGATTCAGAGAATACCTCTATTCTTCTTCTACAAAACCCATTGCAACATTACGATCATATACCAAGTCTCTGATGGATTGCATATTCAGGATTGCTTATAGAGCATCTGTTTCAGCATTGCCTGGGCTGTAGGCCAGATGGGAACAAAGACTGCATTTCCTCCTTCACCACTGCACTGTCAGAGTCCAGCAGCAGACCTGGTGCTCCCAGCGGACCTACGGCTCCATGGGAGCACATGTGCTTTGCACTAACTGCAAGACCCTAAAAATAGCCCTACTCATAGGTAGACTGGTTGGCTCTGTGCCAGTAAGAAGGCTGATAAGGTTGTTTTCAGTGAAGAACATTTCCTGGGTAAAATCGTGATAGATTTAATCATAAATTCAGTCCAAAGAACCAAGTTGTCAAGGATGTACAGTCAAGGACCCAGGACAATTCACACAGCCATTTCATGACAAGAGAAGTCCAACTAAAATGGAAATGACCCCAGAGGAGAGGTCATATCTTCAGGAAGAGATAAAAAGCACCAGAGAGAATGGTTATTTTTCTCTTAATTTCCCTAAGATACATGACTGGTTAAAAATGAAAATAATGACATTGTGAACTATATAATATAAATATAAAACATGAAAATTGCAGCATTGAGTGGTAGTAAATGGATTGATCCACTTGCTGTATTTCCATAATTTATGTAAACTTACACAATGTTAATTCTAAATAGGCTATGAAAAGCAAAACTATGGACTTTGTAAACCCTAGAGCCCTTAATAAAAGATGAAAAGTTGTACCTAAAGGCCAATAGATACATTACAAGACAATTTTTAAAATATTGAAAAATTTCAAAAGAAAAGAAAAAGAGGTTAAAAAAAAAGAGGAAAATGGAAACATAAGGTAAACTGACCTCATCGTGCACAATAAAGTTACTAGACAATGTCCAAAAATGGTGATTCAACAGAAAGCACTATATATTTAATTGAGATAAATAGTTATATACAGTAAGAAATAAAACATGGCTCTAGAAAGCTGAATAGGGTTAGACAGTAGGCAGGGAGCACTTTTTTTTTTTTTGCTTTACAGAAATTTTTGATTATATGCATGTATTGTATTACATTGATGAAAATTCATTTAGAAAAACAAAGGTACTAGCATTAGCAGTAAGTGGCATACTGAGTGAACCATTTAAGTTTTCTGAGAATAAAACAAAGATGATAATTTTGTTGCATGTACATTATTCAGGATTTGCTAGAGAACAGAGCTAATAAGGAGAGGGAAAGGGAGGGAGGGAGAGAGGCAGTAGAATTGACTACAGAGGCAGACAAGTCCCAAGGTCTGCACTTGGTAAAATAGAATCCATAGTGTAATTGTGCTATAGGCAGCTGAGCTGATTAGGAATTATTATAGATAGGGCTAGACCCTTGAAGGACCCAGTGCAGAAGACCAGATGTCTTCTGATCTTGGAGACAGATACCTCCTGCTATGTGGACCAGACCTCAAGCATGAAAGATCATGCAAATACACCCACATCCTAAGGATTAATATTCTAAATAGGTCTATCACCCTGAGGAAGTCAGGACTCACCATCCCAAACCCCCAAAAGAAGAGTTACTGCTCTTTAAGCATGCCTGCTTGCTACTGCATGACTCATTTCCCCATCTGTCCCCAGTTTCATCAATTTTACCTGAACAATCAATCTTACTGGTGGACCATCGTTCTGCCCCACCTCATGCCTGTTTGCCTTGCGAGTTTCCATTTATCCCCACCTTGGACTCACTTCATCTAGTGGTTTTGCTCTATAAAATTCCCTTGAAATGACTAAGTCTTTGGAAACCCACTCAGGACCCCTTCTGTCTCTCTCTCAGAAGCTTTCTTTCTCTCATTAAATATATTCTGCTCTCAACATCTGTGGTTCCTAAAATTCATTCTTTGGTTTTAGAGAACACAAACTAGTCTGTGGTTCCTAAAATTCATTCTTTGGTTTTAGAGAACACAAACAGTTTGGGAGTTTCTTTCCCTATATCAACTGTAGTCTGAGATCTAGGAGAGCTGACGGTATAAATTCCATTTCAAAAGTAAGTGATGAGTAAAGTTCCAACTCAGGGAGTCAGGAAGGCAAAATTCCCTCAGCCTTTGTGTTCAGTCCTAGAAGAGCCTCCCCCTACGCCATATCTGGGAAGTCAGTCTGCTTCTTTTAGCCTGCTGGTTCAAATGCAAGTCTCATGCAAAACCGTCTCACAGATTCACCCAGGATAACATTTGACCATATTCATAAGTGGGCACCCAGTTACTTAGTCAAGTTGGCATACAATTAACTATCCCACATGCTGTTAAGAACATACATGTTTTTGTGAACAAATTCCCCAATTTAAACTGCTATACAGATTTCTAATTTGCCAATCTCACCTAAATATTTTCTAAATTGCTCATTTTTTATTTTTTAAATTTCTTTAAAAAATAAAAAAGAACATCATATATGTTGGAGTATATTTTTTTTCTTTTTCATGTGTGTGTGTGTGTGTGTATGTGTGTGTGTGTATGTACATCAGACAGTCCTAGAGACTGAATCCAGGCATTCCCCAGCACTGTACTATATCTCTAGCACTGTTTTGTTGTTGTTGTTGTTTTTGTTGTTGTTGTTGTTATTGGTTTTCTTTTTTGAGACAGTGTCTCACTAAGTTGCCCAGAGGAGACCTGAATTTGCAAACCTCCCGTCTTTTAAATCATAGAAACTATTCTTTTAACAGTTATAAATGCTGCCATACTACCTGAGCTATTGCATAGCCTGTTATTTACAGATCTATCCAATTGACTATTTTCTTGGCAAAATACAAAAGCATGCTACCTAGGAATGGTCCTAAATGTTCATATTTTGTTTGCATTCCTCCTCCACAGAGATTATTTCACACCTTCTCTTTTCTCATTTCCTCTTTTCTGTTTCTGCACTGTCCTTGTGTAATCTCATTCAGTCCCACAACTGCAACACTGAGTTCATGGAAATGTGCAATTGTTTAGCCTCCAACATTGACCTCTCCCTAGAACCCCACACTCACATAACTATTACTGATTTAACTTCACCCCTGGGTATGTGATGGGCAATGAAAACATTTCATGGTGGAAAGGGCTCTCTGGGTTTTCCCCCAAGTCCACTCCTACCCTTGAATTTCTCAATTCAGCAAGAGGCCTACTCCTTCTAGTTGACTTAACCACTTTTTAGGCTATAACCTTGTTCATCTCATTTCCTTCGCTTTGTCTGGTTTTAACCAAATTTTTGAGAAGATGAGACATGAGGAGTGTCTTTAAGCTCTGGGTCAAACAGCACTAGATCAAGGACCAAGCAGGAAATACAAGAACCAGCCTGGCTGAGCACCTGCTATAAAAGGAAATGGAAGTGGCCCTGTCCTTCTGTTGGTGCTCAGGGAAAACTGTAGCCGTTTTCCAGGTGAGGTGAGCTGCCAGGCGAAAGGGGGATTGATGGCTTTAGTTCCAGCGTCATAGATCTTCTAAAACTTGACTGAAGACTGGATTTTATTTTATTTTGTTTTAATTTTTTTGAAGACTGGATTTTAAATGCTGCCAACTATTCCAAACTACTTTATGGACCACATGGTTCTGCATCTGATTAGTGTCATGTGTCACTCTTACACACTTACCTTCCATGTGTACATGCATGTGTACTTTATGTTTGGGGGTGTATCTGAAAGGTAGATTTGAATTCACTGTACTCAGTTCATTGTACATTGCCATTGTTGTCAAATGCATGATCCTTTTTGGTGGTCTTGATTAAATTGTTTATTCATTCTCTTCTATCCTCATTTCTTGCTTCCATCACTCATTCCCAACACTTGCAACTACTCCAGTTGACTGAATCTTTGTTATGTGTTCTTTTACACATAAATATTGTTGATTCACATAAATGATGCTCTAGATATTATTCTGTGTCTTGCTTCTTTATTTTTGGCCAGGGTGACAGTTTTTCAGGTCAGTCCATTTTGCCTGTATATGTGTGTATGTCTGTCCTATGTCTTTCGAGTACAACAAAAGACTTGCTTTCTCTGGGTTTTACCTTCTTTGATGGCTGCCCATCATTGTGACAAAATATCTAAGAAAGACAATGTAAAAGAGGAAAGATGTATTTTGCTCATAGTTTTAAAAGCTCCTCTCCAGGGCTAGCGTGTTCCATTGCCCTGGGCCTGTCCCAAGGCAGAACATCGTGTGGGAGAGCTTGATAGAGCAGAGACTCACTCGTGTTAGCCAGGAAATAGAGAGAAAGGAAAGGAGTCAGAAAGGTCAGGACTGGGGACCAGAAGTTGTCCACACAAAGTCACACTGCCTTCCGGTAGCCTCCACTTCCTGTTTCCATCACTTCCTGGTACCTCCACCAAATCATAATCAAATCAACAGATGAAGCTATTTGATTAAGCGAGAGCCCTCATGGTCCAATCAGTTACTCTAAAAGCTCATCAGCTAGCAAGCAAGCTTCCAGCTCATAAATTCGGGGGACATTTCAAATCCAAAGTATGGTACTTGTCCATAGATGGGAAGGTGAGGAAGGGAAGGGTAAATAAAAATTACTAAGGTATAATAAATATGTTAAAAACAATAAAAGAGAAAAAATGGGAATGAAGCTTTGTAAATAAGGAGGGGGAGAGAGGTTGAAAAGAGGAGCAGGGAATGGGGAAAAAAAAGGAACTAAGCTATATCATGCACAGGTACAAGTTCCCTATGATGAATGTGGTCTTTATGGATACCTAAATGGTATCAAGAAACTTAATTATAAAAATATACAAGATGTGTATGTACCAATTCCCCAAAATATAAATTGTAATTATTATCTATCACAAAGATATACTAGTAAAACAAATTAATGTAAAAAAGAGAAAAATACTGCTACAATGAACACCTTGGTAGTACCAGTTTGTCTTAGTTACTTTTTACTAGTTGTTGAGACAAAATACCTGACGCCCAAAGTTAGGGAAGGAAAGGTTTATTTTTTACAGTTCTTGGACGTTTCAGTCCATACTCAGTTGGCTCCAAGGAAGGGTGGCATGGTGGGGCAGCCATTCATGGCTGCTGCAAACAGCAAGGCCAAAACCGGGATGGGGTGGGCAGGGAACATGACATACCACCTTCCCGCCATTACATCATATGCTGGCTCCGCCCCTAGGTGGGTGTAGCAATAGTACCACCAATCAGAGTGCTAGACAACGAACCAGTCACAAATGCTAGATTTGGTCGAGTCCATAATTTCAAGAGGTTTGGGGACCACTAACATAAATCATGACACAGTCCTCTAGGCACCAGTCTGAGCCCTGCCAGGGATATTTCTTGAAAAGCAGAGGTGCTGAACCTAAGCACACGTGCTTCTAGTGCACAGCACCACAAGGCTTGGTGTCTGGCACTGCAAGAAGGTGCCTGGGTCCTACCCCCACCCCCAACAGCAGGCACCATTCAACTTCTTTTCCCCCTGATGGAAAGTGACACTTCCTTGCTCTGTGAGTCAAATGATCACTTTCAGAATTAACACAGTTTTTCTTAGAAACCTCAAGAATCTTTTAAAAATCTCATTTTATAGTTGACTCACCAAAGAGCACAGCCAGAGTGTTTTCCTTTCCAGCAATAAGTGCTTTGAGACATTTAACTGTTAAATTCTGCCTTCCACCTACTGCCAAGAAGGAAGAGATGGAGACTGCCTATCTTCTGGTTGTATTCCTTAATCTATTCACCTCAGTATTCTAATCACTGGAATACAGTTCTCAAGTGGGAGTAAGACATGATTTCTATTATTGTCAGGTTCAAAACTGAAAGTTATATAATAGAATCCTGAAGCACAGATTGTAGAATGAACATTTTCGAGTAATTTTTTAAATGAAAAACATCACAATTTCAGTTTGAGATTTAAAATAAAACAGTCTAAGCTCAGAGGAGTTATTCTAGTTTAATAACAAAATAATAAAATTATCTGGCCCAGAGTTTTAATGGGTGCTGCCTTCTTATTATAGAAGTTATTTTCTTTTTAGTAAGGCATAATGTAATCCTCTGATACTTAGATACTTAAAGAATTTTTTTCCCCTAAAGCAGCAGGAGTGATAATCATGAATGATAAGTAAATTTGCCAGCATTAGAGCACCAAAGTAGCTCCCATCAATTTACATGGAGACGTGCCTGAGGCTGGAAGGCGGCTTCTGCTGCCTGAGCTGCCAACCCAGTGGCTTGGGAACTTTCTGTCTTCTGTTTTCCCTCCTGACATTGCAAAAGTATTATGTGTAATCTAATATTTGCTAAAATATTGAAAACTCCTTTTAATTGAATAAATTTACCAAAAACCTTCATAGCCTTAAATGGTCTTACGACTCATTTGCTAGAAAAGATTGATTTCTTTAATAGGATCCATCTGTAACTTGCTTTGAGCATTGTACAAATTCTTTAGGGAAACCAATGACTTTTTTTTTTCTTTTGTCTTTTGTCAGCGTAGTTGAAAACGATACCCAATAGTTCTATCTATCAGTGGAGAAAACTTGTTTAAACACATTCAGAATGCTGCTCCTGTTTTTTATTGGATCTAATCCTTCTGTTTCCCTTGTTAAGAAGATTTAAATATAAACACAATCAAAATTGTTTTATGTGAACTGTTAAAGCCCACTAGTAATACAAAGTGGACCAAAATAGCTCTCTAGGAAATCATATTAGAGAGGCAGTGCTATTTATTTACAAGACAGAATGATAACACCTAAAGAGATCAAAAGAAGACTGATGCAGAACCTTGTGCCTAATTAAAACTAAGAAAAATAAATTCCAGAACTCTAGATTGCTGGCTCCTTCAGGCAGAGACCAAGTCCTAACCTTCTTTATAGACTGGGTTCCTGGGAATGAGCCAGGCTGCCTAGAGGTAAATGCTGATGGATTCTCACTACGGAATCGCAGAAGCCAAAATACCTAAGACCTTCTTTTCACCCTGAGATGCACTTAGGGTCAGACAACTGACTGGAGACAAAAATATCAGCTGTAATAAAGATAAACAGTGGGTTTCCTAATCCTCCATCCTGAATGATAGACCTGGTCCTGCAGTCATGGACATCTACAGTCAGCCAGAGGTCTCCCTATGGCCAGACAGCCTGCTGCCTGCACTCACTGCATGACCAGGACAAGTGTGTACACTGTGGACAGGCCACCTCAGAGTCTAGGCAGCTCAGTTCCTTTCCCAAACCCACCCATCAGGAAGGGCAACCCTTCCTGTGCAGAAAAGGGGACAGTGAAATCTGGAATTACCTAAATGCCTTTCCTTCTGGGAGCAGAATGGAAATGTTTGCTTCTCTGTGGAAAAGAGCGGGGAGAATATGGCTTCAAAATCATGTTTTATTATTCTACGTGGGCTTCAAAAGGGCTATAAATTCTCAACTTTATTCTTGTGGTAACCAGGGTAAAACTGTTGGCAAATATCCCTCCAACTAACTTTAGCATTCACTCCATTACTTAGATCCATATTTTAAGGCTGCCTTCTCTTCAGGTTAAACTGTGTTAATGCCAAAGGAATCATTTGATCATACTTTGATGTGCATATTTTAATTTAATTCTCCACCACAATTTGGTGTACCTTTTGTGTAACCTGCTGCTTGGAAAATTTGGTAATCCTACTCTTAGGAAACTATTTAAATTGGGGAAATTGTTCTTTAATGACCTTAACTAGCCAGAAAGAAAACTTGTTATAGCATGCTTTGTATTTTGTTTTGGGTTTCAGAATTTCCGGATGTGTGACAAATATTAAACAAATGATCACTTTGATTTGGCAATTCGGGCTCAGATCAAAGGTGCCATCATCAAACACTTACCAAGAGGTGATGAAACCAGGCGTGGCTCTGGAGTGCCTAAGCAGACAGCAGGCAGGGGCATCCTGGGGTGTCTGCAGAGGGCCTCCTTGGAAAGCCAGATCAATAAGGAAGACACCTCGGTGTTGATGAACTGCAGGTGTCTCTCCATGCACCACTTCTTTGATTTCCACATGGTACTTTTGATATTATTCAAGCCTCAGGTTCAGATCAGGTTCCATTGCTCAAAACCTAACTATTAAAATTATGAAAAATACAATGATTTCCTCTCAATGCTTAAAAGCTGTTTTCTAATAAAAACCAAAACAGGGGAGAAGTCAAGATGGCTGATCAGTGAGCAACAAAATACAAAGCCTCCTGGGAGAAACAACTCATTTGCCAGAATAAAACACCCTGGAGAGACCCAGACAGAGGGAGATGGATCCTCTTGACACAGGAAGAAATTAAAACATAAAAAAGCTCGTCAAATACTTCAGGACTACAATGAAACAGCTAAAAATTATGGGACCCAGCGTTTTCATTCGTGGCAACCCGCCAAGTTTGCAAAGGACTAAATCTGCGCCAGCTAGCAGAGCTGCCCAAACACATTCCTGCCGCCACTCACAGGAAGCACAGCAGCACTGAGGTGGGGGGATTGGTGAGCCCATTTGGAGAGCAGAGCTGGTGAAGGGACCTTCATTAATCCACAGTCAGTGCTGGGAATGAGACCACTCCCCACGAGAAGGGCGCAACCAAATGGGCAACATGTTGGAATTGGGCAGGAGGAGCCTGAACTGGGAGCAACAGTGATTTCAGTTGGTTGCTCCCTCCCAAGAGCAGATTCATGGGATTTACTTGGACTGGGCCTCACCCCTGACCGGGACCCAATGAGCTGTCCCAAATCAATTCCCTGTGCCTAGCAAGCACTAACCAGGTGAAGGCACCTGAAGTTTGGCTGGCCCAGTGGGGAGGGGCAGGAATACATACAGGTGAATTACAAAGCCTATTCATGGAAATAATTAAGGAAAACTTCCCAAGCATGGGAAAAGAAAATGACATTTGGTCGTGTGAGGCATACAGAACTCCAGCCACCTACAACCAAAACAGATCTACACCCAGACATATAATAATCAAGATACCAGAAATTCAATATAAAAACAGAATATTAAAAGCCATCAGAGAAAAGAAACAGATTACCTATAAAGGTAAGCCCATCAAGATCATGGCTGACTTCTCAACACAGACGATCAGATCAAGAAGAGCTTGGAATGAAGTCTTTCAAGCCCTAAAAGAAAATAACCTCCAGCCCAAATTGATGTACCCTGCAAAACTGTCACTAGAAATTAATGGAAAAACAAGATGCTTCCATGACAAAGAGGAGCTGGGTGAGTTTGTGATCACCAATCCAACCCTACAGAGAATGCTGAAGGACATTCTAGAGAGAGAGAAAAAAAAAATACCTGGATTTTAGGAACAGTGGTAGAAAGGCCTCAGTGAGTGGGACAGGCAGTAGAATGAAAGAGAAAACTAGACAAAGGCAGAAAAATAGCATAGCAGAAATGAGGCAGAGAAAGATAACTAGAATCACTAACATAGATGGCCTTGATACACTATATTGTTAATAGTGAACCAGGATTCAAAACCCACTTTACTCACACTACTCTGCTTAGATGTATTATATTCTGTTCCAGTCATTCTACCTGTACTAGATTTGAGGGCACAGACAGCAATCCCAAAAATAACAGGATATAGTACAGTAATCATCCTTAATTTCCTATTAACTTAATCTAAAGCTCTGTAAAACCTACACTGTTTTACCATGACTGATTATAATCAAAACTGGTTTGTTGGATTGCTGTTTTGTATTGATAGATTTTATTCAAAGCTGTTATGATAGATAGTATCAAGTCTGAGAGTATAGGCAACTGCACTTAAGATGACAAGATCCACTAGAATATCCACTCTGGTTTAATTATTACCTGCCTTTGAAGTTTTATACTGCCTACAATGTTTTATTTTTATTAATATTGTTATTTACTGCTTTACTCAATATACTGTTATATTCAATTATGCCTGATGATATAGACATTCTATTGAAGATAATACGAAACAACACAGTAATCATTGTAGATCACCTTGTACTGTGATTTTATATGACCTTTTTGGTTTCATGTTTTTATAGGAATTTGTTTTGTTTTGTCTCGCTAAGTTTTGTTTTTCCCTCTAATACAGAAAGGATGGAAATACATGTAGAGATTCATGCATGTGTAGCTGTTTACACTCTCACAGTTTGGGTATCTACTTTGTATGCTTTAATTTTGTAACTTGAACAACTATTTCTAAGAGGACAATATGTAATTTATTAACAAGTGATTTCTTATTGCTTATCTTTTTTTTGGAATTCTGTATTATCTAAAACCTTTACATGCTTTTGTTTCTCTTTAAATAAAAAAATGCCAAAAAACCCCAAAACAAACATATGGAAACAATGCCAAACCCCAGACCACTGTATGTTTTAATCAGTCTTAGAGCAAGAGGAGCTTTTAGATTTCATCTCATCAACCAGCCTTCCAACCTACTTCCACATCCTATCACAGAGATAGAAGCAAAGGAGTTTAGTAAGTGAACCAAAATCACAAAGCTCATCTATGAACAGGTCAGCTTTCAAGTGTTTGTGACTCTCCATGTATCTTTAGTAATCTCTGCCTCTCAAATGTTTGGAATTTTAGGAAAGAACTCAAGGATCAAAAAATGGTAGTGTGGATCCTACCTAGTTACCTATATTCTACACATTGCACTGATTTGCTGAAAGACAATGCTGCAGTCACCTGCAGATACACCCTCTAGAATGCTGCATCTCTGGACTCAAGTATGGATTAGAAATAGTTTTAAAAATGCATCTGCATTGAGCACATAAAGACTTTTTTCTTGTTACTCCCTTAACAATATAAAAATCATTTACATAGCACTTGTAATTATGGAGCATCAGTAATCTAAAGCTAATTTAAAACACACCAGAGGTAATATGCAAATACTAGGGCATTGGTCATCTAAGTGACTTGAGTATGCACAAATTTTGTACACAGAGAGAATCAATTCCCCATGGACACTAGGGGACAATTGTACCATGTTCTAAACCAAAGTGTCATGGCTGTGATTCAGTTTTTCAGGTTTCATTTCTCAATATATTTTCTACCATTGTCACACTAGTGAAAGTCCAAATTCATTGGACAAATCGCAGCTCAAATGTGGGAAACCCAGATAAAAACTGATATTTGAGTTTTTGCTTCCTGAGTGGACAGAGAATATAAATCATTAAAGTGGTCTGGACAGTTTAGGATTTGTTGGGGGGGCTTGTTCAGAGAGTGATAGGGATTCCCATGGAGTAACAGGGCAGGTTTTGGAATAGATTTCCAAAGTGTCAAGAGTCAAAGCATGGTGAAGGAAGGGAGGGGAGGGGAGAGTGAAGGGGGGAAAATACTCTCTCTAGCACACATGTTGCTGAGGGTTATGAGGACCGGATATCTGGGCTGTCCACAGACATGCTCAGGGACAGGAGGCCAGGCAGGACCACAGAGCCTGACAAGAAATGAATGACAGCCTGAGGGTGAAAAGAAGAAAGACATCTGTCATGGTTTATGTCAGTGGCTCCCAAGCCTCATGAATTATGGACTGGACCAAATCTAGCGTTTGTGATTTGTTCGTTGTCTAGTGCTCGGATTACTGATGTGTGTGTTTCACCCGCCCAGGGGTGGAACCAGGATATGATGTATTGGCATGAAGATGGTGCATCTCTCTCTCTTGTCGGTTCATGCCTTGCCGTTTGCAGCTAGCCATGAATGGTGGCTGCCATGCCATCCTGCCACTTGGAGCCAACTGAGTATGGACTGAAAATCCAAGAACTGTAAGAAATAAACCTTCCCTTCCCTAACTTTAAGTGTCAGGTATTTTGTCTCAACAATTAGTAAAAAGGAACTAAGACAGCATCTGAGACCCAGGCAGACTTGTAGGTGGCCTGGCTTCAGTGTAACTGGGGAGGGGAGCAAACCGAAGTAAGAGACACTGGGGAGAGAAAGAGATTGGCGTCAGGGGCAAAGGTTGAAGAAAACAAGCCCACCTGGAACCTCTGATGGAAACATTTCCCCCTAACTGGTCAGGGAATAGCAGGCTAAAGGGTGGAGAGTGGTGATGGGAGGCACCGACCACCAGGCAAACTCTGGGAAAACCCACAGCACCAAAGAGACTCAACCAAGAAACTGTCCTCGGCTGGGAATCAGGAGGGCTAAGTCACGTCAGGAGGGGTGGCATAAGCAATAGGAGCCTTACCTGAAGAGTTTCCCTTTTGTTCCTCATTTACTGACAATATGGAGTTTGTGAAAGCCAAATTGATTTTGGTTTGTTTTCTTATTTCTTCATTTTGAATGTTTCAAACTTATAAAACAGTTGAAAAACTAAACCACACTCTATGCCCATTATCCTGCCCTGAGATTCACAAGCTGTTACTATTTTCCTACATGTATTTTAATTTTCTAGTTCTATCTGGGTTTTTTTTTGAATCATTTAAATAAAAGCTACAAATATCAAAACATTTCTTACCTCTAAGTACTTTAGCATGCAATTTCTAAGAATAAACCTATTACAGCCGGGGATTTAGCTCAGTGGCCTAAGTGCCTGCCTGGCAAGCGCAAAGTTGTGAGTTCAATCCCTGGTACCAAAAAAGAATAACCCTATTACATGACATAGATTTCAATATACCATTTACTTAACATATAGCTCATATCCGAATTTCTCAACTGTCTTCCAAATGTGGTGGTTTCTTTTCTTTTCTCTTTTTTGGTCTTTTTTTTTTCTAATCCAGAATCCAGTGGGGCATTTGTGTAATGTATTTGTTTATGTATGTTTAGTCTATTTTAATTTGGAACACCTTGTCTATTGTTTATTTTCAGAACACTGAAATTAGAATACAAACAGCTAGATTGTAACACATTCTGGATTTGTCACAGTGTTGTCTCATGATTAGATTCACATTAAATATGCCTCAACAAAAAACAAAACAAAAGGAAAAAGCCTACCTGGGAGATAGTTTTCTAGAAAAAAGCCATAACTTAAAGATATATCTCTCATCTATATCACGGAGAAAGTTCTTATTAGAGTAGGATTAAGCCCATTCATTTCTTTATGATTTATATTGATGTTATGGCTTCTTCCCCAAGGTTGCTATAAAGATCGTTCTTCCCCCAAAGATCACTAAAGTAATTACTAACTACCCAGTCATGTACCACTCACTGAATTTGGTGCTAAGATTCCAGGTCAAGAAACTGAATTCCAGTAATTTGTGGTCCAACTCTTTCAGAACATTTAAAAGAAATTCCTAGGCTGAATTCCACAGGGAGCTCCTCCGAGCCCTTGGGAAGCATGGTAAGTAAGCGGCACCTTGCTCTGTGCTTATCAGGCAGAGCAGCATCAGTCTTTATGGGCAGCTGGGCTCCTGGGGATTCTGTGCTCTGGGACAGGCCAGCAAGTCCCAGAAGCCAAGTGCATTCAAGGGTAAGAAAGCTGATCTTACTCTTGTTAAAGCAGAGGAGCTGATCTCTATTCTCGACCAGATGTGAGTCCCTCACTTCTGCAGGACAGTGGGCTTCTTGCAGTTTTCTACAGTTATCTTCCAAATACAGTACATACCCAAAATTATACCTAGAAGTAGTAGCTGAATTCTAAGGTCAGATAATTCATCAAATTTCCCAAGACTGATCAAAGAGATTATCTTATTTAATTCTTAAAAAGGCACATGCATACAATGAAAAACAAAACTGCAAAGGGGATAAGGTAATCTGTGCCCTATGTAAATATTTAGTCCTAGTTTTGAGAAATAATGACCATTGGTCTCATTTATTCTTCCAGAAACATTTCAGCACATACATCAAATAATCGGAGCAGTCTTTATATATTTGTCAGTTGCCTTTTTCTTTCCTCCTAACAATGGATCCTAAATATTTTGGATAATCAGCTTATATAGACATCTATGCTTGCTACTTGCTGCAAAGTATTCAATTAGATAACAAAAGTTATTTGACTACTTATCTCCAGTGTTTTTTTGTTGTTATTATCAGCAATGCTGCAAGTGCATGTTTGTGTACATGTTCCAGGATATTTGTAAGACAAAATCCTAGAATAAAATTGTTGGATCAGAGGGTTATGCATTTAAGTTATTAATAGATATTATTGAAATTACCTCCAAAGAGCTTATCTCAATGTGGTCCTCAAATGAGAATGCTTATGTTCCTGCCTCCCAGTAAGGCTATGCATTCACATGGCTGATTGGTTAAAGGCTTTCCATTCTCTAATTTGCAAGTGTTAATAAGGTTATTAGAAAGTCTTCTTCTGTTTGTCTTCTAAATATTTTCCTAATAGTTTTATTTCTTTACTATGGGTATATAAAGGCTCTTTATATAACAGAAAAGTAAGATTTTATCTAATACATATTGTATTCTTTTCCCCAGGTTCCTCATGACTTTGATTTTATTTTAGTTCCAACATTTTTTAAAATTTATGTATTAAAAAATTACATAGTCAAACATAAGAGTTTAGGTTTTGTGACTTCAGATAGATCATCTCTGCTTAAAAATTATTAATAAATGGAACAAAAGCTTTCACATTTCATTCATTACTCTGTATGTTTAAAATTTTAATTGATAAGGAATGCCCTTTGGTATAAGGACAGAGATATGAATCTGATTTTATAATTTTTCCATGTGTCATTCGCTTGGCTTAAGACTATTTGATTGATTCACCCTTCCCTACTTATTTGCTGTTTGTTTTTCATTTTCAAAAGATGATAGTATTTCATCTTATGAAGGTGATTCATAACAGGAAAATAAAATCAGGGCATCACTAGCTCTAGTCCATAGTATTTAATTTGGAATATTATATTTAAAAATTCTTTTTATATTACAACTTTTAATCCATTTATTGATTTGGTACTACTTATTTTTCTCCAAACCACAGAACTCATGTGTCATAGATGCCAATGAAGTTTTCTTACATAAACTTGTATTTCATTAACCTTTTATTGATGAATCATACATCTGCAATTTAAATGAAGAATCATAGTAAATTCTCTGCCATGTAGACAAGTATCAAAAACCACTTGTGATTACTTAAATTATTGTGATTATTACCTAACATATTCAAGAATTGTCCTGGTAGTGAAGATAACTCAGTTTTTTTTTTTCAATCTGTCTTAAACATCTACCAAGTTTCAATTATACTTTTCAAAATTAAATTCATAAGAGAGCTGCAGAAAAACTGTGAGTTCATCATTAGTACTTTATGTTATGGGATATAGCTATTAATATTTTATTGCCTAGGATCAGCATTTTAGAGATGACATGAAGTTCTAACCTTAAGAAGATAACTCAAGATCCATCAGTAGGTGCCACCATGCTTAATGCAAGAGTACTTAATGGGTTACTTTAATTAAAGCAGGCCTGTGACTTGCTTTGGTATCACATATACTAACTTGAGCAGGGCTTAAAATATTTAAGTGTTCCTTAAAAAAATAAGGTGAGGCAACATGGACTCTATGAGCTCTTGACAATTCTCATTAATTGATCATAGAACTATTTGTCTTTGCTCATCTTGTTCAACTCTGTATCATTAGTATTTAGAATAAAACTATGCCCAAAGCAGCTTTTTTTAATATATACTTGTTGAGAAGAGGGATGGATGTTGGATTAGATTGATGGATGGACAGATGGGTGAGCGAAACGAAGCTGCATCAATTCTCACAACCCAAAAGCAATTGTTTTTGATTCATTAATTTACCATGCTGCACTAGTAAACTAATGAAACTCGGCCTCTTCCTTTCTGCCTAGTCAATGAAAGACAAGGATATTAAATAAAGCACTTCACTCAAAAAAGTATATTATGTTCTGTGCCATCATCAAAATGATATCCTTACTTTGCATCATGATGTAATTTTAAAAATTGGCTTTATGTTTAGAGTTTCTGTAAGATTCCTAAACAAAAGTGGATGAATGTTCTTCCTGTTTCAATTAGAAACCACTTAAGGTTTCTTTCTTTCTTATTAATTATCAATATAAGTCAATTAGAATAGGAGCTCCTCCCTTCAAAAAGGACAATGAAAAGTGTTTTATAATAACCATGGTTGCAATATTTTAAAGAGCAGATAATTAAAATCTCAGCATGCTTCCACCCAAATCACATTCAACAACAAAAAAAAAAAACAAAAAACCTTTTTACATTGTGTTTCAAAGAACCAGCCACTCCACTCTTCCCTCCCCTTTCTTCTCAAATATGCATTTACTGAGGACCAGGAATGTGACACAAGACCTATAAGCACGAGGGAAGCCAATGTAAACAGGTATTTTCTTCTACTCAGCATGCATGCAGTTGAGCAGGGTACACAGAATTATCCACCATAGGATGGGGAAAGCCCTCACTAAAGTAGAAGAATGAATAAGGAAGCTGATTAGGCATGCTCATCAAATTCTGGTCGATTGCCTATAATTTGAAATGAACATTTATTTTTGCCTGTTCCTGGTTCACTCTGGCATGTTTTTGCAATAATCGTTTGACTTTTCATGCCAATTCCCATTGCCTGTTAAACACCCTATTTTTATTCATTTTAAAGTGTGCTGCTCCCTTGTAAGACAAAAATCACTGTTTACAATAGGCTTTTATAACAACTATATTGATCTTAATAACTATAATTTTGTCATTTACTCAACACATACTGCGTACCAACAATGCGACAGGCACTAGGCAAAGAATCCATGCTTGTGCTCCAGTGACTACCTTGTGCCAGGAATTCTTAGTTTATTTTTATAAACTTATTATGAGACACCAAAACAAGCACAAATAACAGCCTAAAATAGGAGTTTGATAGAGATCAAAAACGATCAGATGTGGCAGTCTAAGTAGAATGCGGTGGGGAAGAGATAGGAAACACCAGGGGACTTAAAAATTTATTTCTTTATAGGAAACACCATCCCCCAAAGGATTTGAAGTAATTTGTAAAAACTCACACAAATCAAAATGATAAAATAAATGAGTCAGGACAAAAAGAAATAGGGACATGAAAACACTAATGGTAGCAATAAATTACCATGTAGATACATGTAATGGTTAATATATTGTGTCAACTTGAGAAGTTAGAAGTTTGATGAAGCAGGGGGCCAAGATCTTCACTTTGTAAACATCCTGAGCCTGTGCAAGGGAAGACTCATTCTGTCAATGAGTGAGTGCTACACCTGTCCTGGAGAGGGGCGTGCCAGCCTGCTTACAGTATAAGGGAGGAAAAGAGGCTTGCTCTTCTCCCTTTTTTGCTCTTACTGCTTTTGCCCTTTTGTGCCTCCTTGAACTGTTGCCTCTGTGCCATGTCACTCTGCCTTGGAGCCAACTGATTATAGACTGAAACCTTCTCAAACTGTGAGCTAAATAAGCCTTTTCTTCTTTAATTTGGGGTGTCAGATATTTTGTCTCAGGAAGGAGAGAAAAGTAACCAAGACAGAATTTGGTACCAGACAAGTGGGGTCATTGCTGTGACTATACCTGACCAAGTGTTTCAAGAGCCTTTGAGAATGGCTTGTGGGAAAAGTCTGGAATGTTTTGGAGATGTCATCTGAAAGAGTAGTACTGGAACACCTTAGGCTATACTGTATGGGAAATTCTGGCCAGAGCTCAGAAGACCAGGCTGATACTAATCTTGCTGGTAAAGACCAGGTTTGGGAGGTTTCTGCTGGGAAGGACTGCATTTGTTGGACTCCAGATGATGTGTGCTATGGCTTGGCAAAAAGTTTGTCTGCATTTTTCTCTTGTCCAGAGACTTTGCCTGAGATTGAGATTAAGGGTGGTGGACTAAATAGTTTAGCAGAAGAAATTTCAAGGCAGTTGAATGTTGAAGCTCTGACATGGCTATAGTTGGAGGCTTTTAGCAAGATCTACGTTGAGAATCAAAAGCAAAGAACTCAGCAGGATGATTTAAAATGTGAATTTGGCCTGCAAAGAAGCTCTAGTAAAGCTGTGGGTTGCAAAGATGCAGTTGAGGAAATATCCATTGCTGAGAAGAAACAGGAGAATAGAAAAATGGCCTGTGGGCATCACAAGAAGCAGCAAGTCTCCAGCCTTTGCATCCTCAAAGAAGAAGTGAAAGACAGCATTAAGGAGAAAGCTATAGAATATCATATTCCAGAATGGCATCAGCACAGAAAATGTGTTCCTGGGAATAGGATTCAGAGTGCCCAGCAATCCAGGCACTTGACCCTTATAGCTAAGAGAGAGGAAACCCTGGCTACTGCACCAGCTAGCAGCAGACCTTAGCATCATCCATGTGGTACTGATTTTAGGTGCATGCAGAATGCAAGAGTTATAGGGTTGAGAAGGCTTCTGCCCTGATTTCCGACCTGGCAGGCCAGGGAGTGGGTGAAGCTGAGACTATGAAGCTAAAGGTTCAAAGGAGACCCCAGAATTCTGGAAAAGCCAGGAACATAGATTATCTAAGGAAATCTGTGAGGAAGAAGCAAAGCCAGCCCAAGAGAGAAACTGTGGGAGCTAAAACCACTGTAAGTACCATAGGGGTAGAGCCCTTTGGAGCTCACAATTTGCCACACATTACCTCAAATTGTGCACATGGAACAACAGGACTTAATGTTTATCCTGCTGAATTTTGAACTTGCTTTGGTCCCAATACTTTGTATTCCCACTATAACTTTTGGAATGAAAATGTTTACCTTGTGCCATTGAATGTTGGAAGTGTTTAAATTTCATTTGTACAGGGGGTTGCAGCTAAGAGTTTGCCTTATATCTACGAGGAGACTTGAGACTTGGACTTTCCAGCAATGCTGAAAATGTGAGGACTTTGGCAGCTCTTATAGCTAGACTACATTCCTTTTGCATAAAGGCATGTGTGTGAATCTCTGGGTGGGGGTGGCTGGGGAATAATGTTATGGTTCTAATGTAATGTAATACTGATAAACTTGATACTAGTTCTTAAAGATTGTTAAACCTGTGTTATAATGTTTAAGTTGTGAAATGATAAGATTAAGCATGTCTTTGTATCTGGAAACCTGTTTAAACAAATGTGTCTGGTTACCAAGTTGACAAGGGGTGGACTGTAATGGTTAATACATTGTGTCAACTTGAGAAATTTAGAAGTTTAACAAAGTGGCTCAGCAGGGGCCAGGGGCCTCACTTTGTAAACATCCTGAGCCTGTCTGTGCAAGAGGAGGGCACAGAGAGAGCGTGATTGCTACACCCACCCTGAGTGCTTACAATATAAGGAAGGAGAAGAGGCTTTCTCACCCCACATTTTGCTCTTGTTGCTTTTGCTGTCTTGTGCTGCCTTGAACTGTCACCTCTGTGCCATGCCTCCTTGCCTTGGAGCCAGCTGACTACAGGCTGAAATCTCCACAAACTGTGAGCTAAATAAACCTTTCCTTCTTTAATTTGAGGTATAGATTATTTTGTATCAGCAACAGAGAAAAACAACTAAAACAGATGTACAAATGGAAGTTCATTTAGTCACTATAGGGATACCAACCATTGGAAATGCCATAGGGGTGGAACTACAAGACTCTTTCAGAGCTCACCAGAGTTCTTATCTCTGCTCAAAAGAGAAGAGCTGATGTAAAGATAACAAAGGCATTTATAAAGTGAGTAGCCAATCTGTGGATATCAAGAGTAGAAACAGTTGCAAATTACTTTAGGTGTACAGTAATAAATACTTCTGAGTATTTCATTGACTTATCAGTCTATGATAATGTTGATAAAGAATGGGACAAAAGGCTGAAATAATATGCTAACATTATAACAATGATATATATGAAATAGTCAATCAGAAATTAAGATATAGCACATCATACAGTGATACTTCTTTGGTTTCTGAAAAGGAGATGAGCTTTGAGTATTTGAGGGACATTCATGAGTGGGTCACTGAGCTACTGTCACACCAGTAATAAACACTAGAAAATCTGACTTCAATGCCAAGGGTGTCTGGTTTTGACAACAAAACACAAAAGTTATAAAGCAGTTAGGGATGCCACTACTAAAGGTAATAACAAGGACTGAGAATTAAAATTAGCCATTGTCATGGTCTAGCGGAGGCTAAATTTTGTCCCAGGCATGTACTATTCTGACATAATTTTATAGGAAATACTCTGACGTATTTAAGTAACAATAAGCCAATTCTGGTAGAAGGGGTATCCTAGGGTCACTCTTGGCAGGAATGTAAATAGAAGTCTAGGTGTCTCCATATATTCAATCACTTAGGAAGCTTCGATTTTCCACCTTTCACAGTGAAGTCCTTACCAATTCAGAGGAAAGCAACATAAGCCTTAGCTTCCTATAGGATTAAAGGACCCTACAAGGTCTAGGATTCCACATGCAAGTCACTGCATGTGGCTATTTCGCTTGACTATTTACTACAGTACAGACGACACCTGGAGTTCCCTTGACTCTTCCCTCTAATGCTACTCCAAGATACTCGAGCCATCTCATGTCTAGGCTTCACATAAACAATGGACCTAGTTTCCGAGCAACTGTTTCAGTCACTCCACAATGTCTTTTACTTAATGATGAACTCTCACAAGCACAGTCCTAACCCATGTTAATTCTAGCATATGTATTTAATACCAGCTAATGTAAAGTTTAAAAGACATGTTGATGCCATCTTGATACAGCCACTGGCCTAGAATAAGGCACTCATTTTTGGGAAGACTTACTGCTAAGTTTCATTTACTTTTAGATTAAAGTACATGGGCTGTCTTCATCACAAACTCTTCCTGAATATTTCATGTGTTCTGTGCTTTATTTGCTGTATATATCCTTACAATGTGCATATTTTCAAATGTTCCTAACAGATGGTCTCAAGTGCTACATATTATATAATATTAAGTGAACAGCTTAGTAAACAAATGAGTCAAGGATTAAAATACTTTATAAATCATGAGATGATCAATCCCATACATTTATAGTACTTTTAAAATGTTAATATAAAAACACTCAAGGTCACTTTGGATTAATTAACTATTCAGGACAAATGAATCATTTCTTTTAGAGAAGTGTATGTCCCGTATGGTCTCACAGACTATATCCAAAATTAATCTGAGGCTGCAGGGGCTCGCTATGTAGTTTAGGCTGGCCTTGATCTCATTTTGTAGCCCAGGCTGGTCTCGAACTTGCAATGATCCTCCAGCCTCAGCCTCCCAAGTGCTGGGATTACAGGCGTGAGCCACCATGCCCAGCTTTGTTATGTTTATCTTAAGCACAAATTTTCTGAAAGGAGTTGGAACTACATGTTAAAATGGAAGATTCCATACTGGCTGAGTTTGTCCTTACTGGTGCTCTGTAGTTCCCAAGTAAAAGGTTCGTGTGACAGACTCACTGAATGTTGAGGCTTTCATTAAAGGTTGGTGCAACTAAAACAAAAAAACAACAAACAAAATACAAACACAAGCCTCAATTCAACAAGTCTTGATGATGTCCAAATGTCTCCAAACCCATTCATACTATTAATGTCTCAGATATTCCACTGATGGCTAAAGCCACTAAGATGCTCTCCTGCTGGGGATCCTCTCACTCCAAGCTCAGTCACTAGATTAATGCACAATAACCCTTTCCTCGTGATCTCATGCTTTAGTACTTGATGCAACACCCAACAGAACCTTTACATTTTATTCATTTCCCAAGACATGAGACTTCAACCCCATTTTGATTGTGAAAAAGAATGTAAACCTTTTATCAGTAAGTTATTCAATGAAAAGATCAGTACCATAGCAAAGTTATAAAGTATCCACCAGTAAAAGAAGTGACAAGATGGCTCCATTGAGTATCTTAAGGTCCATAACACAGTTTTAGGTACATGTTTCAAGTTATCCCACCACACTGCACATGGGACTCCAGTCTCTGTTTCTTTTCCAATATTAGCATCTTCTACCTCAGTTAAGGCCTCTGAGGTAACGTGATGGATGGCCTGCAGGCCTCTGCTCTACTATTGGGAGCATCTCAAGATGTTATCTCAGGACATGATACATACTCTCTTTGGAGCAACTGTGACTTTTCTATATCTTATTTATGACACTATTACTTGACAAATTCCTAGGTGCTGCTCTAAGGACATTTTTAAGAACCATAGAACTAAACAATCTATCTTTCTTGATGGGTCTAGAATCACAAAGTATGGTAGAATTTTAAATGGCTCATGTACAAAGTCAAATCCATGGTTCAAAATACTTAATGGAAAATTCCAGGAAAGAAATAATTCTTCAGTTTTTCCAGACAGCATAACACTGGGTTCCACAAACCTTTTCTACTGTACATTTTTATTTCAGAATAATAGCAGCCGGCTATATGTCTCAGTACTTCTGTCTGAAGGATACAGGAAGCAATCTTTGTGTTTAACCATTTGATACAACAAAAGGCATATACACAAGTGTCAAACCAGGATTTTTACTCACATGGTACATCATCTAACAGGTTTGACATGTTTACTTGAGCATCGTAGAAAGTCAAATACACCCACACCACTCTAGGATTTGTTTTTGTTTTCTGAAGTTTTCTTTTTCTAGTAGAAGCAGCCCAATTTAGTACAATGGCACATGAAAAACCACACTTGCAAGTTTTGGAGAAGGTCAAAAGTGAATCATCAGATTACTCATGTGTGGATGATGAAGATGATCCATTATGGTAAAATACATGTTTCCCTAACAGAAGATTGGTGTGGGTATATGATGATGATGATGATGATGACTTTGACACTGGCCACGTGAGCCAAAGTTCCTGTGACAGTGAAATGGAGCAAGAATTGACTGACACAGACACAGGGAATGCAGACCTCCTTGATTCAAATGACAAAGAAAATAGCAACATAAACACATATATGACTAGTCGAAATGTGAAATGATCATGCCACCATATGGAATGGTTCAATATTAGAACTAGGTCTGAAAATATAGTGAGGGTCTTGGCAGTGGTGAAACATATTGGACAGAATGTCAGCATTATCATTCAATATTGGAAACTGTGGCAGATAAAATGCTCCAAGATGCTGTGAAATATGTAAGAGGCTGAAATGCAAGTAAAATACTCTGTATGCACAAATAGCCATATTTAAAAATGTATTTATGATGACACATCATTAGCTGAAATCAAAGCACTCACTGGTCTCTGTACTTAGAAGGGATTCTCATGGTAATCATGGAAATGTAGACATGGAAAAGTGATGGCTCATTTTCATGGTAATCATAGAAATGTAGATTATGGAAAAGTGCTGGGTCCAAATACAGTATCAAATACATGCTTTTGTACATGCAAAGTTTTATTATGCTTTCAATTTAGAAATTTATCCTAGAACTCAGCCATTAGGTCCTTATTCATACAGTAAGGAACTGAATTATGTTGTGGACAATTTGTTGCTCCCGTTTGCCAAACTAACTGAAATGTGACATTCAACTATTGGTTTACTGGTTTTGAACTGATGTTACATTTGCTCATAGAGTTGAACAACACAAGAACTATACATGGGAACAAGTCAGAAATTCCAAATGAAATGTTGAAGTTTCAAAACAGAGAATTGCACAGTACAATCTTCAAATTTCAATAAAATGGAAACCTGATATAGAAACATTCTACAACATAACCAAATGTGGAGATGTTGTTGCTAAGTTACGCAGCTATGATGCTACTCAAAACACAAAGCATTGGTCAATGGCTGTGCTTTACTTGATCCTAAACATGTGTGGAATAAATAAGTTTGGTAGTTTACAAAAGAAAATAACAAGTGAAAAATACTACAGAGAAATTTTCTTATGAGGATTGGGACTGGAACTCAAGAGATCCTTTAAGGCAGAAGAAAAACAAAATGGTTCTGCCCAGGGAAATACACAAAAAAAATTGTGGAAAATGCTGGTGACCCAATAGGTAAACAGGCACATGTAGCATCCCAAAGACCTGCTATGACACAGAAAAACCAAAAATATGTGAATTGTGCCCTACAAGAAAGGGCAGGAAAACAAAATAAATGTGCTATTAGTGTTAACGATACTTGTGTATGGAGCATGTGGTTTTCATGTGTGAAGATTGACTTGGGTAGCAAAGATTATTTTTGTTTTATGCATTCTATTGTATTTTCATTGCAGTTCACAGAGGTTTTGATTGCCAATGTTCTCTCTTAGGTTTTGTGAGCAAGTAAACAGCTGATGTGAAAATGTTGGTATCTATTGTAAGCACTCTTACACATTTGGTAATTTATTGACCTATTATTTCCCTGCTAAGTGTACACTGTACAAAATAGTAGAAAACTGATGAAAGAAGAGGTGACAAGAATGGCCTGTCACATAGGAAAAGAAAGCTAAGGTCATGTGCTGTAAGCATAAGTAAGAAGTGAGCATGTAAAATGCAGTTCTCATGCATGAAGACTGCCTTGTAACAGATGAAGCAAAGAATCTTTCTGTGATAGACTTTTGTGTTTACACTGTAGCTCACATAGGTTATTTCTGATATTGTCTCTTAGGATTTATAAGCAAATACCTGGCTGATATGAAAATACTGTTTATTCTAAATGTGCAATACACACTAAGAATACTTTATTGATATTTTAATGTTCCTGTTGAGTATATATTGCATATTGTAAGAATCTCCTGACAAAACAGCAAGACTAGTGAGATGTCGAGTACATCCTTTACACAGGCCAGGCAAACAACACACATGTGCTGTCAGTGTAAGCAATATGTGTGTATGGAATGTGCTGTTGTCATGTGTGAAAAGTGCCTTAGGTGTGATCATTTAAGTGAAGATTATTTTTTTGGTACAGCGCTATTGGTATTTGTCATAGTTCATACAGAAATTTATTTGTTTTTTTTAGACTTTTGTACACAAAAACCCAGTTGATGTTGAAAAATGTGACACTATTTTTATACTCATTAATATTAAAAATGAAATATTTTGCTTTCATGATTTTTTCCTGTTAAGCACTCATTATTACAACATTCATAAAATTAAAATCAATTAATTCACCAATAGAAATATTCTAAGAGATTAATATAAGTTTAACACATTCATGTGTATGGGCCCTTTATGACAAAAAAATGTGTCATGCTCTATTAATAATGGTCCCAAAAGACAAGCGTGGTGACGCTGACAATTTGATTAAAGTACATAGTTATAACTGTTCTCTTATTGTGCCTAATTTATACACTAAACTTTATCTCAGGTATGCACATCCTTGAGGGGAAATACAGTGAACACAGTATAAGGTACTATCTAAAGTTTCAAGTATCTACTAGGGGCTTGCAACATACCCCACATGGGTAAGGTAGAACTAATACACCTAAAAATCACAAGGACACATTCATTTTCTACCAATGACAGTTGTTACACACCATATGTGACTGAACCCAAACACAGCACAATATTATGCGAACAGATCTCTGGGACACTAATAGTTGTTTTTATAGTTTTAACAGCAACAACAAAAAAGAGTGCCATACATAAGAGTGAAAAATTACAAGTACCACAAAGAGAAGTATTAGGTCCCAGGAAATCTAAAATGCTAAAAAAAAAAAAAAAGTGCTAGAACTGAGGTCTCAGAATGTACATCAGGTTACCTGTACTATTTTTTTTTTTTTCTTAAAAGAAATGGCATACTCTGGCTCAGGGACAGGCAAATTAGAAGCAGCATTTTATTTCTTTTAAGCTAAAAAAATTAAGCTTTTATTGTGTTAAAAACTTTTACTACAAAATCTATGCTTTCAACAGACGAAGTGTGCAGTATAATATGGCTACTGAAGGCATATCGTACACCAGGTGTCTTCACCTTGCATAACTGAAACGTTACAGTCACTGAACACCATGTTTCCTGTCCTCGTCAGCACCCTATCACATGTGTGATGTCACCTATTGAGTATGCCCCACATGCCCCTCCATCGAACCAGTTTTGGCTTGACACAAATTTATTTATAGTCAAAGTAAACAACCAATTGTGCTGTTGTTCTTACCATTGTGTGTCATTTCTCTGCCTAGAGATTATAAACTACAGCTATCTAGTTCTTTTTTTTAGAAGAAATTACCTGACAACATGTGAAAATCATATTCCTCATAAATATCTGCATTACTTTCAGTTCTAGGAAGATTAGGTATAACAATCAATCTTACATTCATTTCCAAATGACCACAATGGACTTGGGTTGGAAAGCTGTGGTTCCCTCCATGGGGAAAACGGTTCTACATTGCTACTGTCCTGTGATCTCTGTTCTTTTACATCCAGCCCACCCTATCACCCATCTTACCTACCTGGCTCTAAGTCTGAGTTTGTGATATTTGCACCGAAGGGTTGTGGCACAAATAAGAATGCCTTCTAGGAATGCAGATAATCTGTAGTCTCTTGTGTAGTTTTCTGACATTTGTCAGAGTACACCAGAATGTAGTATTACAGTAGCAGTATTTTTTACTGTTCTAATTTTAAAAATAATGTACAAATTCTGGAACATGTACCAAGTTTAGGGTAACAGGTCCATCCCTATATTTGATAACACACTAGAATTGAAAACTCCTGTGGATTTTTTGCTTCCTCCATATCTGATTTTTAGTCTACCTAACAAAATGATACATGTATTGAATATTTGAGACCCAAATCTTAGTGTGCAACAAATGTAATAACAAAGCATTTTGGATCATGTAACTGTAGGTATATAGTAATTATCACCACAAATACAAGAAACTATGAAAACATGTTATCATTTAAAATTATTTGAGGAAAACTGTGAAATGCTGGGCATTTAGATTATAAGCCCATTTAAACATTAGAAACACTTCTGAGATATTAGTAATAGTTCTCTATTTTTGAATTGCCCCCAAATTCCTCTGTCATAGACTAAGGAAAAAGAAATGTATACACTGACAATAGGTATCAAGTGGAAGTACCCAGAGAAGATACCGACTAGGGGAGAGGGGTGTAGATAGGCTCTTCAAAACAGAACAATTAGAGAATAGGGAGATATTCTTGCCCACATATAAATCCCTTGTTTCAAATGTAAATGGCCAAAGACTACATATGGGTCACATCACCTAACACAGATACAACTGCTTAATAAACTATCAGCTATGTTATTTATCCATGTGTGTGCTCATGTATGCATGAAACTCAGACCCATGTTTCTCTCAGATGGAAAGGCATGTACTTGGGCTGCTCCTCTGAAGTGACTACATGTGTGACCAACTAACGATCCCTGCCAGGTGCTAGAGGGAAGCGTGAGAAACGCTATGGGCTTGCCAAGCCCACTCTACTCTTTCCTGGGTACCAAAGGCTGTTAATTTAAATGTCCAGTATCTTGCACATTCCTTACCTTACAGGGTTGTTGTGAGGAATAAATGGAAATAATGCAGAACTAGAAAGCATCTTGCACAGTTCTTAGTTTATATGTAAAAATCAAATGTCATTTTCTGCCAAATTGTCAGTTCCATCCCTATGAAGACATGTCTTCTATGCAAATGGCATTCCTAAATTTGCTGGTGAATGTCCACTCCAAGGTACCAAGAGCTACGCTTCTGCATGAGAGTGAAGTAAGCCTGTAGTTCTTACAGAGCACTTGCTGCAATACCTCAAGTAAGGGGTGTCCCAGGTATATATTAAAAGACAAGGAGGACTTGGCCCCAAATGCATGATGGCAACACAGTTTTATCTATAAGAAGAAATTGTGACAACTGAATTAAGTTTTAACACTTTAATCAACTATAATAAATCAATATTATAAAAATTCTGATTCATGCATCAGATTACATAAATTATACAATGTTTACAGACTTTTAAGTTTGTACCTTGCAAAAATGTATACAAGTTACTAGAGCATTAGCTTAAGGTAACTGTAACACTCTTCAGTTATAAATAATGCTTGTATCATTCAAATACCTGCTAAGTATACAAATTTCTAGATCTGCAGCAATTTTTGTACCTTAAAATACAAACCATCTGGAAGCTTCTGAGATTAATAAACCCAAATGTATCATTAGTTACAGACTTCAATTCCATTGTAACAGTGGATTTTTTGACAAAAAATAAATGAAATAAAATGTCAAGTCTAGTTTAATGCTTCAAAAGCTTCTACACTTCCTTGTTAATACATCAGAAAAGCCATCATATGCAGATTAATTAGTTAAGGTGCTACCTATTGCATATTAAATACTTCCAATGATTGCATCTGGATTATTAAAGTTATAAATCTGTGAAAACAGGGGCTTTCAATGTGCGCTGACAGACCCTCACATCTACTATGATGAACCAGCAGTGTGACCCTCTCCCTCTTACTTCAAAGAGATCAGGTGAATGGGCATGCTTTATACTTCACTTACACAGACACAAGTAGTGACACCTACTGTACCTATAAGACATATGAGTACATGACCATCAAAAGTTTCAGCTTGCTTTAAAATCCAAGGTAGTCTGTGTTTTCTAAAAAGCTACAGAGGAAAATAAAATCTCTAGTGTAACAATTACCTACAGGTAAAGACTGCAGGGAGGTTTTTTTGTTTGTTTTTTTAAGATTCTCCTTATTGAAGAGTAAGCACCTGGTAGGAGGAGGTTGGCAGGCGGACTGCAAGGGTGGGGTCGATGATGAAGGAAGGACATGAAAAAGCCAGTGTCACTGTCACTAATGAGCTTAGTTTTACTTAGGTTTCCATTTAAATACAAGGTAATGTTTTCACAGGGAAAATTACAACTAAATCTTGATTTACTGCCAAAAGCAATACACGTAGTTATGTATAATCTACGGATAACACTATATTCATGGGAGGACAGCAAAACAAGGCTCAAAGCAGAATATAGCAGCAAAAAGCAATATTTAAACATTTTCCACAAATGAGTTACATAGTATTTTATATACAATTCTAAGTAATGGTCCTGGTACTCAATTATGGAAGCCTAGGACTGTATGATCGATACTTTCAAAGCAGAATCTTAGAAATGGGAGGAAAACTGGTTGAAAACAATACTGCTTTAAATTATGAGCAGAAACAGTTTAACTGTATAACAGAAGTATGTGAACTTAAGATAGGCTTGAGATAAAGGTCAATTCAGTACTTTAAAAAAAATCCTCTTGTGGAAATACTTTTGAGCATGCTTTTTTTTCAGGCATAAAAGCAGGAGTAAAATCTGCTTATAAATCTATTGTATCATGCATTATTTAATGAGCACATACGTTTTATTTTCATGTTTAATCTACTAACAAAATATATCATTAGGATATTTATATGGAAAAATAAACTAGGGTGGGTTTTTTGGCCTTTTTTTTACAATGGTGGAATTAAAACTACTCTATTTGCACTTCTGCTCAAACACAAGAAACACTGATATGTTTACTTGGGAATTCCTTTTATTTTTTAGTTTGTTATACTGACTGATTATGAAAATATATAGTAAGTCTATTCTGGGTCTAAATGAAGATTCATAAACATTGGAACTGAACATTTTCAAGCAGTGGTAAATGCAGATTGTTTTAAATACAATATTTGTCTAAGATTTTAAAGATACTGATTTGGTTGTGGTCAATCATTTATGTATGGATAAATCTATTCCTTAATCATTTTTACTAGAGACAAAGAATTGCTCTTTAAAAATAAATTTTCTCATAAAAAAGAACAGCAGTAACTGAACCATCATTTCAAATGAGCACTATGGAAAACAGATTCCCCTCGGCACAAAAATGGTCTCTTGGTTTACTCTACAAAGAACATATCTGACTAACGTGTAGTATGATATCTGCAAGTGACTGTCATAATACTGAAAATGCATAGTTTTGGTATTTTAAAATGTTTGGGTCCTAATAACACTATAGGGAAAAAAATCTAAGAATCTTGTAACATTTAAAATGGCACCATATTAAAAAATAATTACCCACACTTTAAATGGGAAAATAAAATCCTACACTAGATTTTGAGGTATATTACAGAAATTTAATTATGACTGGAGGGAAAAAGGGATGAAAGCTATTTTTACCTCCTAATTTTTCAATTTTAGAAAGGGATTTAGTTTTTTGAACTCGAGAAAAATTTTCACAATTTTAAAATGAATGTTCTCAGGAAAACTAAGAAAATAGAGATAATAAGGAATTTGGGTTTATGAATCTATGTTTGGCTAAGGATTCTCTGATTCAAAATATTAAAATAAGCAAAATTATAATAAGTGCTTTTATTTAACAATCAATAAAGTTTAAATAGAGATTAATGGAAAAATGCAATTCATTAAAGTTTTGGGGAATATATTAGTCTCTATATAGAGACAAACTTCATTTTAAATTCAGAAAGACACAGATTGTTTCATAGTATTTTAGTTTTAAAACTGAAAAGCAAGCAATTAGCAATATCTTTGTATCACTGCCTTTCAATCTGAATTTCAGAATAATTTTATACAAATAAATAAAGCTAATTCATAAAGGAATCCAGCTTTGAGAATGGATTGAAAAAACTGGACTGTTTTGTGATAAATCAATTATTAAAGGGTGATGTAGAGTAATATGTAATGTCATGCTAGTAACAATCTGCTCTAAACCTCACTCCTCCTGTAGTCTTATTTTGGTTCAAGACCCAAGGCAACCATCTGTTCTATTATTTACGAAACTTGAAACCAAGCCTAATTCTTCATTCTTAGAATTTATTCATTGTTTTGGGTTATTGGGCATCAGACGATGACATGTTTTTCCCCAAAAATTATTTTCAGATATATCTTTATAATATTTTCCTTGCTAGTGTTATAAAGGTGTGCAGAACTTCAATAAACAAGTCACATTAGCTTATCTTCTGTTTATATCTTAATTAAATTCAAATGTTAGGTAAAAAATAATTTAAAGAAATTCACACTGCTATAAAGTTAATGCAAAAACCTGATTCTTTAAAAAAGGAATTCAGATTATTACTTTTTGAAAAAGAGCTAAAATTTGATATTGGAATCATACATAGCATCTTACACCAAAACACAGTTCAGTCAAGAGTGACTTGAAGCAGCTTCTCCATAATGAGCCTTAATGGTAGGATGAATTGTCTTACATCAACAGAGCAAACACACATTTTCAATCTATGAAATTGCTATCCTAACCTAGAGGCAATCAGTTGTTCTCAAACCATGTTTATGTGAGGTATATGCATGTATTTTGTATACAAAGATATGTATATATGTATATAAAATATGAACTGCTTTTTAGTAGTGTTGATAATGAGCAATATTCCTGAAGCTAAATGCGTACAAACTGACTTCTGAGAATCCAGCCATGGTAACACTTCTGCTTTATGAAATATCTATTCTTGAGGACTCGTGAAGATATTTCTGGGCCTATGGCAGATCAGTGGCCAGCGCCAGCACCAGCACCCAAAGAAATCCCATGGAAATATCCGAGATCCCAAGAATCAGGCTCATTTTCACTTTAAAAGTTTAAAATAGTTTGCTCACTTCAAAGGTCACTCTTGATAGCCCCTGCTAGTATTTACAGTGAAGGAATGAAGGAATATGTAGTGAAACCTGATAGTGTTGTCTCTTCCAGTGGCAAGTTTTCCTCCCTCCCATACTTCTGCTCCTCCATCCCTCGCGCTCTCTTTCTCTCCAATCACAAATGCAGCACACTTGGCTTTATTCACTGCTGGAGAACTTGCCAGCTTTCCTGGATGGTTCATACGGCACTCTGAGGATACTGGGTGTTTCTTCCATCACCCGGACGAGGAGGTTGTCGATATAGTCCTCGAGCTCCCGGATGTGGGTGTCTTTCCTCCGAAGCAGTTCTTTGTGTTTCACTAGTTCTTGCAGTACCTCTTCGTAGGTCAGGCTACGGTACCCTGCAGTGGCATCGAAAGGATTGCTGTCCTGGAATGGGGTACAGACTGTCACTTTACCAGAGAGTATCAAGGGCAAACATTAAAAATTACTTAGCGCCTCAATTTTGATGTTTCCACACTCACAAAGTTTGCCTCCATCCTCAGCTAGAACTAATGTGACAGTTGCCAGATTGGCTGGATAGTTGAGGCAGAAACTAGGGCAGATGCACCAAAGCCTTGATTGTAATTCTCTTAAGTTCTAAGCCCCTTTTTCCATTAAGAAGTTTCCTAATAAGAAACTCACATATAGTTTAAGACTACATTAAAAATATAGTGCTCTATCATATAGAACTAAAAGCTGCTATGCCTAAGAAAGGATAAAAATAAAAATGTTTAAGAATTAACTTCTTACAGAAACTAAAAGATACTGTAAACTACACATTTGGACATTAATTCTCATAGAACTGCTTCCATTGAAATATGGTGTAACATTATATACTGGCTTTTTACTGAAGATAGCTTACAAGAAGCAACGTCAATATGCTTCTCCCAACTTTCTATGAAATGTTGAGAGCACTTGGAATTAAATTAGTGGGTTTCCTTATAAAAACCTGCATGTAACTTGTTTTAATTTAGAGGTAGCATATTTTTTTGCCCCTGAAAAACTAATATTTTCCTCCTCTTACAATGATACCTATATAATCTATCATTTCCCTTTTTGCCCTGATTAGCAAGAAACCTTGGGTCCAATCACAAATCATGACAATATTTATGATTAGTATATCTGTATTATACCCTACTTCATGTATTTAATGTATTGGCAAAAAATTTAAAACAAAAACTATAAATATAACAAAAAATGGTATTGATTTATTTCATTTTCATTACAAAGAATCCTAACATTAATGGTACACCAACAGTCAAAGAAAAATATTACTTAAGCATCAAGAAGGACACTGTAATGTCTTTTATTAATATTTTATAGTGTTCAGATTTTTCATTTGAAAAATGCCCAAATATAAAGTAGTACCCTTTATGCCTTTTAAACAGTTCTATCACTAAAGCCAACAACTTAAAAAATACGTTTCATCACTTTTGGTCAAAAGCATTTTTATTTAAGAAAAATCAACTGAAATATTAAGGAAATTTGTTTTCTTGCTCTTGAAGACTAAAAGAATCTAGAAGAATGAGGAATGGGGAATGGTTATCGCAGAAAGACCCTTTTGCCACAGAAATTAAGCATCTTTCTCCATATTCCATGTCTACTTTGATGTGAACTATAGTACTTAATGGCTCTAGAACTTATCACCAGGAAATCCAGAGATGAACTCTTTACCATGTACCTCCATCAGAGCACCACGACTCTGACAGTACCAGAGAAAGAGAAGCTAATGTTCAGATACCAATTTGATGCAGGGGTCACTGACACACACATTCCTTGGTCCAGAACAAACCAACAAACTCAGGATTGAAAAACTTCTCCCTTTCCTCACAAGTTCTCAGGCTTTGTGGAGAAGACAGAGCTTGCACTAGGACATCAAAGACTCCACAGGCAGAAATGCACAATGGGCATTTCAAGCTCTGGGGGCTGATTGTTCAGTTAGAAATCAAAGCCTTAGGCACAGTGGAGAATGGCTATTACTGGAGAATGGCTGGAAAAGCAGAAAGCAGACCCTAAAATGGAAGGTTCCAAACAACCATCAAGGATACTACAAGCTATGCTAAGGAATTTTACGCTGTTTGCTATGGGAAATGAGAAAACACTGAAGGTTTCTAAACAGACAAATGGTATGACAAGTTATGTTCTAGGAAAATTCAAATGGGAAGAATGGGTTAGATCATTTGGAGGTGCTGTGATTACTTACAGGGCCACTGAAATATTAAAGACAAGGGTTAATAAGAATGAACATATGAGGCATTAAAAGGACATGAGTGTAAATCCTATAAAACATTTAAAACTACTTACTATAGTTTGACAGTACAAACTGGGAAAATGTAACTTTGTGAGTTACTATAGTTTGACAGTACAAACTGGGAAAATGTAACTTTGTGAGTTAATATTATTTTTGTCCCTGAAACATTTCAAATATTGTTCTGAAACCACTAAATGAGGTTGGGGACATAGCTCAGTGCCACAGCACCTGCTTGGCAAGTGCAAGGTCCTGAGTTCGATTCCCAGTACCAAAAAATAAATAAATAAATAAAAAACATTTAAGGGCAATTCTAAGGGTGTTGGCTTTTTATTCTCTTTTAGATCAATTAAGTTTACACACACACACACACACAGAGATTATAGTTACTAGTTCATTTAACTATTCATGAGGAGTTTAGAGTATTTAACATTATAAATGTCCTAATTATATTTTGATAAAGCACTTATTATATATGATAGTTTCCTACAATACAGACAAGATATACCATGGAGGTAAGTATATTTTTGAAATCTGTCAAGATAAGTTATAGTTTCTTCTTTCAATCTAAGTAACATTGCACATATTTGAAGTCGCATTCAAATTAGGTCTCACTTTTCTTATCTAATAAATGAGATGATCTCCACAGCCTCTTTCCAGTCTCAGATTTTATAGACTACCAAGTGATTTTTCTGAGCTGCATTTTAAAAAGTAATTGTCCCAACTACTGTGATTTCATTTTTCTATTAAAATATTTACTGAAAAATGGGAACTGTTGTAAGAACTGAAGAAATTAATACTATTAAACTAAATGGAATATATTATTGATTGTTTGACTGATGTATGTTTTTTCTTAATTTAACATAACAGTATCTATTCCAGTTATCTAATCTTAATGAAATTATACATAAATGAATGGACTTTTTTAAAGTAATTAAGTGATGATACACATTTAAAAAATCATTTGGACTGTTAGATTAAACACCATATAAGTAATACTGGTTAATGCAGTTAAACATTTTTTTAATATTTCTGTAGACAATAAAGATGAAAGATGTCAGAAGTTTTTGATTTTGATATAATTAGCCTAAGTTCATATCATGATATAAATCAATCTAACAACTACTCAAAGTAATCTATTATCTCAAAATGCTGTCCAACACTTTATAGCCAGAACTAAGAATACATCAATATACTGTTTTTTTCTCCTCACTATAGTAACACATAGATTTCCTGAAAATACATGTCTGTTCTTTTTAGTAGAATTTCCCTTTGTCCTTTAATATGACAATTTTATCCTAAATTTCAGCATCAAGTTTCTGGGCAGGAAAACATCTTAGAAACACATGTACTATAAACTGTATTCTGGAAAAGAATATAATATAATTAAAAACAGTTTCAGGCATGGTTCCAGATTTTATTCAATATCTGAAATCCATATAAACATTCTAATTTTAGGCATAAGATTCTTACACTGACAGATCTACTCAATAAAAATATATTCTTCTGTTTGTTAATGTAAATCCAATATATAATATAAAGATTAATATTAACTAGTGTAAACAATAGGAAACTACTTTCTGGTTATAAAAATTAGTTTACTGAAAGCAGAAAACTCTCAGGGAAATATAAAAATTATTTTTCAAGATAAATTTACTATTGTTCTTGGAAAAATTTTGAAAACTGAGAAAGTTCCAAACTGGTAAAGACCAAACACAGCCCACAATGAAGCTCTTAAGTACTCAGTATTTTTTCCTATGATAGCACTCCATATAGACAGCACATATGTTTTTAAGATGTCTCATTTTGAAATTTAATATAAATTTTTCTTTTCTTTTCCCCTTTCACAACCAATCCTGCTCATTCCTATTCTACCTCTGCTAAAAAATGACCATATGCAGAAACAATAAAATGGAGTTTGGGTGAGAGAACAGCAGAATTATCATGTGAAGTTTTTTAATCAGAATTTTAAATAACAGTTGTGTATGAGACTGAGAATTACTAGTGGTCTACTTTTTACTTTTCACATAATCTAGCCTTTTAAGACAAGAAATATACTTTTTTTTTTACAATATTTAAATTTAAACAAAAGCAAATTATCAGGACTCAAAATAACTGAAGATTTAAAGAAAGGTTGTCCTGGCAACCAAATATTGGTGGGGCACTAACTGACATCCAAGGCAACTAGAGGGGAGAGAGAGAGAGAAGATGAAGGCTTGGCATTCTCCGATCATCTCATTATTGTTCTAATGAGGAACTTTGCTCTGGGAATATCATCTCAGCTACTTTCACATCTTTTGTCCTCCTCCCTTCATCTCCCTTTCAGTTCTTAATTAGGCCTTAAAGAGCTCACACTGCCCTTTCCACTGGCTACTGCTCCTGCTTAACACCGCGCCTTCACAGACAGGTGTTGGCACCAGCAGAGACGATGTACAAACTTAATTACAAAATACGACGTCCAGAAGGGAAGAAAATAACTTGGTGGATGGCTATTACTGGAGAACTTAACGTAAATTACTTCAAACATCTTATAATCTCCCACATGAAAATTGTTCAAATACTTTTCTTCAATAACAGTCAGTGGTAAGGATGAGCTTTCTCCTCTTAATTGTATCTTGCAGTAAATTAACAACACCTAGTAATCCTTTAACTGTCATTTAGAATAGTTAGCATTCCAGAGAAAAATAATCACACATCACGGATTCTTTTATCACCTTTAAATCCTTTAACTAAAACAATTTTCACATTTTATTTCTTTAAAGATTTCTAAGGATGCTTTTATGGCAATAAATTACAAGATTTGGAAAAGTACATTTACAAGCACATAGAAATTGTAATTAAGGTTACTTAATAAACAATGGCTACACATTAAATCGATTTTTTGATGTTGCATTTTGTTTGAGATTAAGTAACCGCCTGATAGAATTCATTTTACTATCTGATCAAAGGCTGACTTCATACATTCTGACATTTCTTGCCAGACTGCCATATTATAAAGACTTCAGCATTTATGAAACATCAAAACTCACAAATCATTTACATAAAACAGCAAAAGAATAGTACAAAGTCCTATGCTTCTGCAATGTTTTGTACAATTTTAAAGAAAGACAACTGCATTTAAGTTTATAAAGTAAATTCTAACTCCACCTCTACTTCTTTCAGGCATATCACATCATAGAAACTCGTGATATGTGATCGCTTAAAAAATCACATTATACATCTGGATCACACACATTAAGGACAGATGGATGAAACAGCAACCACAAGACTCTCAAAATAAAGGCTCTATTTCTGTTTTTCAGTGAGAATTAAGTTTTCTACTAAGAACATTTGTCCATATTTTTGTAAAGTAACTTATTATCTAGATTTAATATATTTAAAATTGACTACAGATGCAACAGAACTCTATAATCCAACCCTGGACAATAAAAATAAAGTTGAGATAACAATAATTCTTGCAAACTATGTGAGTTGACTTGGCTGGTCACTGCCAATCCTAGCAATATACAGTATATGTTTTTGTTCTGACTGGGAAAGTAAGTATCCTAAAGTATACGTTTTTATATTTTTCAAATATTTTCTTGGTTAACTAGGTCTCTTGCTGGTTGCTCTTCTGATTGCTGAATGCTAACAAGCAGTTTTATTCTTTTTGGAGTCCTCAATCCAACAACAACAAACACATCAGTCATTTCCACGCACTCTTAATGGGTAACTAAAACATCCACTTTAACATACTGTTGCTAAACAAACTGTACAGGAAATATTTAACTCTAAATTGCTCCAATTTAACTGTTTGCTTGAACTTCCACTGGTCAGATACAAAAACTACACACTCTGATTCACTAAAGTAAATTGAATTTCATTTTCTCTCTTGCTCCCCGCAAAAATCAAGTGATCCACAATACTTTGGTAACTGGAAATATTCAAAGAGATGAGGGCATTTTGAGGACCGTGTGCCTGAGAGAAGACCAATTTGTTCTCTGACCCCTCAGCAACTTACCGGAATTTTCCTGAGGTCTTCACTGCTTGTCGGATTCATATGAAAACTAAGTAATAAAACAAACATAAACATTAAAAGTGTATCACAATCTACATGGAAGGAAACACAGAATTAGAAAATTCTTAACCATCACTGCAAAAAAAATATTTCTAAAGTCCAAACTTACTCAGAGAAATGAAATTGAATCCAAGATGTAAAAGAAAAACGGCATTTACTTAACATTCTTAAAGTAGCTACAGTTTTAAACTGTGAAAAAAAACTTCCCAGTTATCAGAATTGAATAATATATCTAAATGTGTAGTTTCTAAATATCTTTAAGCTTAGCGATTTTACTCAGCAAAATATTTTCTAAAACTAGTTTTCATAATATTCATTTTATACATGCACTAACTTACCTTAGGACTTGATATAAAACTATAGACGCTCAAGTAAATTTACGTTTGGAAAGAATAAAAGAGTTAAAGAACTCTTTGTTTAAAATGCTAGAGATATTAGAAAAACTAACTATCAAACATTCTGAGAATGAATTCAGATTGGTATTCAAACATTTGTCATTAATGCGATAGTTCTAAGTAGCCAGATTTGAAAATTGAAAGACTGAAATGAACCAAAGCAAAACAGATTTCTTCCATGCAGGGAATAAGAAAACATCACAGCTGAATGCTATAACCGTTTTTGTCTTTGAAACATGTCCATTAGGACCGGGACTATAACCCAAAAGAAGCTCAACTTCAAAGCCATTTGATGAGTAAATATTTCATCAGTGCTTCTCAAGTTTAATTTTTACCCAGCACTTAAGAGTATTAGCCTCAGAACAGCTACAAAGCATTACTGTCCTACAAGCCTTTTTATTCCACACATAAGAAAATACTGTAAGATTTTTCATTATTTGCATATTATCAGTCAAAAAAACTGGAATCCTCTGAAGATTTAAGAAAGTTACTGTTCAAATTTTTGATTGCGTGACAGTATGGACACTGGGTATTCTAGCTGGAAAATATTTACAATTACAAGTATATATCCTAAAGTGCAAAATCTGCATGGCACATATGCATGTAGAACATCAAGAGACTGCAAACAGCCAGTTTCATTTGTTGTGAAAGAACTGGTTGCAGACCTTTTTCAGGTAGAGATTCTGTTGATGAATTCAGTACCTCTGCAGAGTCAGGCGGCACAACAGACAAGAATGAAGCATGCTTCAATACCTACAGGGCTGTTTCCAAGTCCGTGTGGCTGTCGCCTTTTCTCATTCCCTGTATTTCACCATCTCTATGCTGTTCTACCTGCTCTAGGACTAGTGTCACCAGCAAAGCCCAAAGGGTCTGATTAAATAGTGGCTGAAAAGAAAACCACAAAAACAAACTCCGGAAAGTTTTCACACAGTCCGCTTTGGCCTAGAGTGCAGTGGTAGCGGCTGCTGACAAATGTGATTTCCAACCTAAGATGGCAGAAGGGCATCTAGGGGAATTACGCCTGCCGTGCCCATTATCTCACAGCATGGTTTCCGATGGGCCAGGAAACACACTCTGGGGTATCCTCTCCATCTGACCATATTCGCAAGGACAAATGATTTGTACCCATGTCTATCAGAACACCAAGATGCTCACGACCAGAGAAGTGACTGAGGGTCCTGGAGCCAGTATGCACTCAAACCCTGGACTGCCTGGTACCACTGTGTGAACTTGAGGGAATTACCTAACGTTTATTATCTCATTCCTTCGCTATAAAATGAGGTGGCAAAAGTATGATGACTAAGCAAGTTAACATGTAAGACACAGAATAGTGACTAGCAGATAGGACACGTTTAAAAACCATTTAATTACACTGTAATAACAGTTGTAATAGCAACAAACATGTAAACATTATGTGGCACTGTACCAGACACTGCATCAAGCACTTTACCAAAATACAGACAGACTTCACAATCATGAAGGGGGTCAATTGTCCCATAATGTTGTGTCTTCCATACCTTCATTTTAAAAACACTATCGCAAGTCACAGAGAGGTTGGGTGACTAGTGTGCAGTCCTTCCACAGGTAACTAAAGTTGTCTGTCCTCCTATGTGTGACACACGCAGGACTAGTTCCCTTCTTTACATACAGATCTTCATGAGCACGGGTTACACAGTTGAAGCCCTGAACTGAGAAGCCACGTAAGTTGATCAGGCGATACCACCTGATGATGAGACAGCATGAGATGGAGCTACACTTGGGGAAAGCAGGTCAGCAAACAGGGCCTACTTCATGGGAAAAAGCAGGATCTAAAGCACAGAAAGGGCTTGGGTGTATCTCAGTGATAAAATGTGTCCAGCATGCACAAGGCCCTGGGTTCAAGTGGAAAAGGCAGTCTTGGTGGCCTAGCAGGAGAGCTCTGTAGACCATCTGGCATGGTCTGAGGCTGCAGGACAGTACCGTCAGGGCAGGATACTGAAGAGGCTAGAATACCAGCAGCAGGAGACCCTGAAGGGTTCTGAGGCCAAAGAAGAGGATGCTGGACCTCATCCACACAGTAGGGGCCGGTTTTTGACAATGTTAACCTCTCATAAATATTTAGATATTTCATGTTGGATGGCACAATCCATCCTATTACACCCTAGAGAATGAACAATATTATGACTATATACATCTTAGCATTATGTCTGAGGAATTCTACAAATATTCTATTTGTTGTAATAAGGGTTTTTAAGGAACAGGCTTTTAGGATAATGATTTTTCCAACACCACAAACCTAACAATACCTAGTAACCAATCACTGTCACTTAAGCGCGTAAGAATGGTTAAGTTTAAAAGGCTGTAACGATTGGGAGGGGAAGGGCATGCGGGGCAGGAGACCCAGTCCTTTTCCATTGTACCTGAATGTGTGAGTGAGCCGAGATCTGTAGCTCAGCCCAGTGCACGTCTGAGTGAGGCTCTTGTAACGGGTATTGTGTGAGCTCCAAAGGCCGATCCCCTCCCTTGTGGTCTGCTTTATACTCACACATTGATGTGTCAAACACAAGACGAACTCAGTCATTCGTGGCTGCTTTTTTTTATCTGTCCTTATGGGGGGAAAAAAGAGTTAACTGAACTGGATTGAATTAGCTTGGTGAAAAATAAAGTGTCTCTATTTATTGAAGTGTGGCACCAATTTGTGATATCTTTCTCTTTGGACTGCTGTCCTCATGTCAGACAAGATATTGAATAATACAGTCTGACTGCTCAATTGAGCTGCTGACAGGTTAACGGAAATGGTGTTTTGAATCAGGTATAAAATAAACTCAGACATGCTCGTATTGAAAAAAGAATTTTTTATAAATTGAGATTCCAGAATTGTATAAGTTTAATTTTAGAAGTCAGAAATGAAGTCTGAAGAAGGTGGAAGATCTTAAAGTAACTGTTAAACTGATAAAACTAGTTTCAATTAATATTTTTTTTTAAATATTTTAAATTGACCTTAACATTCTGAAGTTTTTGGGCAGAAGCCTAAATTTTTAATTTTATGGTATTGTCAAACTTTAAAAAATGTTTCCAAGTAAACTTTAATTCTAAAATTTAAAACTAACAGTTTTCAAATATAATTCTAAGAATCATTTGTATTTCTCCTATAATATCACATATTTCTTTATACTGAAGTTAGAAGTAAATAGTGAATAAACAAATAAGAAATAAATTGGTGAGAAATTGAAGCTGCCCTTCAATCTGTGCTATGGATTAGTCTTCCATTATAAAGGTCAGAACAACAAACTAATCTATAAAGTGAGAAACTGATTACCACAGTAATGACAAGGACAGCAAAGTGCATTTCTTTAAAAAACAACATACACACACACACACACACACACACACACACACACACACACGTAGAACAAACATACCTAAGAAGCAGGAAAGACTATTCAGAGTGAAAAAGTATAAAATGCTTCTGAAGGCAAAGAACAGAGCTCTATAAAAACTGTTTAACACTGCTACTATGAGCCAGTACATACTGTGTTAACATCTTAACTGTAGGATTTTAAGTCTTTCAATGGGAAGGCATATAACCACCTTACAAGGTTTTGGCATTTAAAAACAAATCTGATTAAGGCACCACTGCACCTTCCATAATAGGTCTTTCCTAACCCTGGTACTGCCCTAATTATAAAGCAAAGTCTATCTTGACTTAAAGCTTGAGCTCATTTGTATTTAATAAGTGAATTCAAATTATTTGCAAAATCCAGAGGTGTGCCACCTGGTGGGGGGAGGGAAGAAAATAGAAGGTGGAAATGATAAGAGGAGTAACTTGCTGAAACTTTGGTCAATTCTTCTTGTGTATGGGGAATAAACACAACTTTAAACTATCACAAGAGAACGTCTGACATTTTCAAAGGACAGTATCCTACTGGTCTTGTTTAACTGAGAGAGTAGGATCAGGAAACCTAGAGCTTCACTCATATCGGTGACAAAGATGAAATGAGTGCTATTTTTAAACTATGTATGGATGAGGAAATGGATAGAAAACTCAAGGCTACCCAAAGTAACACAAACAGCAGAGTCAAGATGAAAAGAAATTTTGCAGTCCAACCTCTTGAGCTATATACTTTTCCATACAGATTTCAAGCTGTGCAATCCTGTGGGCTCCTTGGAGCATTTCAGGGAGTCCAGTGCAATTTTCTGAGGATTCTTCCAACCAGAACTGATTAAATCTTAGTATTAAAGACACAGAACAATGCAGGACTTGAAATAATCATGCACATTATTTCTTTTGTTCCATTCTGCTTCTCCTCCATCTCAGATGGTTGATCCCTGGCCAGTGCATTAATCTGGTTCCCTGGGCCACTGGATTTCTCTGGCTCTAGCACTGGGAGGGAGCTCCAAGAAATCAGGACAGTGAGAATGGGAGATAGGTATGGATTTCTGGCCCCCAGCCCTACCCATTCCTTGGGCCCTCGGTGTGAACAGGCTGTGCAGTTGCTGTTCTTTATACCTCAGCAAGGAGAGACTCACCAGGCACTACAGAGCCCAGCTGTTACATGACCCCTTTTTGATGTCCTTAACTCTGACCACACCTCTTCACTAAACTTGAACTAAGGCATTTGTTTCCTAATGGACTCAACTGACACAAGAACATACAGCAAATGGCATAAACTATTCACTTAATTATTTAAAACAATTAAAAGACAAGTTTGTTCTTTTTTTTTTAATTTGTTGTATTGGGGATGAGCTCAGCACCTTGTGCCTGCCAGTCAGGTACTTAGGTCACTGAGCTTCAGTCCCAGCCCTCTGTTCTTTTATTGGAAACAAAGAAAAACCTTCAGTTTCTAGCATTTACTTCATATCTATTTATTTGAACACTATTATTTTTCTTCTCAAAACATATACATTCTCCTACTTTATAACTGGTAATTTGCTGATAGCCACAAAAAACACAAAAACACAAAATATCTTCCAGTCTTAACATTTTTTTACATTCACAGAGCTACAGGACTTTATGCCCAAAATTATTGCCAAATTAGGATCACATCTTTAAAGATTTATAGCTCCTGCAGGTTTGAAGCGGTGTAACTACCTAAAGTGACTTGGATTTGAGTAATGTCACCTAGTTATCCTGCTTAACAATTTATAACATTTCACAAACAGAATGTTTCTTAGCATGTTTCCAAAGGAATCAATAAGGTAGGACCCAGTAACTCACTGTAAAATCTCACCTACATGCAAAAGCTCAAGACTGATGACCCTCTCTGATTCTTCACTCCCTCAATCATCCCAACTGTCTCCCAGACTACTTGACCACTTGTATTTACTCACCACTTTCACAGAAGCATATTTATCACCTCTCAGACATTCTATCAACTTTATTTTGATAATCTCTGAGCAACCCCAAGTAACCCTGGCTTTGTTGCGTCTACTCAGAGTCTAGAATCCCAAACGCATTCCCACCACTAGAAGCTACTGCTTCTTTTGTGAAAAGTCACCAATAAACTCTTTACTACAGCACTCACCTCCCTCTGCTCAACCTCTTAGCTCTACTTCATGCCAATAACTGTTCATTCCTAAGACTCTCTTCTGAGATACCTGCTAACTACATTTTTTCCTGTATTCCTAAATAGTTCATTCCTTCTCATCTTCCTCTGATTACTCTGAGGGCAGAAACACTGGCTATTTCTTAGTTTCAGATCTTACACTACTTGGTAATTTCATTTGCCACTAGTACATGGGATGCATGTCTACTAAATCCTTTCAACTACTATCTCTTTATCCTTAGAATGCCATGCTTACAAACTTCTAGTTCTGAAAGCCTTTCCTACCCAAACCTGAAAGTGAATGTGTACCAAACCAGTCAAGATATCATCTTCAGATCAGTTCTGTTGATTTCCTCCTCCAAGAACAACCAGCTTCTTGCACCCCCAAAGCGAAGCAACAGAGATACGCTGTACCCAAGTCTACAGCTGACATCCTTCATAGATCAACTCCTCCACTCATCTTCAGGCCAGGACCTCTCACTATCTCTATCTCCCTGCTTCTTTTCTGCACAACTGTCTTTCTAATCACAAGATCAAATACCTTCTGCCTAAAGCACAGTAAAGCCTCTCCTTGTCCAGGCTAGGAGTGACTGACTATAGCATTCTCATGCAACTCTCAAACATATGGCCTCTACCTTCCTCCTGAAAAATGTTTTTAGTCTGGCTTTCCAAGTCCATTAAATTTAATCCAATTTATCTTTCCAAATTAACTGCCTACCATTTAGTGGCCAGGTACAACCTACTTACTTGCTCAAAATTTCATGCTTTTTAACCACTTACCAGTCTGATTATTTAAAAACAGGATAACCAAAAATTATATATTTTTTTCAATTTTTGTTAAGATAACAGGTATCTTGGTTACTTTTCTCTCACTGCTGCAACAAAATACCTGATGCCCAAAATTAGGGAAGGAAAGGTTTATTTTAGTTCATGGTTCTTAGAGGTTTCAGTCCATAATCAGTTGGTTCCCAGGCAGGCGGCATATGGCATAGGACAACTGTTCATGATGGTAGAAAACAGCAAAAGCAACAAAAGCAAAAAAAGAAGAATGCAGAGCAAAGACTCTTTCTGTCCCTTACACTGTATGTAGCCTAACCACCCCAGGTTGGGTAAAGCACTCACACCCATAATCCCAGCATTGAGCCATGAATCAATCACAAATTCTAGACGCTTGCCTCCATGACTTCATGTGGCTTTGGGGGTATATCCAGACACAAATCATAACAACCAAACATATAAAAACCACAACTTTACTAAGTTTATCCAATGCAAGAATTCACTGCTCAATATACCTGCTGGAACAATGCTCAGGATGGTCAGTATCTAAACAAACATATGTTCCAGTGACTGAGTGATGCTTATGATAAACCTTTAATGGGTTAAAACATAATAAATAAAAATGCCACTATTTCAAAGAATTAAGATTGGAAGAAGGCTAAAAGAAGAGTGTGAAATGTTTTATATGAAAAGCGACTCTGATACAAGTTACCAAGGTTTGCCTTCTCTCTTTCTCCTCCTTGCCAAGGATTACCACTCCTTTTTACTAGAAGCCACTTGAAGGAACCACATCACATTAATCTTTTCAGTTCTAGTATTGAACAGTGTCTATGGGAAGGCAGACACATAAAAGGCAGATGTTAAATAATACTAGTATTTAATAAAAATTTGCAAATACTGGGATAATGTTGACAGAGCAAATTGAAGGTAGGTCAATGCAAATTCAACCAACGAGATATCGTTTCCAAAAGAAAATTTTCCTGCTTAACAAAAATTACTTTTATCTAGATTTGAAAGGATTCAATGAGGAGTCACTTTTTAAAACAAGGATTTTCCAGTATTTATAACTGTCAGTTATTACTGAAGTAAGTTTTCAAATTGGTGAATTTATAAGAAAAATAAGTTCTCCCAGCCACTTTATCCACCATACCAATCAGACACCAGATTTAGGCATCTGGCCCAACACAGATTAACCTATGATTCTTTTGGTAAATCCTAAGGTTATTTTCATGTATCTTACTCAAATGTCTTGTTCCACAGAACTTACATGTTAAAGGAATTTTTAAAAATGTTTTCTAATAATTCTCTTTTCAAAGCTTTTAAAAAATGAGTTATCTGGAGACTCTAACCAGTAAATACAATGGTTAACACATTTCAATTATTTATATGCTCATCTGTTTTTAAAACCTTTTTATTTTAAAAAGCAAAACAGAAAAAAGGATAGAAACGATAGAGAATTTTAAAAAGCAGTAAGAAATTAAATTCAGAAGAGTACATTTCAATTATTTTTTACCCATACAAACAAGGCTTAGGAGACAAAGAGAAACTCGGTGTATGTCTGTCTGTCTTTCTTTCAGTAAGGCAAAGAACTCAGGACCAAATCAAATGATGTCATAGAGTAAAATACTATCTTCTCTCCTGGGATTGGGCATGCACATGAAACACTCAGATGACAAAACAGAACTAATACAAAAATGTCTATAGGGATTAACAGTAATTTACTTATTAACATTCTCACAGGATATCTTTGATGAGATCTCAGAGGCAAGACAATTAAAAATTACGGTCAGTGACACCAAAGACTATGGACAGCCAATTCAGACCTGGCTTCTTTTCCAAAATGAGTAAGAACACACCGTATATATTGTTAGAGGAAGCCCTTACACTAAGGATTTAAGGATGCCTGTGAAATAAAGGCATGTTTCATCTAGAATATAATGTTTAATCAGGTTTAACTTACAAATTTCTCCTAGTGAAGCAAAGGAATAGTAATTATTACATAGCCAAGCAATTCACAAATTTCTAAACATAGCCCTATGGATCCCAAATTCCATTCCTTTAGAACTAAGCTTCTCAAACTTTTTTCTCTTTAGTACCCCTAATACATGAGAAGAAATCTAACAACAAGCATAAAATTTCTTTGACATCTGATGTTGAACTTAAAAATTCAAGTGAACTTTTGCATTTTATTCCATAGTATAATCATGTGTCTCTCCATATAAAAGGAATCTTTTGCCATGCTGGGAAGTTGTGTCGTATTTGGCCCATTCCTCTGAATAGACCCTAGCCCACCATCTGCCACATTATCCACTAGTCAACTTTAAAAAAAAACAAGTCAAATCCTTTTCATTTTAAAGCAGTACAGTAGAAGTGAAAAGGAGTGATAAAAACAAGATAACAGCCAGGGCCAGAACTGGATAATCTTTACCTAACTATGAGACCAAGGACAACCAGCAAACTTGACCTGCCTATGCCTGGGAGGGGAGGGTTTAAGGACAGCCTGGGCAGAGGTGAGTCCTCCCTGAGAGCAAAGGCCAGGCATCCCTGGGCTCCTCTGGATAGGAAAAAAAAAGCCAGAGGGCCCCTAATGCCACGGGCTGATAGCCCCAATCTGGCTGGCTCCTTTTGTCTGGGCTTAAGGCAAGCCCATGTTCTGGAAGAGAAGCTCTGGTCCCAGGAAGGCCTCAGCTGTTAAAGAACAACCTTGCAGAGGGAGTTAGAAATTGAGCACCCATATTCCCAGCCCAACTACCTCTGCAGAGCCTTTCGAGAAGGAAAATCTAAATCAGCCAGACTTCTCAGAGCCTCTGCTTTGGTTAACACAAGCCACAGTCTTTTAGGCAAACTTCTTTTTTGAAGCACAGTTGCTGGGGTGACTGGGAGATTTCCACCCCTAAACACTCTCGGCTGAGAAGCCAGCCTTAAAACACGCTTAATAATGAAGCATTTGTTTCAGCAGAGCTATAGAACTCTGTTTCTGCTGGCAAAGAATACACTGTTTAAAAATAAAAATTTTCTAACCCTCCCAACAAGTAAATAAGTACCTTACCAAATATCATTATACATTGTATTATATAGCTCTCAGTTTCTTCTATAAATTTCCTCACGCAAAGAAAAATAATACTATTTAGTAAAAGCTAAAGCACAGGGTCCCACTAATGAAGACTGTAGCTTTAGGGGACTTTAGTATCTGCAAGTTTCTTATGCCACAAAATTTCCCCCACTGTCCTGTTCCTATAGGTTGTATAATTAAAATTACTTTTCACTGCAAAGAAACGCAGCCTTACTAATACCATTCTTGGCGTTCATGTGTCTCTTCTTATCAAGTATACAACAGCAGAGATGCTGTTCTGAGTTGTAAAATAATAGCCTTCTACCACAGCATTTACAGGCTAGAAATTCTTCATACTTTCTATGGAATTAGGTGCAAATCAACCATTCTGGCATGCTAAATTCATAGACATAAGGTCCCATCTCCAGTACTACCTCCAACCTTTAACAGTTTTGGACAGGCTAGATCCAGGACAGTCCCTTAAAGCATTCATTTTTCTCTTCACCAAAGCCTGTTCCTCTTTCTTTACACATATCCATCCTTTGAGACACTATTAATTTTACCTTTACCATAATGGTAGACTAGGTCTATCTGTTTAATCTTCTGCAACTTTTTATCTGCAGCAGTACTTACTATCTATACTACTCATTAGAATAATCAATGACATATTTTGTATCTATTTGAATAGTTTTAAAAACACAAACTTTGTCTTATGCATCCTTTGCATCACAGTACCAACAGCATACTTATTTGAGAAAGGAGGGCAATACAAAATTTTACAGCTAAGGCCAAAAATGTCAATTCCTTACTATCAAGTTTGAAAAAAAACAACTTTATTTTAGAATGTTACCCTACATATACCATCTAATAATCTAAAGATAGCAAGTCTGTAGAGGTGGCACTATAAGATCCTACCCACTGCTGCAAGTGTAAGGTACATCGTTCCATAAAGCAACTTGCTAACAATCCAGGAATATTTAACGTTCAAATATTTGAGGAATGTTTTTAACATCAGTATGACAGAACATTAAAAATACAATTAATATTTTTGCAGGAATATTAAAAAACCTTGAGTCCAGAAACTTAGCTGCACAGTTCTTACACTCTTAAAAACAGAGACAGAGACAGAGAGACAGAGACAGACAGAGAGAGAGAGAACTTTTTAATGACAAAGAAATGAGAGTCCACCTTCAAGTTCTGGGTAGAAGAGAATACTAGCACTTGTATGAATTTCCTAACAAGAACCCTTTCCCCAAGGGGACTCTGAAATGTTCTAAGGAGCATTAAAAAGTAACATTTATCCTTCATACTGTAGTAACTTGAAAAGTTTTCTTGAACAAGTTCTAATCTTAAGATTTTTTTAGAGTTAAGAATATATTGTTGCTAGGAAAAATGCTATGTAATTTAAAGCAATTGTTACGTAGATGCTATGTAATAGGATCATAACCAAAAGCAACCATTTCCAAGTATGCTGTGTCCAACATGCACCTTATATTTAATCCCATCTACACCAAAGTTGCTATTTCCATTTTATTTTTGGAAAAAAATAAGGCTTTGAAAGATTAATAAGCAAAGTCACGCAGTTATTTAACAGACTCAAACCCAGACCTGACTCCTAACTCTGAACTCTTCATACTTATCTTAGACTTCCTTCAGAATACTGTATTAGTACGTATTTCACGTTACATTGTAAAATACTTCATTGGACGAAGTAAATCAAATATACCTCTGAATCAAATATATTGTGTGCCTTCTTTATTAATTTTGGACAATTAATTTCTTTGAAGTTGAAATAAAAACATTGTTTGCCTCTGATAAAACATGTGATTAATATGAACACCCCATTCCCATATCAGGCTCCTTAACAAAGAGTCCATTACACTCGATGTAGAGCTGCGGCAGGACACTGCTAATTGGCTCCTCGGTAGCCTATAGCAGCAAACGTGTCTACTCATGAACCTACCAGGCAGGGAGTTGCAGGCACAGAATATAGCTCATAACACCAACTAGAAAAGAAAAGGTGAAATAACTCAGTTGCTAGTAAAGGGCTAATGATATAATTGTACACAGTCACTATTTATAAAATATTCCTTCAAAATGTATCTAGCTACTTTTAAAATGAGTTTTCTTGCTATTTAATAAAATGGGCTACCTAATGACTCAATCTCCATTTTAAATTATATTCAGTGGTCAGAATCAAGCCCAACATCATCTTCCTTTGAAGAAGCATTTCCTACTTTCCAGTAGACTAAATTGCTCTTTCCTCTTTTTCTAAAGCAAACTCAACACACTTCTGTTCAACACAATTTATTCTATGTTGACTCTAAGTCATTTCTAACATATCCTTGTCCATAGCTAGTACGGCTAGGACTTTAGCACTCTGCAAATAATATCTTCAAATCCCTACTCTGAGCCGTAGTGGAACTTGAAATACATTTGTTAACCCATAAACCTATCTGAATTGTTCTACTCTAACAAGGCCAAGTTGATATAAGTAATTGCTATTTAAGTGATATTAGTTCTTGATTATCAGATTTCTAAGCCTAAAATAAGTACATCAAATGTCTTTGGTATATATTTAATAAACAATAAATATTTTAATATTTATTTATAGTTGTATAGTAACATAATACATAATATAGTAATACAACCTACCAGGCAGGTAGGTTGCAATGATTCACCTTTAAAATGTAAGTTGAAGGATATGTGTCAAATATCTGGCTTCTAAATTTTTTTTTTTTTTGGTACCAGGGATCAAACTCATGACCTTACTCTAACATTTTTTGAAATGGATCAAATACATGTAAGAAAAATCATTTTATTATCAAATCACCTGCTTTATTTTATATCTCTAGCAGCTATTTAAAACATCCTGGTCACAAGGCAAAACTAACATCAAAAATTAAATATACAGAAACATGACCTGGGTTTCAAAAGGTAAAGTTTTATTGTTATTAAAAAAAAAGTCAGTGATAAAGTCATATTGTCTAACAGAAAATATTCTAGGTGTAAATGCAGGTGGCCTGGAAAAATGATATACACAGAAATAAGGGCCAAGTATATAAGAAACCATTTTCTTAGTAAGAAACTAATAGAAGGAGTTCAGTAAGGACAAGATTTGGTAAAGCCAAAATCACTTGAGAGAATTATGTATGTTAATTACAATGTTAAAGAGAAAATACTTTAAATGTATAAATTCATAAGTAGTTACTGAAATTTGCATTCCTGTGTTTCGAAAAAGCCAGTTTGAAGAACAAAATTTCAAGAATCTTTCTGTTTTGATACTAGCATGCTAGTCTCAGTTCAAATAGTTTCTGTTCTCTAGAGCAAAAAAGGACCTAATGAAAACAAATAAAAACAAAAAAGTCAAACTCTTCTACAAGACTAGAATCCCAACTCTGACTGGGGACTACAGACCTGAGCCGTCAGGACCACAGATCTTACACTGTCATGCTAAACCAAATGCACCTTTTAAAACTACTACATTTCATCAAATTTAAAACTGCATTTCTTCTCCCTTACAAATCCCCCACCATCACTCCAACCACTCAGCAGAATGAGCAAGTTGTTTCAGCCCAGAAATATTTCTGAAAGGTGTTCCATCCTTTTTCGTCTTTACTGTGAAATGACCTCTATCAGTTCATCTCAAGGGTAGTATCTTCCTAACTAGCTTTCTTGCCTGAGTTGAGTCTTCTTCCCTCTCCCCTACGCCTTCCAAGAGCTAAGTTGTTAATTCAATCATCTCACATCCAAACTTGAAAATGTCCATAGATTCCTGGTTCTCAAACATTACTCAGTCCTTAGCATAAAGTTAAGAACTATATTTAATTGCACATCTTTTCTCTATAAGCTCAAAGATGATTTAAACTTTAATAATTTGATGTTTTTGTATGTGGATATTAAAAAATAATAATGAAAATATTTGATTACAAGAGCTGAGATTTTTAAAAATCATCCTGAAGAACTGCAGTAGCCACAGTAAGACATGTGGCCGTGGAAAGGACTGGGAGACTTGCAAGTGCTTTCTTTGCATTAACCTTCAGAGTATTCTTGTAAGAAAGGCTTCCTGAATTTGGGAGTCTTCTGAACCAAAGTTTAAAATTTATAGTCTGGTAGTATCAAACTTACACAGCAACTAACTAGGTTAAATATTTGCAAGTAGGAATAGCAACTGTGTGTTGAAGGTAGCAGGGAAGCCTGACTGGAGGAATCTGGGTGAATAGGAACCATGGTAATCCTCTCTATGACTAGACACTGACCTTTTTAAAGTCAACATGAGAACAAGGTCAAACAACTTTAGCCAACGGGATACAAGTGAGAAACACACTGAATGATAAATGTTTAAAATAATTGAAAGGTATACAATTTATGTATGGCTAATATAGTTTACTCAAATACATGTTCATCAGGGGCAATTAACAGAGATTATTAATCTATATGTAACAATCTCCATTTTCATTTTACAAAGAAATAATTCTCTCAGATTTTACCTTAAATGTTAAACGGAAAAGCTTACATATTGATTTATAAAAATTAACACCGTAGGGTCATTGGAATATAATCTTAATACCTTCCTATCAGAAACCTCCAGAGGACTTTCATACTCTATCTTGTATTTGATCATATCGTAACAACCTGTTCTCTTTAACTATTGGACTCGCTATGTGTTATCCTGTGTCCAGTGCTTAAGAGCTCGTTAATTACCTAAACTATATCTCCATAGGTCTTGTTAATTACCCGTCTCCTGTCTCAGAGGACCTTGTTAATAACTTGTACAGTCTCTCTAAAGAGGTCCTAACAACACATTAAAATTAAAGATGCTTTTCTTTTAGCACCTGTCAAGTGCTGTAAATTGAGAAATTTTCACATCAGTTTATTAGCCTACAGTAGTTTTTGTGGGGTTTTTGGCTCATTTTCTTCTCTCTCAGACAATCTCTCTGTATCTTATCTTTGCTCAAAAAAATTAGCAAACTTTGTCATTTTGTTACAGAGCTTTTTTTGTTTTCAATTTTGAAGACTATAGATATCAATTTGCATTAGTGAGTTAGCAAAAAGATGGCACGGTTGGTATCTGCAAATTAACCCATTGGGAGACACACCAATTAATGAGACCTATTATAATGAATATTAAGATGACAAAGGGTAAGAAAGTTTCAAGTAGTCTCTGAGGAGTTTAACATAGAAGTTCTAGTTAGTGTTATGGGAACTAATCAATCGCCTATTTCATGTTCTCAGTCACTGTTACACTGAAAACACTCTGTAAATCCCTGGACATTAATGGATTAATGGCTCTAAAAATCTTGAAAAGTTTGTGTTTTCAGTCTCACAACTTTTCAGCTGTGTAAAATATTTATTGTCTAGCATAACAGACAAAACAAATATGAAGAAAAAATAAACACTGCTATGAACGTAAGTCTCAAAGCATGTTCAAGTTTATGATACCAAAACCTGAGCATAAAATGCATTCATTAAAAAAAAGTATCTATGGGGTACTATAAAAATTAAGTTTTAAAAACTATGAGAAGGATCTTTTCTTTTGGATCATTTACTTCTTAAAACAAAAACGTAATCTGTGTTAAGTTTATTTATGAACATATTATACAACTTCATAACAAAGCTCACATGATAATACACCTGTGGTGATTTTTGAGTTGTGAAATTACAAACATACTTAAATATATATTCTGGATAACCAATTTTTTGTAGCTGCTAAGAAAGATACAATACAATCATAGACAGTAACTAACTAGTTATGAAAGGAAAAAAAGAAAAGGATGGGAGAGAATGAGGGTTATCTGATCTCAAAAGTTAAAAAGTATAGTCATGAAAAATTTTAAAAAATCAGTGATAAATATGAAGTCCTGATCTTAAATATCATTTCCACACTGCCTTAAAAAAACCTAAGTGTTTGACCTAACCTAGTTCATCAGCTAAGGAGAAGACATACTTTAGCAAATATTACAAACAAAAATACAGACTCTAAAAATCAATTGCTATCAAGAATATAAAATACACAACTAAGTTATCCTACAGCAAGTAAGAATGTGCTACTGGTATTCTTAACTGCAGTAAAGCACAAGGTAGTGAACTGAAAGCATATTCAGAAATAGACAAATGCCCCCAAAACACAGTTCTCTGGTAAAAATGTCTACAATTAGTCCTTGTTCTCTCACTGGCTTCTCCTCTAGCCTCAAATTACATCAGCTTATCACAAGACTAGTCTTATATTAGTGACTTTTATAAAATTCAGAGTAAGACACACACAGTAATTTTCTCTGTATGTTAAAGAGTTTCCTTAACTAGGTGCAATATTGAACTTCTTGAGTGAGCCTAAAGCACCTTAGAAGAATGCTGTGTACATCACAGAGTTTCTCTTCAACTGACTGGGTAGAATGCAAATATAAGCATATTTTAAAGATGAAGAGTCGCTTATCACCATCGATGGCCACGTTTTTACCTGACTCACAACATAAACACCAACTAATACAACATTTGTGCTTGGTCTTCAATGCCCAGTACATAACTTAGGTTTGGGGGTGCTTTTTTTTTTTAACATATTCGCTCAAATCTCTTATTCTCCTGAGTATGTTTCAACCCTTCATTTCAGTTAGTCTTGTCCTGTAAGTAAAGGACTAAGTGAATGGGACTGAGTTGTCAGTTCAACCTTGTTTATCAGCACAACTTGCAATTCCCAGTCCTTAAAAAATAATTTGCTATTGAGCTAATATTGTTTGGACACTATTTTACGTTTGTATCTTGTACTCTGAATAACTATGAAGATAACAATATGCAATGTATTAATTATTGTTACTGTCCTACTAGCCTGTTTTGAAACTGTTATACTGTTATTTTTATTCTCTTTAAAATAAATAAAAATAATTTATTGGATGCTTATGAAATAAATGATACAATTTAGATGAGCAATTTGTAAACCTGACTGATAACCAGTGGGAAAGTTTTAGTGTTGACTTATCTTTCAGAAACTACTCACTAAAAGTCCTGATTCTGTCTGCGGTAAAGCCCAATAAAATGCACTTTGAAAAAATTCTCAGGACTGAAGATACTGTCACATAGAATTTAAAAATATCAAAGGATACGCATTATGAAGTCAGCTCAGTGGAGAAGATTATAAGAACTAGATACAGTAAACATCACAGGACTTCTGTATCAGCAGAAATCCAAAGAGAAACACGAAGCTATTACTCAAGAATTAGAACTTTTATCATCAGTGAGAAATAGGCTTTCAACATTCAAGAGACAGGTTACATGTATAGTTTATACCTGAGAGCCAGGAATGGAGATGCATGGCTGACATGTTTGCAGCTAGATACAGAAAGGAAATTATCCAACTTATAACAGCGGTGAGAAATAGCAAAAGAAGAGCTGGGTAGGTAGAAAACTCTAAAATGTAATAAAGGCTGTAATTTAGAAAGAAGAGTTTGAAAACTAGTAGTTCTTAAAAGATTTTTAACCTGGGCTTTCTCAAACAGAAGATACTATGGCCCACTCCCCTCCTTGGGAGAATAAGCAATGCTAAGTGTATAATAAATACATACAAAAACTTCAACAACTTAATAATCTGACAGTCTATCATTAAAAGTACAGTTGGGTATTTCTGGTCTGGCATCATTCACATGCAAGCAGCGACCCAGGTTGTCCCACTCAGCTGATAGAGGTTAACACAGTATTTCTATATGAAGATAAATAGTAAATATTTTCTTTTTGCAGGTCATATGGCCTCTAACTATTGAATTCTACCAAGGTAATACAAAAGCAGCCATAAATAGATTATAGCAGTTCCAACAAAACTTTATTTACAGAAACAAGTGGCAACAAACAAGTCAGATTTGGCCCAGAAGCCTCATGTGCCAGTCGTTGGTCCAGGGCAAAGCGGAAGACCATAGAAGAGGTTTTCACCCAGAAGTGGTATACAACTATTTTACTCTTACAAGTTAGTACTTGGTGACATGATCCAGATGAGGTGAAGAGTCTAAAGCTATGCTCGTTTTTTTTAAGAAAATAAAAACTTTGGATTGGTGAACACACCTACCCATTTACACATTCCCAGGCATGTTTGGTTTTGGAAAATGGTATTTTGCTAATAGAGAAAAATCATTGCTTTCCACACAATGGGCAAAAACATCCAACAATTTAGTTGATAGGACAGTTGATAAGTGATAAAAATGTGTTGATACTGATGCAAATTAATAAAAAGCAAGAGAAGCAACAGTTCTGAAACACAACTCAAAACCAATTATAAACTTATATATTTTCCTAAGCACTACAAGAATTCCAACTATGCTTTAAAGTACATGTGCAGTAAGAGTCTGACAGCTACCAAGTGTTCAAGAGTTAGATGATAACCAGACTTCTCCATGGAAAGCTGAGTTAGTGTCAACAGCACATGCACTGCTGTATGCTCATTAAACCCATTTGTTTCCTTCTGGATACATAGCTAACCCCTATTCCATGAGTGCAATGGGATTAGGTCATAAGTGAGCTTTGGCTAAAGGAATATAAGTAGATACAATGCACTCCACTGCTAGGCCTGGTACAAAGCAATATTCCATCTTAGACACTGTTCTTTCTTCCCTCTCATAATGATCTTGGAAGCCATGTGACAAAAGGTGAACCCTATTCCTGAAAGACTGCCTGGAGCTGAATGATTTACGAAGCACAGCACCAACTTTTTCCATTTCCATCTCCATAACTACTTTGTAACAAGAGTGAGCGAGCAATAAACTTTTATTGGAATAAACCACTAGGACATACAGCCATTACCCTATGCTAATATAGAGTTCTTACAGACTTTAGAATGTGCTATACATTATAAATATTAAACTTTAGTAATCATTTAAAAATAACACTTTTAAGTGTTTAGCTGTATAAAATATGCACATATTCACCTTATAGGTGAGTTATTCTCCTTCTATCAAGAAAGTTCTCCACAGTCCAAAATTGGGCTAGAAGCAGAAGGCCAATAGAATGAAAACAGCATTTCAAGAAATTAATCTGCTTACCTGTGTTTATTTATTCAAAATTTCTAACACCTATTCTACTAAGCATCTTGGTAGAAATTAAGGGCAAAAAAGATGAATGCTATGCTTATGCAGGACATAGTCTCAAATTGTAATGGTGGAAAAGAAAAAAGTGACTAATGTGATGCTCACAGAAAAAATGCAATAGCTCAGGAAATCACCACCACTCCCCAGAAGAGCAGGAAAGGCTTCAAAGAAGCAGGAGCATATTAAGAAAGATACTGTGAGCTGGTAACTTCAGGAAAAAAAGTGTTTCAAAGAGTCCTACTCTTTGTTGAATAAACCCAATACAGAACCTATTTTCCTTTATCATTTTCCACAAGGATATGGGAACCATGCCAAGAACAGAAACAAAAAAAAGTTTTATGACTTTAAATTGATATTTTTTTTTTGGTAGACAAAAGCAAAAGCAAAGAAAATTCTACTACTTTTAACAAAATGTTCCTTGGTACATTTAAAAATTTTTGGCATAAAGAAAATTCTCCAGTTTAAATCACATGTATTATTCATTCAGAACAGAATAGTACAGTTCTTTTGTACCTGCAAACACAGGTAAACCAACTCACTCACCAAAAACAAAATCCAGTTTTGCAAGTGCATATTTTATCTTTAACTTTATTTAATATTATTACAAATACTGTTTCCAAGAACCCAAAAGACTATAAAGAGATCTACTTAGCATGACTAGAAAAAAAATTCACAACATACGTCCAAGTGATACAAGTTGGTAGCTTCAAAAATGCATTTGATTTGGATGTTAATGTGAGAAGTTTATGCCCCACATAAGTGAGGGATGATATTGGAAGGATAAACAGGAACACTATACATACACTACTATGGAAAGACAATGATACCTTAACAATATCCTCCCAAAAGCTACCCAAGATAAAGATGCTTGTTGAAAATGTGAACTGTACTCTTCTAGGTCTACTCATTCTGAGTATCTTTTTTTTTCTCACATATAATTAGAGCTACCCCTTTATCATACGTTTTACATTTACCACATGATGGCCTGCGACACAGTAATTTTTAGAAATTTATACGGTATGTCCTCATATTCAGTATTTTATAAAAGGAGAAAAGTTTTAAAAGTAAAATCTTTATGCAATTGCAATCGTTTTATACATACCTTGTGGAACAGCTCTATTTTTCATAGAAACTCCATTAATATTGAAGTAACCTAAAACAAAGTCTAAATCTATCAAAAGGCCACAGTCACTTTTAATCTACGGCAGTCCATACATCCAAGTCCAAATAAAAACCAATTAAAGATCTGATGATACTTATTTTTTCTATGTTGTTTTATTTAAAAACATTACTTTCTTACCGTTTCTCATTTTCTTGCTCTTCTTTAAAATTATCTAAGTTATCTTAGCCAACTGTTTCCAACAACCTTCTACAAAAATAAGTCTAGTAAAAGATGGAGAAAGGAAATATATTTCTATCTATCCATGTAATTTAGGATTTAATGAAATATATGAGGTAAACTATGTGAAATACAATATAACATATTTTAGAACAGCACATCAACACTATAAACTCTCCAATAAAAAATTCTGATACTATACAATAAAATTTTGTTTTTCTGGAGTCTATAAACAGAAGTAAATGATACTTTCTAAAGTCACAGTAAATACCCATTTATTGATAAAAGAAAGCAAAATAAACACAAATTTTACTTTGAAAACTTTAAATTTATAGTTTCTAACATGTTATAGAAGATACACAAACAGATATAGGAGTGAAAAGCCTAAAAAAATAACTGTTAGCACATTTTCTGTTTGTAGAGGAACCAAGAAAATGCTGCTTTTTAATAAAAAAAAACACAATAATGCATAAGACATAATAGAAGTTGAGTTTCACTTACCCAAAATGCTTGAGAGCCAAAGTGTTTCAGATTTTAGGGCTTTTTGAATTTTGGAATATTAGCACTGATTTTACAAGTTGAGTATTCCTATTCTAAAAATTCAAACTGTGAAATGCCCCAAAACCTAAAACTCAAATAATTCTATTATTATGAAACCATTAACACTTATGCCAGTTTATCTTAAAGAAAACATTGTAAATTTTGGATTTTGGAGATGCTCATGTTGTGATAGTCACCATTTACCAGTTCCTATTTGGGGCCCAAAACACTGTGTACAGTACTTCATGTACTATTTATCCTCCCTGCAGATGCTGAGGTTTATAGAGGTCATAGCACTACTAAGTTGAGATTCCTATTTAGGTCTATATATAAAACTTCCATTATATGGCAAACATTCCACTGTGTACTTCCATGAAAATAGCTTAAGATTTCATTAAATTCATTGTATTTTTGCTTGGGATTTCCTCAGTCAGTTTTCCATTATTCACTTCTGCATACTATAACAGTATGTAAATATAGGTCCAACTTCTAAGGAGTAATACACATATAATAAATATACATATACACATAAGTGAGAATTCAGAGCCTGAAAAATCTAATTCTTTATCATAATTGTTCCTATGACAATAAATCATCATATAGATCCCTCTGGTGTACTATCTCAAAGAACACACAAAGTTACTGAATTTCAGTAAATATTCACAAATAAAAACTTTTCTAAACAATTATCTAATTAGTTAACATTTATTATCAAACCATAAGTACTTAAACCAGTATTTCTTATATCTCCTGGGCTGCTATTGGTTTACTGTTCTCTCCTCATAACCAAGAATTAATACCTGGAAAATATATAGAAACAGCTTTCTGACACCTCTGCATTATTTACTCTCATCGTATCTCATCAAAAACCATGCTTCCCCTAAAGATTTTGGAGAGTTTCTGGCAACATAAATGAGAGTAGACTGAGGGTAGGGGAGGATAAGTATCTTTTATTTGTCCAGGATGAAAAGTTGAATTCAGAAGATATATGAAACACTACCTGGCTCTATAATTAAAATTTTTTTATAATTAATTTTAAGAATAAGAATTTTTTTCAGGTAAAATGAAACATGTTTAAAATATCCATGTTTAAAAAGAGCATTTGATATTTTTAAGTACAAAATTTTTTCCAGTAACACATATTTCCCTGTTAGCTTACCTTGAAGATGGCATTATATTTGAAGCCCTGAATTTTGTTGTAAACGGATTAGTTGACTCATAATCAAAATAGTCCTGCCGATTTTCACTAAAAGCATTAGGTGACTTCAAGTCACAAGGGCTATCAGATCCCCCATTGTTAAGTTTATCAGACCGTCTGTTTTCTTTTTTCCCAGTCACTCTTTCAAACAGGCTAACTTTCTCCCTTTTCTCTCTTTTATTTTCTTTTCTTACTTCAATTGATTTTGAAAACAAATTCATGCTACTGTCCCATGATTCACTGCTTTCTTCAAATGGATTTTTCTTTCTTGGCAGTGTTGCAAATTTTTGGGGTAATGAAGCAGTCACGTTTGTAAATAGGTCATTTTGTCTTCCAAAAGACAATTCGCCTTCATCCACAATGCTGTCAGGTTGGTTCATTTTAGAAGTATCAAAGCTTAATGTTCTTCTGTGTGGAGACTTGAGACTTCCTACAAACAATTTTGTAGTTAGTACATAATCAGCAACACATTACATCACACTATTTGACACATTCCACATGCATTCTCCTGCTTTTAGAATAAGCACAATTAGCTATTTAAAGGTATTAACCTTAAAAATACTCAAGGAAAGCAATACTAAAATGGTAAGGTATAGCAGTCTGAAGTATCTAGATTAATAACAATTAGTGCACTGTTAGACAATTACCAATTTACTAGGCTCAGGAACAGTCATAAACAAATTACAGTATCAAGAATCTATTGGGATAATAATGCTGGAAATTCTCAAAGACATTTCTTCATAAAATATTGGCACTGTTTACTTTGTCATTTCTCAACATAAAAGCATTTTTCTAGGAACTTTATTAAAAAATGGAATATTCATTTATGCTTCCATCTTTCAAGGTAGAAGAAACAACAATTAAAAAAGAAGCCAGACCACAAAAGGAGACTGGGACTCATTATTATCATCTAATAATATGAATACAGACAAGCTCTGCCTTCAACAAACATCAATTTGGAGTTATTATAGACACACAATTAATATTTACTATATGACTAAATTTAGAAAGTACAAGAAACTATGTACTTTATTTTCTAACTTTAGAAATTAAATCTTAAAAACCAGAAAGGTATTTCAGATCACTAAAGGTACAACCAGAAAGGAGGAGCCACTTACCACTTTCTGGAACTGCTCCAAAGGAATCTATCTGGCATCCAAGAAGACGTGTTTGACCTACAGCGCCAGCCTTCAGTTTCTCAGAAGATACGTGGGACCCACTTAAATCAGACATTGAATGTGCAGAAGAGAGTCTCTGAGGACCCAAAAGAAAAGGCTTTTTTGGTTTGGATTTCATCGGTATTTCACCACTTGAAAATTCAGTATTGCCATCAGGCATGTGAGTACTTGGAATGATTGCAGAAGATGTATCGGAAAATGTTCCATCATTTTTTCTACCTTTCATTTTATCTTTTAATTTTGCAAAAGGAGATCTTGTTTTGTCCTTCATTGATAAGTCAAACATACTTGCTGTCATATTGTTCCTCATAAACTGAATATTGACCTTTATCTCACCCCTGTTTTTGATTCTTTTTCCTTGTTTGGATTCTAATCTAAACCACCTTAAAGAAAAGAAAAAACAGGCTGTAACATTTAACAAAGAGGATGTTAAGTTTTGCTATTCACAAATAGCTACATCATCCAAAGTTACACATCAAGGCACTCTAAGCACTGAAGGAGAACCTGCCTGCCAGAGTGGTTCCAGCTTCCCTCTCCGCTTAACTTTAAACACTGATCAGTTTCTGTAATGGGACAGATCTCTGGCGAATATGATAAGGTATTTAGATAATATTTTCTTTCATACTTGAAAACCATTCATCATCAAAAATTCTTACCAGCGATAGTTAATATGTTTCCACATAGGATAATTATTTCTAATGGCTAAGGAAATTTTTTGACATTAAAAGATATTGAGGCGGAGATTTTAAAAGAATTCATCAATTCAAATTATGGCTACTACAAAATGATAAGTAATGATAACATTTTAATAAAATATTTAGCCTATCCCAAAATATCACTTATATAAAAGTATTACAAGAATTTCATTAACATTTGAGCCTACTACAAATAATCATGAAAGCTGCAAATGATGTAATTCAAATTCATCTAAAATTGGATCAAAGCCTTCCAAATTCAATTTGCAAATGACAAATAAATAGTAAAGTTTACAAAAAAAAGCTTAAATGCTTCTTTTAGTATCTACTTGCTTCATTTACCATTGCTACTGTGACACTACTGAATAAAAATTACTTTGTAAAGCCAAACCTCAAGCTTTCAATCACTTCAGTGTATTATACCATCCATTTTTAAATGATGTACAATGAGAAGCAAAGTTTATTTCGGTTTTGTTTATGCTACTTTTACCCATGAGAAATATTCCAGTCCTTGGTGTCACAAGTGGTCATTCTACAGGGCAAAGAGGCAAAAACAAACAAAAAAACTAAAAAACTGAGTCTAGAAAAGTATTTCTACTGTGTATTCACATTACTTAGCAATGAAGCATGATCACCATCCCTTCACACAAGTTATTAAATACAGCTATATTTGAGTGCAGTAGATTTCCTTAGCTACAAAGGAACTCTCATCTAAGTTTACATTAGTCCTTTTTCTCATTGCTGTTAACAAGACAAGCCAAGAAAACACTGCATTCACTATACATCTAGTGGAACACTGGTTCACAGGCCTTTCCAGGAAGGAGAAGGAATGGCCATATTAATATTTATACCAACTACATCGCAGCAAGTAACACACAGGTGAAATATATTTTCTTTATTCATTACACTGGCACAATTAAGGTATGTAGTAGTTGTATCGAAACAAGCAATTTCTTAGAAGAAACTATTTTATAATTGAAACTGTTAACCTGAGACCAAAACCCCTTATGTAAGGTAAATAGAAAAAAACTGAAAAAATCAGAGACTACAAACAAAAAATGCCAATAGTAAACTGTGGACTACAGAACCTGGAAAGGTATAAATCCCAGCACACAAAGTGCCTGTAAATGAAGCAAGGCTATACATTCAGCAATTAACTCTTGGTTTTGGAAAACAGAGCCATTTTCAGTGTGGGAAGGGAGGGAACACTTAATAGATTATCTCACAGAAATATACTGTCAGAGAAAATAGGTGAACACAGTTTGTGAGAAAACAAGCAAACATATGGAATTCGTGTATGTATAATAAAGTGGATCTGAGGAAAAAATAAACCAATAACCCAAGAAATGTAAAAGAGAGTCAAATTCACAGAATTTTAGATGTAAGATCAAGTAAAATCATCTACTTTAACATCCTTATTTCACAGATGAGGAAATTGAGGCATAGAGAATGATATGTAATTTCCCAACATCAGAGTAAAATCAAATAAGGAAAAAATCTAAAGCTGATGAATAACAGCTGTAGGAAAATAGTTCTTCCTTATTTGACGAACCACATGTGTTAATAAGGTTAACCACATGGCTGCGACATATTACAGGATACTGTATTTAATCAAGAGGCATGATAGCCAAAGAGAGTGGCAATACAGATTTTCTACCACCAGAGTAAAAGCTTCTTGAAGGCAGTTTATCCTTTACTAAATAAAATGTTTACTCAGTTGTTATTTCCAGAACCAATATTCTTAAATTTACTAACCTACAACAGCATGCATGTGTGTGTGTGTGTTGTACTGTATTGTTTTTCAGTAGAGAACTATAGAGACCTGGGTAAGCTTTAGAGTAAAGCAATTCTGTATAGATTTCAATAAAAATCATAAATACAGTATATTTTCTACCCCCAAAACACCCTGCAAAGTGTTTTAATATTCTAAATCAGTGTATTCTAAGAAAAACACTAATTTGAAAAACAGGCATGACAATTAATCTAGCTGCTTTGTTTTGAAATTGATATAGGAGAGAGGTCTTAATGAGACCTTCAAAAATCATTCCTGAGAGTGTTTTCCCAGGCTTCAAAAAGATAAAATGAAGACATAGCATTTGGGGCTTACTGGATTAATGCTGATTTTTTTCACCTCTGGAGCAATGGATTTAAACTGTTTATGGCCTCTTTTCAATTTTTAGTGGGCACAGGTCCATGTCCCAAAACTACCACACATGTGGGAACTATTCCCAGCAATTGGTGCTGTGTGGTCAGGAATGGGACAAGATTGGCAGTAAGGGTGCCAGAGGCCAGGACGCAGGTGCACTTCGGAGACCCCCACAAAGCCCTAAAATCCACATATGTTTGAGGTCATGCCTACCTCTGAGGTCTTTTGATTGTTATTTCTTTTCATGAACATTAAAAAAAAAAAAATCAACATCACCTACTTCTGTTGAAAGAAAAAAATTCAATGGATATTACATAATAGCATCAACAATTTTACCACTCTTTTATTAAACATTGTATTATTTCCTTAAATTTCTCAAATATCCAGTGAAGGGGGAGATACAGAGGTTTTCCATCCACTAAAAGGGTCTGGTTAAGACCCTTCACCCCTTTTCCTTAAAGAAAAAAAAGTATCTTCAAGGTGTAAAACAAGTAATATAACACTTTTAATTATTCTATTTCTTTGCCTTGTGCAACACAATTGGAGGACAAGATGTAAATACTTGTCTTCAGTCTCAAAAAGTAAAAAAGGTCACACCCAGAAGTTTCATGGGACTTCTAAATCAGCTGGTAGCCTTCATCACTCATACCAGTTTTCTAAAAAGTGCTTGGGAATAACATGCTGACAAGGTTTAGCAATGTGCAGAATGCTAAATATCTTTCTTGCAATACACTGGTGGCTCAAGTCTGTCTCTTACTGTGCCACATGTACAGCTGTGCTGGAAAAAGGAAGTTGTTAAATATATTAAAAACCTAGAAATATTACCAATAAAGATACCTCATCAAATATGCACTCCCCATTTATCCACAAAGAAAATGTTAAAGGTTTAATAACATATGAAAATCACTTGAATGCAATAACTTCACAAGCCCTGTTGATAACATTTCAAAGCATTTTCCCCCTGAAGTTCTAATCAACTTTATATAAAGACTACAATATTAAGAGTATTGCTTATGGCCATGTTTAATATAACTGATGCTGTCAAAGACAGGAATAAGGCAAGAAGGAACTGTAAAAGGTTCACTTTCAGATTCTTTCACACTTGGACCTACTTTAACTTGAAAAGTTTATGTCTTGGAGGCTGGCATTATATTAGTCATTAATATTAAATGTACCGTTTAAACATAGTGCAAAATTTGAGGTTACAATATACTCAAAAGTTTACATTCAAAACATTTTACATAGTAACCATTAAGAGTCACCTCAAACTGACAATTTGAAACAAATTATTTGGTAATTACTCATTTTTTCATTTTAAATTTGATGAATACTGTGCGGGAAACCGAGTGCCATTTTTTAGGTATCAAACAGTTCTGCTATTAAAATCATTTATAAATATGCAACTTGAAAAAAACTTTTCTCCCCTTTAAAAATATTTCTTTTCAACTAGTTTAAATTTTTACCATTTTTCCTCCTCTATTCCCAGTATTTCTCATCTCACTACCCTTTCACCTACATATACTGAATCTTCAAGTTCAGATTCAAAACAAAACAATAAACTCTCATCACAAGAAGTCCTCAGGCAGATAAATACATAAGAGACAGATGGTTTAAAATACAAGAACTTAACATGAACATAACGAAAATTATTAGTGCACAATAGTTTTTAAGGAGTACATATATTTAAGTTAGAACTGAAAGAAACATCAAAACTACTCTGGAAATCTGAAGTTCTCTTACAAGTTAAAATCACTGTTTCCCCATTAATTTCATTAATCTTGATGTTCTTTCAGGCTAAAAAAAAAAAAATTGTGACGTTAAGGATGGGTGAATTACCTATTTCTGAAAACACTTTTTTTTCAATTTTAGACATATCCAGTGTTGATCTGTATCGAGTTTTTTTTAAATAAAATATATCTAACTCAAGCTTGAAAGACTGAAAGGGCCACATTTTCATTGAAAAAGTCATTAAATCACTTCATCACAAGAATTTAATCATTGTCTGCAATATTACAAAAGCAGTTAGTAAGGTCTAAACATACTAGCTTTGTGAAACTAACTAAAGCAATACAATAGCTCCAGTATATTACAAATTCAAAGGAAAATGTGAGTTCAAGACTGAGGACGCTTGTACGTACTTTGAAAACTTTTCTCTTAACACCTTAATACTCTCACAAGATGTACTGACCTTGAAAAAAACGGTTAGGCTAAAATAAGGGCCAACTGTGTTTAAAATTCTAAAATGAAATACCGAGTTTTAAAATTTGTAATATATCGTTTGACACGGAGTTCATCATACATATATACATTACATTGGAAGATTTAATTTTCTTTTTTCCCATATCATGGGAAATTATAATGTTTAAAGAACATAATTTATACCTACAACAATTCTAGTCAGCCAACACTGTGATCCAGCCTTTTAAAAAAGTGAAATATTACTTTTCTTAAAATCCGGTGCAAAATATTCAATTATTTAACAGATGTTTACCTCAGACAGAAAGGAGAAATAATGAATCATTAATCACTCCATTTAAAAAATGTTTCATCACATGGGCTATTTTTACTTCAGAGTCATGCAAATAATGTGCTTAAAACTGGGTCATATTTCAATCCAAAACCAATGCCCCAAGTACACAAATATATTTCCAAGAACAGAAAAACCATAAATAAGGTATAGTTAAGCTCCCCCAAAGTCAAAACAAATTACATAACTTACTCTGTTTTCCTTCTTTGTTTGTCCTCAAAGATGTCATTGAGATTGATTGCCACCTGCCCTAAAAATTTATCCAGACCTACCAGGGATCTGTGCATAACTATAAGGAAAAGAATATATTTCTCTGGATTCCCCTGCATTAGCAATCCAGGCAGCTCAAAGGAGGCCTCTTCCTTCCAGACTGGCTCAAGGGTTTTCTCAGCTACAGAGGTGGAGTATTTTTCCTTGCCCAGCTGAATTATAGTGTATGTGTCATTGGTGCCACTTTTGCCTTTTGGCTTCAGATCTTTGGCTTGGAGCACTGTGACCTGCACGTGGGTGGGGAACCACTTTTGGGCTTGCTCGGACAGCATCATTCTGTCCTTTCTCTCGGCACTGAGTTCACGAGCGCAGACAGTGCCCCTCCCGCGGGGAGAGCCTAATTCCTTAAATCACTGCATTCTCGGGGCGTTTAACGGAGCCACGCCGACTCCGAGCAGTCCAGCGTCTCTAGGGCTGATGTCAAAACGCCTCGCGGGGGCAGCCTGGGGTCACGGCTGCTGTGGGGGCTCCTTTCCTCTGGAAAAGCACAGGGGCCCACATCACCTGGCCACGCCGTCCTGGCCTCCGCGCGGACCCGCGCCTCTGGTCTCCACTTCCCGCGGCGCCCGCCCCTGGGCGGCGGGCGGCTCCAGGGCCTAAAGGAGGGGAGGCCTGGCCGTCGCGTCCCTGCCCCGACTCTAGCCCCGGCCTCCGGCCTGCCCCTCGGCGGCCCAGCCTGCACGCGCCTGCAGCCCGGCGCGCGCAGGTCCGCGGGCCCGAGACGGCTCCTCCTCCCGACCCCGGTAATACGAACCGCCGCCGGCTCGCGGGCCTCGCTCCCTCTTGCCAACCTCTCCCTCCTCCTCCTACTCGCCCAGGCTCCTCCTCTCGGGCGGGGGCGGGTCGCCCGAGGGCGGAGTGGCACGGGACGGGGGATGCGGCCGACCGGGCGCCGGCGGGCCTCGGGCCGCGCGGCGAACTGCCGGGTGGCGGGCGCAGGGCTCGGCCAGGCTGGGCCAGCGGCTCCTAGCACCGGGCGGGCGGCGGCCGCGGCACTTCCGGGTTAGCGGTCTCCATGTTGGGCTCGACAACGCGAGGGGCGTGGTCGGGTGGGGTCAAGGGTCAGCACCTCCCTCGTTGCTGTAGCGACCAGGGGCGCTTGTAGCGGAATGCTGGCGGACTAGGTTCTTGGTGTTGCTGAATCCTGGCCGGGTGTTGGGATCTCAGGATTCAGTGTCCGACAGTGGGACTCTGGGGAGGGGTGGAGGGAGCACCCAAGAGGAGTTCTCGAAACCCTGGAAACTGACGAAGCTATGGCGAGACCTGACTTGAGTCTTTGAGGATGGACTCTGCCCGTGTCTACCCTGGACGTCCAGTGCATGGCAGAGCTCTTGTTTCAACAGTGGTGGTGGACCAAATTGGTCCTCTTCATTGACTGAAACGTATTTTGCTCCAACCCTTTATCCTTTTCGAAAACAGCCCATCAATTGACTACACGTGGCAACTCTCACCCAGACTAAGGAAGAGAGAAAGATTGTATTACAAAACTAATGCAAGGATTAGTAGAGATGAAAGGAGGTGCTGGGGTTGGCATCTGCTGCCCTCCTTCTATGAGAAGGATGGACAAGTTATTTCCCCTGTCTTGAGCCTCAGTTTTTACACATGTAAAACAGCTTCGATTAGTCTCAGACCACATCATGACTTTGCTGTCCAAAATCATTTCTTGGGCATTCACAATCTGGTGCGGTATTTGGATCATGTGGAAACCCTGTCCCATTTTCAAAAGAATAGATTGGAAGGACTATTGTGAAATAATGCATGGATCTTCCCTAACTCATTGTGGCACATAATTCTACTCCTTTTGTCCTTCTGTCTCCTAGTTACAAGTCACTCATATCTCTATTTCCTTAACTTCTGTTCATGTCTTCACAAGGAAATTCTAAATCCTTTGGATTACCTTGTGTGTCATGCAAAGCCTTAAAGAGCTAAGCATTCGGTAGTTGTGCTAGCCAATTTATTATGTAATTCAATGCCTTTTCTCCTTTTACAGGACTGATTTTAAAAGTAAGACAGCATGATAGATATGAAGGCACTCTTTTCAATTTATAATGGACACAAACATGTGAGATACTGTGTTTATTATTTTCAGACCAAGTTTAAAACTTCTCAAATAGAGGCACAACTTTCCGTCCCTGGGAGACAGCTTATGCAGGGCCACGTGTGGAAACCAGAACAAAATTATCTCACTGCATATATAGCATCTGGATCCCAGAGTGGGCAGTTGTCAACTTTAAAGAAAAATATTCTTAAGGATTTTTAAACAGTACATTGGAAGAGTCAATGGTGGAATTTGGCCAGGTCTCTAGGGAGAAATAATTTGACACCTGAAGCTTACAAAAACAAAATAAGCATCATGAAATCCAATTTGATTGTTTAGAAGTTTTATAAATTGCATTTTTAAAGGTTTCATGTCTCTTTTAAAAGTTGTAATTAAATAAACAAGTAATTAATTAGAATAGTGAATGTGTGTTTCTAAAGAGCTTAAATTGTTTGGTAAGCTTTATTAATGATTATAAACTTGTTTACAAGTATCATTTCACTCATCTCTGAAATACAGCCATCTCTAGGGTGGAATTTGGCAGCAGTAGTTCACGGCAACGCAATAACAGACTCCAACACAATTCAGAGAATACTCCAAAGACAAGAGTTGAACAACTAGAATTGCTGACCTCTCTTCCTGTCGCACCTAAATTTCTTTTGAGTTTTCCTAAAACCTGGCTAGAGCAAAAATTGTTTAGTCTTACTAACTAGCAACATCAGAACTTATGATTTAATATTTTAAAGCCAGGATAAGAAAATAGCATATTTTTTGCTCATGGGGGAAACAAATAAGTCAAATGCACTAAATAGAATCTGGAATTATGTTACAAAAGAAAAAAGTCATTCTGTGTTTTGATTATATTAAGAAAATAAAACACATAGATTGGGTCCAGTAAGTGGTTGGCTCATGTGAAAAATAATGGCAATTACATAAAACCTTGTATCAAAGTGATTCTGCCAAAATGTTTGTTGTCTTACAGTTTTAATGCTTTTTTATGGGGAAAGAAGGATTGCGTGCATAAGGACAGCGTGCCAGAACTGAGTCACTGTTTTATTATTATCCTATTACTAGCGATATGTCCAGAAATGTTTGGTACAATTCCAAAATCAAGGACTTGAGAAAATTTTATACAAGAAAGTGCTGAAAATTCTAATTTTAAACTTATAGTCTTTTCTGCAATGACTAAGAATGATTTGACCAGAAGGTTAAAATGTTCAACATTATTCCCCAAGCATAGAAGATTTCACAAATGAAAACTTTTACTAAGTGCAGCACCTTTTAGGAAAGTCCAAGCATTGTGAAAGATGGTCCCTCTGGACATCAGTATCTCTAAAATCATGTCTTGCAAATCTATTATAGGACAATTACGATACTCTTAGTGTTTGAATAGCCTACTGGGTCAAGAGTGTTAATGCTCCCATATACATTATGTAATGGGTATTAATTACTTTCCAGATGGAGATGCAGAAACATTAGATCAGCAAGAAGTTTTCCCAAGGTCTCAGAATAACCTTCAGATTTCCAATACATACATACACACACCTCAAAAATACATACAACAAATGTACAGAAAGTTCATACATGTATACATATGACAGAGGTATATTGAAGATACACCGATCAACCTTCACAGAACCAGAAAAAACTAAAAAAGCATCTGGCAAATTGATTTGAAGTTATAATAGCAATGAACTCATATTGGGGGATTTGGGGGATTGTTTTGTTTTCATCAGTGGGTTGATTAATTTGTCTTCTGGGACTGGCCAGTTAATGCAGCAGTCTGTGCTGTGTGAGAAGCAACATGGCATTTGTAGACAGAGCTCCAGTCAGCAGCCTGAATTTTTACCCCAGATCCACCTATTACTAGCCACATATCTTTAGGGAAATAATTTCTCTTCTTTTGGCCACCTGTAAAATAAAGTCTATAAAGCAACCACTGATATACCTCTCTAGGTTTCAGTAATTCCAACACAAAGACATAAGTTGCATTATAATTATCTAACTGAATTTGCAAAATACACTATAGCAGTTTTCCTTTTTATATAACTTATTGACGAAGGGTCCTCTAATTCATGAGAAAAAAATATATTCTTTATGATGTCTTGAGATCTCTCTCTTTCAAATTAAAGTAATTAATGATCACAGAGGGAAAGTAAATATAACTTTTATTAATAGGCCCTGCAAGAGGAAATTGACACCAACAGTTCAAGATTTGGAAGAAATTATATGTAAGTGCACATGGTTTTGAAAAACCTTAAACTTTTCACTTGTGGTAATAAATGTAAACTCTTCCACAATGTTTGTAGCTTTTTAAACCTTTTGTGATCATGCTGAGAAAGATAATTTATAAGACAAAGTCATAATCACATTTGGGGATATATATCTTTCAATTTCTTATTCATGTTATTATCATATTGTACAGTTTTACACTCAATAAAATCAATGCAGAGAAGAGGAATTGATTAATTGTTACACTACAGGATGAGATAAGTAAATCCCATCTGGTCATTTGTCCTTCTAAAGGGTATTGAAGTGTTTCCAGTTTTTCAACTATCATAAACAGTTTTACATAGAAAGTTAATCTATGTCTTTTATAATACATTCTGGGATTTTTTTCCCTCTTTTTGACAATTGATGAAATTATTGGAAGTTTATGACTGATACTGACATACATCAGTTCTAATACTGGCATTAAAAATTAAAGAGCTTTAGACGTGGAACTCCATAATCTGTCTGTGCCTGAGTGATTTCAAATCTAGAATTCTCAAAGTCCTTCTGTTGTATTACCTAAAAAACAGAGATTAAGGTGGGCATGGTGACATATGACTGTTACCCCAGCACGTGGAAAGCTGAAGCAGGAGAATTGCTGCAAATTCCAGGCCAGTGTGGGCTACATAGTGAGACCCTGTCTCAGAACAAAACAAAACATAACAGATTATTGCTCTTTCAAGAAGGTTTTTGTAGACTTTGGTATTTGTCTCCAAATTTCAGTTGTCTCATTGTGGAATCTTTCTGAAATCTTTCAGGACACTGCTTTAGGTGACTTACAAAACATCTAGAGAATCTTATTACTGAAAGAATTGACTATCAGAGTTACATATACTTATCATTATAAACTTTGAAAGCATCTGTTAATTACTCATTATTAACATCTAAAACAAATATTTTTAAGCAAGTAAGAGATTTGAATTATATTTCTGGAATGTTCTGAAATACATTACATTTCTGGTATATGTGTTCATTTGAAGAGCCTTAAACTAGTGACCTGGCTAAAATATTTGGGATAGTGTTTCTCTTGTCACATGAGATATAGTACTTTTGACATTTCCTATTTCTTGATCTTGTGTTCACAAGCAAAGTAAAGGACTTTCAAATTATTTGTTACATTTGTTACATATTTTCTTATTTGTTATATTTTATGTACTTGATATAAAGTCTAGTGGAGAAATGACATTTTGAGAGTAGATCAAACTCTTAGATTTTAAACCATTTCTCTAAAGCAGTTTTCAGCTGGCTTGAACAATGTCATAGTCCATTTGAACATCTGATAATAGAAATATTTTTGCCTTAGAAGTATATGCTTATCTATTACATGTTGTAGGTTAGGTCACCCGCTGGGTATCTATATGTTATAATATAGAGAAGGGTGATTGCCAGGATGTATTATAATCACTTTCTAGCACTTGGAATAATCATGGATGATCTCGCACAGCCAAGCTAAACACAGGACTCTCTCTAGGCATCCTTCATGTCAGGATGTGGCGAGACAATTGGAAAGCAGATCCTCTATATCCTTTGAACAGCCCTTGTAGTTCAATTGGCTTTAAGCATTATCAGAGCATCCTTGACCTGATGCTTGGGCCTAATGCTGCTTTAGTGAAAGCCCAGAGACAAGCAAAAGATAACTGATCTCTTTTGCAACTCCTGACTTACTGAGGTAAGCAACAGTGTGGTTTTGGCATCTGTAAACTGCAAAGGGTTTAAAGTGTATTAATGAACCTCATACATGGAAAGTGAGTAATCTAGCACATCATCTGATGCTTCTGCTTTCATCATCAAGGGACAAAATGCTAATACTTGTGGAAATATGTTGAGTTTTCATTCAGGAGGCCAAAGCTCACATACCACTTCAATCTATATTCTGTGGGAAAACAAAGCACAATAATTCATGAAAAACCCTTTTGTAAACAGAAGAATTTTATAAATATGAAATTTTGTCATGGTGTTAGATTTATATCTGTTAAGTGTGTACATTTTAGTATTCATACTTTTTCCTGTAATATCTGTGGCTACTTAGAATGATACAAATTGAATAGATTTAAAAGCAAGAAAATTCTAGCTTACCATCATTTAAACAATATGAAATGCAACTATATTAAATGCACTGGTAAAGGATAAATAAGAACATGGTGGCTGCATAAATAAATGTATGTGATGAGCCAAACTGACTATCACAGAACAATATATATTATATATATATATATATATATATATATATATATATATATATATAATATATATATATATATAATATTACGACAGGTTAAATGTAAATTTATTGTGGAAGGGCAAACTGATGCCTTCTTAGAAAAACACTTCTTAACAACTCATATATTGTATGGCTGATAACATCTTGATAATTATTTATGTGTTTTCCCTTTGTAGTAATTGCCATTCCCCTTGTGACCTTCTTCCTCATTCCAGGCAGCAACTGGGAAAGCCAATCTTCCTCCTCTTAGGCAGGGAAGAGTGTGCAAAAGAATCAATTCTCAGCTTTCCCATTTCAAAGCAGACAATGTTGGAAGAGGTAACAAAAGCCAGTTTAGGCAGTAAATAAAGACTCTGGGAAGAATGCAGCTGATTAAAGAGCTGGACTAGACAGATTTCACTGGCACAATGAAGAGTAAGGACAGGTATAGAAAGTCAGGACAGCTGGTCAGGTGAAATGGTTCCAAGGCCTTTCCTTTTTCCTCTCCCTTTCTCCAGCATAAGATCTAAGAAAATTGATGATAGATGTTTGACATCAATGTGGGCATCCAAAAACAGATGTCACCCATATACGAAAGCTCCTCAGTCCATGTACTCTGTTGTCTTGGAGCAGTGACAGTAGCAGGGTGAGGAGACAAATGGCTTTAAGGAAAGACAGCCCGAGGCAGCCTCTAAGCTTCCTGCATTAAAGAAGCACCAGATAACATCTGAAAATTTCATTCCCTGCTGCACTCCAAAATGTTTGAAAATGATTGAGAGGGATCAATAGACTAAACGATCTTTCAGATCAGTACTGGTAAGTTCAAAGGACATGGACCAAGGATCAAGGACCTACCATGAGACCTCTTATTACTTCATACACTCAGGTGCTAGTGGGAGCACTCTTCACCAATGTGTCAATTTTTAGTCCTCATCTTATGTGGCCAATTAGTAGCACTTGATATTTTTAATCCATTGGTAAAATGAATATTCAAATTTATAAAGCAAAAACATCTTAAAAAGAGCCTTAAAGTTGAGAGTGATGACCGACTCTTACAATATTTGGTGTATTGTGTTTTAATGTCATTAGGACAAATGGTGATTAAATAATGAAGACAGCTAGTGAAAGGTGGAGAGTTTAGCTCAACAGCATAAGTACCTGCCCCACAAGTATGAGGTCAAGAGTTCAATCCCCAGTACCAATAAATTAAATAAATAAATAATGAAGCTATAAACTAAAAGCTAGAGTACTGTGCTCATTTATTTTATTTACTCTTTCAATTATATATAAAATATGTTTTAATTGTCCACTTTTTATGCTAAGATTTTGTGACTTGAACAACTACTTCTAAGATAACAATATGTAATTTATCAACTAGTGATTTCTTAATTTTTTAAAAATTCTGTATTATTTCTACCCTTTGTTTCTGTTTTGCTTTTTTTCTCTAAATAAAAAAATTTTTAGTAAAAATGAAAAAATTAAAAATTATATATTTTATATTCACCCAGTGTACCCATCATAAAATTGATTAGGTAATTTGAATTAATTGCTTCTCTAAAAATTAGGATCATTAAAGAGAACTCTGATAGCTCTTACAAAACTCTGAGATCTCAAACATCAGACATTATATGTGTCCTGGGACCTTTTTCCTGATCTAGTGAAATATACAAGAACCTAAAATTTTTAAAACATACTATATGTCTTAGTTATTTTTCTCTCTCATTGTTGAGACAAAATACCTGACACCCAAAGTTAGGGGAGGGAAGGTTTATTTATTCAGGTTGGAAGTTTCAGTCCATACTCAGTTGGCTCCAAGGTAAGATGACATGGCTAAGGGGCAATGGTTCATGGAGGCAGCAAACAGCAAGCAGGAACAGTTAAAGAGAGAAAGGCACACTTTCTCCCCGCTGTTACATTGTATGCTGGCTCCAACCCTGGGGAGTGTAGCACTCCCAGTGCCAGACAATGAACCAGTCACAAACGCTAGGTTCAGCCAGGTCCATGATTGCATGAGACTCAGGGGGACCATCTGACATAAACCATATAGTATATAGTATATAACATTTACTATATTTTATATAAATAATAATATATCTTATTACAAATTATAAGCTTTCCATTTTTGTATACTATATTATAAATATAATAAATATGTAATTACATATTGCAACATATTATATGTTACATATAGGCTATATATAATTAGTAGGTTTTGATTTACACATATGTATATAATTATAGGTCCTTCACTTGCAGGAACTTGAGACTCATAGCAGTTAATTCGTTTAGAATGGTTTTATTGTACAATAGTACCTCTCTTGGTACACTCATTAAGTGATTTTGAGAGGCACAAGGAGTACTAAAAATGATGAGTACCGAGCAAATTGTTTTGGCTGGACAGGGTAGTGAGTCACAGGACAATAGACACCAACAACCTCTAGCTTGTGTGTATAATACCAAAGGAACAATGCACACAGGGCAAAATTTTCACATCAAACTCACTGAGTACCAAATCCAGAGATTTTCAAAGCAGTCAAATGCTAAGGTATGACACCATTGATATATGAGGAGCAAAATTAGAGGCATGACGTTTCATGGGTATCTAAGCCTACTGCCAGCCAATCCCTGGCTACACATACTGGAGACTGCAGTGGGAGCTTATGGTGGCATGGGTGACTCAGCACTGATGTGCCTCAGGCTCTTTGTGCTTTTTCCTGTGTCACTATCTGCTCACTGGTACCCTCTGTAGCTCATCTCTGCCTTATAACTCTTGCCTGTTCCTATTCTGTTCCTTATTTTAATTCTCTCTCTTCTTTCCTGAGACTCTTTGTAGTATTGACTTTCTGCTTTTACTTCCATAACTGAAAGTCCCCCAGGCCAAAGTCCATTTTTCTCTTCTCAAGGCACGCTATATCTCAGCAGCTGTGACTCATGATGTTGTGGCTGGGCAGAGAGAGAGAGCTGAGGCTCTGGGTTAGCAGAGGAGTTCCCTCTAGTTAGTGATGTGAAAGGGACCAGCTCCCTTGGGTTGGTTGGACTGTTGGTGGACAGATGTGATTATTACTAAATACGTAAGTCATATGGAGCCCACAGACACTGAAGGCTTTTGGTGTCATTCAAATTTCAAGGTCAAGCTTCTTTTAGGAACAAAAATGCATTTTCTCAGTTTGAATGAAGTACTCACGATCACTAAATGTAAACAGTGATAGTTGTTCATGATAGAGACATGCATTATTCTTTCTATAGTCATTAATGTTTGTAGTTTTTTTCTTTCACTTTTTAGTCTAATAATGACTTTGCAAATTTAATTGCTAATATTCTCTAGAGAAAAATACTTTTCCCATCACCTTTCAGCATTAATACCTATTTAAATTTTAAAAAACTGAGTTGCATTTTGAATTTCTGGATTCTGCTGTTTGACATGCAAATATCCAGCTCTGTTCTTTTTATGATAATATGAAATAAAGTAGTTTCTCATAGTAACATTGTAAATCATTTGCTTTCTATTACATGCAGCTGGTTTTGTTACTATAATGATTTTCTAGGAGTGCATAGTCCAGAACACATAAGATACAATATGATATTCCTTTATTCAAAATTTATATGCAATTATTATTTGCCCCAAAATAATAAGACAATTTGAAAATATAGTAATTTATTGTAATGCATTTCTTTTAATATGTATCTACAATGAGGAGAAAAATCTTCTAAAAATGACATGCCATCTCTTTTTTGTTATATAGACGAGAGTTTTCATCTCACTAAAAATTCAGAATCAAAATCAAAAACATCTGAGGTAGTTACTCGGGTGCCTTCCTTCAGTTTATACAAAAGAATATAGGATGAACGGTAAGAATTAAGTAAACCACAAATTATTTTGGAGTGTCTGGTTTCTATTAGAAGTAAATTTTTCACTGCTGGTTGTTTTTTCAAAACTTTTGCCTGTATTTTTGATATTCATTCCTATGATCTAATGTAAACTATGTCCTACCAGTTTAATGTATTGTTAGTTCATGATTACATTTTTTTATTGTACTCATATGCTATAAATATTTCTCTCTGGTCTTTGGATCTCCCCCAGAAAGCAATAGTCTTTAAGATATGTCAGGAAAAATCTGAAGAGAAATATCCTCCTTTTGTGCTGGGCGGTATTAGTTTCCCACTTTCGGTGTAGTCTATCCATTAACAGAGGTGTGTCTACCTTTAAGATATGAAATAAAAAACTATTAAAAGGCAACACCCAAAACAACCTAATGTAGGGTATTGCTCTGGTTTCAATATTTCATTCCTTTATTGGTCTTGACTTGAATTTTGAAGGACTTGATATATTTACATTAGTTTGTAATTTAATGGAATCACAGTAAGTTAAGTCTTCAGTTTTGAAGTATGTAGACCTTTTCTGGACCTTTTCTTATATATTTAAAATAGTACATTTATACAATATTCTCATTTTCATTCTTAATTACAAAGGCAGTGTCATCAACACAATGTATGGCTCGTAACAGGGACAAATGAAAATGGTCAGTGTTTATTATTACATCACATTTTGGTAGTGTGTTTAGTTCCCCCTACAGCGCTTTATTATTTCTCTCACCTCGTGGTTCCGGTGGCCTTCCACAGTGGAGCAGAATTTAGGTCAGGTGGCAGAACAGGGCAGCATTGGACCAAGAAAGGATTTTGGAGGCAGGAACTGATGGGAAGGAGATGTCTGAGTGGGATATTAGTGATGCTGACTATGCCCAGAGAAAGCTACATCCATAGTCCATACTGGGCCGCCATATTAGTAGAAACAAGGACAGGACAAGAAGAAGCCAGAACAAGAAGCATGACAGAGAATTGCTCACACTGCTGACTAGTGACTCAAGAAGGTTATTCCTCCTCTAGGGGCCCTTAGGACTTCAGAGGGGATAGGGGCATCTCAAATCATACACCCCTCCCCTTCCTGTCTCCTTGGAATTCCAAGACCCTTGAGCCATACATCCAGCAAGAAGTTGGGTGAGTGCTTTAAAAAGGGATATAAGTTAAACTCTATAAATCAGGACAGATTTGTATGTATTTTAATTTGTGTGCCCAAACAATAGTGAAACCTGCTGAAGACATTTTAGGGGTCTACTGACCATTTATTCTCCTCAAAACTTCAGCAAGACCTATTGATCAAGCCAACTACAATAAGAGAATGAGAGGATGCTTTTTTATTTTTAATGTATACCTCAGGCTGGCCTTAAACCCACTCTGTAATCGAGTCTGGCCTTGAATTTGTAGAGATCCTCCTGCCTCAGCCTCCTGAGTGCTGGGATTACAGGCATGTGCCACCACACCCATTCTGAGATTGCCATTTTTTTAAAAAAACTTTTATTTAAAAGAAAAAAAAGCAAACCAGAAAAAAAGTAGAAATAATACAGAATTTCAAAAAAAAAACAGTAAGAAATCACTAGTTGATAAATTACATATTGTCCTCTTAGAAATAGTTGTTCAAGTTACAAAATTAAAGCAAACAAAATGGACATTTAAACAATGAGACTGCAAACAGTTCTCTTTAACAACCCAACAAAAACTTAGTAATATGGTTATCAATCCTACACACTTAAACACAAATGCAGTTATATCCTTTAGAGCACATTTTGACAGAGCCTTAGCTTTGCCTGAGAAATTAGGGCCTGGGTTGGCAATTTGAAAATGGTAATTGCAAGGCAAGATTGGAGTCACTAAACTGGGCATGGCTGTGCATGCCTATAATACTATAATCACTCAGAAAGCTGAGGCAGGAAGATTGTTGTGAGTTTGAGACCAGTTGGTTCTACAAAGCGAGTTTGTTAATAGATACTTGTTACTACAAATCACACACGTACGTACACATATACACACAGTTCAAGGCCACCTTGAACAGCATAGCAAAAACCTTTCTCAAAAAAAAAGTAGATAAATAAAATTAAAGATTGGAGTCCCTGGGTGATTCTTGGCTATCAGTCATGTAATAGTTGTGCACATATAGAAATCAAGGCTGGGATCCTGAAAGGAATCTTTTGAGCAAGTTGCTGGTTTTAATCAGTGAACTATTGGAAGAGTTTATCTTCCAAAACAACTCTTTTTTTGGTTTACAGAACACAGCATTATCTTCTAAAAACAACTGTTTTCTAGACCAAGCAGCCAGATTATTTCGCTTGTTCTCAGTACTGTTGAACAGAAAGTATTCCTGTCTCAGAACTGTATAATATAGGGATAAGAAATTATAAAGGTTTTTGTTCTTTAGTCAAAAAGGTAGATTCCCCCTGTTCCCTAGACAAACAGTACAAGAAGTAATGATTGGAAAAGATAACACCATTGTATTTAAACTCCCACTGTCTTGAGAATTGGAAGTAAGTTGTATTATACTGTCATCCATATTTGGAACCAGAAGCTCAAAGAAATTTTAAAAAACTTGTCTAAGATTCAAAACTAATGAGTAAGGGAGTGGAAATTCAAACCCAGGTCTCTCTGTAAAGATCTGAGATATTTGTTGTCTTGCTGATTACTAGAAACTGATCATAAAATCTTCATTTTTCCCAGGCATGGTGGCACATACCTGTAATCCAAGTACTCAGGAAGCTGAAGCAGAGGGATCTCCAGAGTTCAAGGCCAGCCTGGGATACCTAATGAGACCCTGTCAATCAATCACTCTTCATTTTTTTTAAATCTTCATTTTGTTCTTTTCCTATTGTACCTTGCCTCCAAAGAAGATAGAACATATTTATTTACTTTGCAGGGCTTTAGTACAATTCAATTTTTTTTTCCTTTAGGACTTAAAATACAAATAAGACTTTGACATGACACGTGTTTGACTTATAAGCTTGCACAGTTCTTTGTTTCCTTTCCTCCCTTAAAAAATATTGAAATAATTCCAGAAATGCCTCTTACACTACTGCACAGAAGAGGAGCTCAGCATTGTGCGGAGCTGAACTGAAATGTTTATCACTCCAGCAGTAGCGATGCCTCCACTACAGAGTTTTAGCTGCTATTTAAGGCTCAGTTGCTCTGCCAAATATTTGTTGTGAAGAATAAGCAAATATTTCCCAAAATGTTCAGGCAGGCACATTACCACTGCAAACAGATTTTTCACTGGCAGGCTTTTCTCTTACGTTTGAGTCTCTCTCTCTCTCTCTCTCTCTCTCTCTCTCTCTCTCTCTCTCTCTCTCTCTATATATATATATATATATATATATATATATATATATATAATTGTGCTATCTCAAACTGCATCAGAAATGAGGATAAGACTCCAGCAACATTTGTAAAACAAAGACCAACTGGCATTTCAGTTCCACAACACAGTATATTTTGTTTCCCATGTGTTGCTCCAAGGTAAGTGTTTCCACCCCAGCTCTATGGGAGTGAGGATTGAACACGGAAGGTAGATGAGATTCCCCACACTGTTTTTTAAACACTATCTCTTCTGTCACAGGATGGAGTGTGGGGAAGGGATGTTTGCCTTGCCTAAGAGCCTGCTTCATAAATTGTGCCTTGTCAGTGTTCCCTTACTGCCCTTCCCTGCCTCCACAATCCACTTCTCGCTGCCCCCTCAAATTCTTTGGGCTGTCCCATAGAGCCATGCGCCTTGATTTTTCACCTGCGTTAAAGTGTTAGCACCGGAGACCTCGTCACTAAAGACAGTCACTAAAGGCAGTCAGAGCTAAGATCATTTTCATTAAAATTGCTTCTTTCCATAAGACGCCGAATTGTTAAAAATGAAAGAAATGAGCACGAGGGGTAGCCAGGGGGCGCTGAATGTTTCCGGTGGCCTATTTTGAGACGAGTGAGAGGAGAACAGACTCAACTCTCACCATTTTGGAGGTGATCATGGTTGTGTTTCCTTCGAGCAGACAGAGCGGTGGATGGTTTCCACTGGTAATGGTGGTGCTGTCTCCATTAAAAATGCCAATGCAGACGGGGTGACTGTGTTTCAGTCTCTAAGATGCCGTGTGTTCTGTCCTTACAGTGAAGATCAACCTCCACAGGAGCATGCACAGTTGGCTAATTATTTTAGATAGAAATGCATCGACTTGAAATTACTTAAATAATGCATCTATGTCGTATTTCTGTGACTGTCATGGAAAGTGAAACAATTCTTTGAAGTATTTAGCAAACAGCTCTAATTAACCGTTTTAATATGTGAATGGAATCACTGTGGAACATCCGGAGAATGTAGAAAATGTCCTGTCTTACAGGAGGATAATTTTCAAACCTTTGAGGCTGTGCAGAACCAGCCTTCTGCACCCAGAAGACAAGGGAAAAAGCTCCTTGAGTCCTGACAGGAAACTTTGGAACTCCTAACTCTTATTCTTTTTATTTATTTTTCTTTCTTTCCTCCACCTCCACTCTCTACTTCCTATACAGACTTACTGTGCTGCTGTTTCCAGTTCAGAATGCTCTAAGTTGTATAGACAAAACATTTTATTTTGATTTTTAAAATTCCATTTTTAACCAAGGTCACATTGAGTAATATCACAAGTCTGCAATATCATAATCATTTCTTATATATTTATCTCTTTTAGAGCTTCTGTTTCTAGATTCTTGCCTTTTCTTAAAAACTGAATTAAATTTGTCCTGGGTGAGCTTTGAATGAGTAAGAACATTTTATTGTAAAACCCTCCGCAAAGCCACATGAATGTCATAGCTCCTTTTTTTCAGGTAAGATGGCTGAGAGGGTCCAAATACAGATGCCCTGCAGAGAAAGTTACCCTTGCCTTCCAAACAATGTCACCTAGATTCCGAAGAATGTCACCTATGCACCAGCCTTTTATCTATGTTTGGTTTTCAGGGAGGTGGTTTCCAGCTTGATAACAGTCTTTGCTCCTGCCTTAAGACCTGACCTTCTGGTATCAGGTCCCTGTTGTACGTGTTCTTGGTGTCCACTCTCTCCTCTTGTCTTCTTGTTTTGACCTTGGTGTGTTAACCTCATTAACTGGGGCTCCACAGTCTTCTAGCAGAGGTCATCGGCACCCCTTTGGCACAGGGCTGCCTCCCCTGATCCAGGCTGTGGCTGGCCCAGCCCAGCTAACCGGGAACAGACACTTTCTCTTGGTTCCTATCTTCCCTCCGGGAGCCAGTGTAGAGTTCAAGTAGGTTAAAGCATTACATTTGTAAATTTGTAAAGGATCAAGTTGTGAAAAGAAGGGCAATCTTGTTCTCTGAGACTTTATTAGCCCGTAAATGCAATATGATACATTTATTGGAGGGAAGACCGAGATCCTCTGAGCTTCATGGAGCCTGAAAGATGTGTTTTATTTCATTGTTTGTGGAATGACTGCCACACAGGTATGTGTTTACAAAGCACCAAGCATGACTTGAGGTAATCAAGGAGTAAAAATGGGCTAGGAGTACTTTGAATGTAAGTATAATTTATATACGTATTTACCAACTCAAATGTGAAGACCCAAAGCCATGTGTTTTCAATTTTTGATTTAATTTTTAAGCTTTTCAGTGTTTTTTCTTGATGCAAAAGAAATACGATTAACTTTCTTTTTAAAAAAATGTTGCTTGTTGCTTTCCACAGAAGTGGTATCATAACGAAACACACTGACTCTCTTAGCAAATGCCTGTATTGGCGCAAAATGACGTGAGGTAACATTAATAGGTCCTTCACTGTGACAAAATAAATCGGAATCGTATAGCGAACTCCTTACAGCTTGTTATCATTTTGCTGAGAAAATCGAGCCACTGGAAGCCTTTATAGGGTGAAGCTGAACAGAGGCAAGAAAGGCTTTCCAGATGAGGTCCAAATCCTACACAATATTCTCACACTCGTCTTCTAATTCTTGCTGAATCATGGACTCCGAAACATAAACCTTCTGAAAAGGGAAAGGTAGAAATCCTAGGTCTGAAATGAAAAGTAGTATAAACAGTCAAGAACAGACAAAGGGTATGCACAGGGAGGATAGAGACCTGTTTGCTAGGTAGGTAGATAGGTAGAGACAAGTCAGCCTGACAGACAGTGGATGAAGTTTTCCCTTAATTTTGAATCTCTTATTTACATTTATGATGAGCCAGGAAGCTGAATTAGCAAGCAGTTTGCAGGAAAGGACACTCCAGTGGTTGATTCTTAAGTTTTTAACAGTGAAGTAATCATCAAGACGCGTAGAGTGACACAAAGAGGGCATCACTTTACTTCTCTTCCCACTGTGCACTCTCAGTGCATGTTAACCAAACAAAGCAAACTGCACCCTGGGACAGGATTGTCCCCAGGCCACAGCCTCCTCCTCTGCTTCCTCCTTCTTCACTCAAGGAGGGTGCGACCCGCTGAGAGCTGATGAACATGTGTTCTCGCAGCCCGCTCTGTGTGTCTGTACAAGTCTACACACATCTCACGTAGAAAAATAGGATCATAATTATTTGCTGTTCTTCAGCTTCTTTCCCCTCCACATACATCAGAGCTCTTCAAAATAAGGGCATGTAAATCAACCTCATTCTCATTGACTCAGCGTTCCATAGTCTATGTATGTCATATTTCAGTTCTCTAGTATAGTTCATTTATTTCCAGTATTTCCTGGTTATAAAATGCTTCACTGAATATCCTTGAGTGTTACTTTGATAAAACTGGAAGTGTTCCTTTAGGATAGTTTCCCAGAAATAGAATTGCTGGGTCTAATACTAAGCCTTTTTTAAAGTGTTACAGGTTTTATCAAATTGGTACCTTCCAAAAAGCTTCTTTGGGGGGATAGTACTAGGGATTCAGCTCAGGACTTTGCACTGAGATATATCCTTAATTCTTTTTTATTTTTTATTTTGAGACAGTCTTACTGCATCACTAAATTGCCCAGCTAGGTTTGAATTTGTGATCCTCCTGCCTCAGTGTCCTAGAGTGCTAGGATTACAGGCATGCATAATGAAGCCCATCTATTATCTTTTATTAAATATATCCATGCTACTTTTTCTCCTACTCATGAAAGATCTGGATATTATACATCTTTTTGTTTTAATTTTACAATTATATGAGTGAACATTTACAATAAATTATTATTTTGATATTTATTTAATTCTAAAGGTAATTGTGCATTGATCTCCTAATGTACAATTTAATGTTCTTTCATAATTGCATATTCCATTGTTTGTCCATTTTTCTTTGGGGTTCTTTTTTCCTTAGAGATTTTTTATGTATTTTGGATATTAATTGTCTCTCTGAGGATGCATGCTTATAAATCCGAGTACTCTGTGGCTGAGGCAGGAGGTTCTCAAGTAGAGCTCAGCCTGGGCGATTTTGCAATTTAATGAGACCCTATTTCAAAATAAAAAGGGACTGGAGAAATAGCTCAGTGTGAAGACTGTGGGTTAAATCTCTGGTACTGAAAAAAAAAAAACCTCTCTCCATTAAATGTGTTTAAAATATTCTCTCCCTGTCTGTTGCTTTTTCTAGCTTTCTAAAAATTTCTGAATCATACTTTAGCATGCAAAAATACTCCTAGCATATAAAATTTCTTCAAGAAATCGGTTTGCCAATGTATTTATTCAGTTCTATATAATTATTTTAAAAATTGTAAAACATAGAATTTTTTCCCTATATTCTGAAAGTGCTTACAAAAGTTGCCTTTTAAAGTTTCTGCTCTTTACTCCAAATATTCCCCTTTCTATTAAAACACTATCACACACTATTATAATTTTTGCATCTTAAATTATGTCTTTGTGTCTGGGGTGTGGGGGGATCAAACCTAGGGCCTCAGGCACACTAAGCAAATGCTCTATCACTGAGCCAAAACCCTAGGCCTTGTTACTATTTTGACATGGAAAAGATACCCCCAAATGAATTTTAATTTTAGCAGCTATAGCAGATACGTGCAGCAGGTCTATAGAAGACAGACCTTAAGATGAGCTCCAGAGAGAGACCTGTTCTCTGGTGCTCACATGTGTGTGTCATGTCCTCCCATGTGTGTGGGCAGGACCTGTGACTCCTATCTAACCACTGGAATATGGTAATCAATAGATGACCTTATTAATGAGTTCATTGTAAACATGCTGGTCAGAGGAAGTGAACAACTGGAAGCATGATATTGAAGGATATATCTTCTCTCTGTTTTTTGCAACCATTTCTTTCTAGCTGCCATAGGTGAGCAGCTTTCCTAAGCCAGGCTCTTCCACTCTGGTGTTCCTGCCTTGGAACCAGCTAACTGTGAACTGAAACCGTGAGCCAAAAATAAACTATTCCTTATTTAAAATGTATGTGTCAGGCATTGTATTTTATCCCAATCAATGGAAAAGTGACTAATAGAAAGGAGTAATCATAATATACAGTGAATGCTTGAATTTTAAAAAATTTATTACATTAAAAGATACATTGGCATTAATTCCTCAGAATATTTCCCCTCAGTGCAAACACAATTAACTCATTATTTTTGCTTCTTTCTGAGGCAGTTCTGGAGGTTCTCGTTATTGTCTTTCCAAAGCATAATAAAAAAAATACAGTGAATGCCACTGCCAAGTGCCATCCAATAGAAAGGCATCCAACATGAAAACATCACGGTGTGTCCCTATTCTTCTTACTCACCGGATCTGTCACCGCGTGACTTCCGGCTCTTCAGAGTTCAAATGACCACAAAAAGTAAATGTTTTGAATGGATTCAGGACACCAATTCAGCCATGACAACACAACTGAAGACACTCATGAAAGACTTCTGGGATTGCTTCAGACAGTGGCAAGAATCATGGTGTGTGTTCAAAGTGAATGGGAATATTTTGACAGGGATTAATGCCATGGTACATTTTACTGTAGTAGATTTTGAAAAACTAAGCATTTACTGCATTTTTTATCACATGTTGTACACTAAGGTTGGAAAGAGTTTTCTTCAGGCCAGTCTCCAGATAAGAATGCACCTCAGCCAGTACATTGTCTGTCTGTAGCATTGCCAGGGTCTTAGTAGAGGACCCACATAAGCTGTGCCCAGATTCCTGGGCCACACAGACTTCAAGACAAGAATGTGCATTGGCATTTGACACTAAGTTTGTAAGTTTGTTATGCAGCAATAAATAATTCATAGCATCCACATTTACAATGCACCTATATCTCTTTAAAGAAAGAGTGGTAGGGACTTGAAAACTGAATTATTAGTACTTTGGCACTACAGATAATCATAGTAAAGAAAAATATGCTACACAACCTAATAGTTTATCATACAGGAAATGGTTATGTTTTACCAGCCTTTATAATATAGTTTCAAGATTTTAAAAATTATATTATTAATATAATAGAGAAAGCAATTAGATACTGGAAGAAAGTAATAGATGGAGCTCTAAAAACTCCTGGAAATAATATTGGATAAATACCTAGCATAATTCATTATGGAAAGAAATTTGCACTAGAATAAATTACAGGATTAGCAGTGGGAGGCAGGATCAAGGATGTTTACCCTGAGGTCACTTCCTCCTTCCCCTATTACAACTTCCTTTTTCCTTTCCCAGTTCCAATCAGGGCCTCGAGTGTCATCAATGCCCTCCCTAAGCACCACCCCAGTCAGAGGTTATAGGTATGTCCCATATCCCACGTTCCGGTCAGAGGAAGCCAAACTGCCCACGGTCATGGGCTCCTCTTCACGTCCTTGAAATAAAGTCTACTTTTTACTTTATATTTTGCTCTTTATCACACCGAAAACTCTAACAATTATGAATGAGATTATTGGTATTTTACCAGTGTAGACACTAAAGCAAATGCATCTAGCACAGGGGAACCTTCAAGCTCATAGCTTTTTATGTTCCTTGACCAAATAAGTGGCAGTAAAAAGTAAGAAAGAAAAACCTCCTGATCGCTGGAGGAATTTCTAATGCTTCCATCATCAGCCCCTCCGTTTCTTCTCTAGTGCTTTCTGTGGTAACTTCTGTGATTTGCCTTTTCTTTTCCTTTCACAATCTCCTTGCCCTTATTTCTCTCTCTCTCTCTCTCTCTCTCTCTCTCTCTCTCTCTCTCTCTCTCTCTCTCTCTCTCTCTCTCTCTCTCTCTGTCTCTCTCTGTCTCTCTCTGTGTCTCTCATTCTCTCTTTGTTTTTTGCTTATCATCTATAAAATCCATATATTGGGATACAACTTTACAACTTCTAAAAAAAGGTTAAAGAATTCATATTTAAAAATCTAATGTCAGGGTCTAGGCATATAGCTCAGAGCCATGAGTGCCTACCTGGCAGGCACATGGCCCTGAGTTTAATTCCTGGTTAAAAAAACAAACAAACAAACAAACAACTATAAAAAAATAATGTTAAATAATGTAGACTCAACATTCTCCAGATTCAGCACGAAAAAAACCCATTTTTTTGTTGCTAAACCTGCTCAAAGACAGAGGAAAATGACTTTATCCCCCCCCACCGCCCCACCCTGCTGTGACAAGTCCCTGGAAACATACTCTCTCTTCCTGGCTGTTACCCGTCCAAAATGCAGGACAGCGGTGCACGTTTATTTCAAGCTTAGCAGTTTTTGCCTTTTCCAAAACTCACTCCTGTCAATCTTGAGGCGAAGCTTCTTTCCTGAGGAAAGGTCTAGTTGATGATTTTCATTCTGCTTGACATCTCGATTCTCACCTTTTCCAGCCTTGCCCGTGTTTATAAGTGTCAGAATAAATTTCCAGCTCATTTTCCAAACTTCACACTGCACTTTGCACCTTCTACTTGGCATTATTATTTCTGTACCTATCTCACCCTTTGTTTTTGGAAGAAGGAATCTCATACTGCCTAGGCACATATTTTGCAGAGTAGCTCCGGAATGAATGACTGAGTGAATGAACATCTGTTGGAATTCAGACATTTTAATGACATTTAAACTAGTGTTCTTGGATTTGGGATTTTAAAGGAATTCTTGCCATGATGTGTCAATATCACAAGCATTGTTTATGTCATAAAACAGCATAAAAACAAAACGTGATTTATAAATAAAGTTTAAAATATGCAATTTCAAAGGACATAATGTCAGGATAAAAAGATTAGTACTTTCCCCAAGTGGGTTGATAACATTAAAATGCCTCATAAACTTCACCGTCACTGCTACTTTCCTTTAACAGCACATTTCATCAAATACCAGCAGTGTAGGTGTTTTAGAAATCGCTGAGCTAGTCTGATCTCTCACTCTCCAAAAGTGTTCTCTTTAAACACCCTGGGCAAGATCTACTCACTGTGCTCTGCAAAGTCTGAGTAGAAAAATGTGAGAAAGAGGATCACAGCAAATCTCCTTAAAAAATCTGCCTTCTAACTTTCCAATGCTTAGACAAAGACAGATGTGTAAAATTTTAAAAAGAGAACTTTTTATTGTGCATGGAAACATCTATTGAAACAAGATGCTATTGACAGCTGAGATTTCCCTGCATTCTTGGTGATTTCATCTTCCTAGAAACACCTGTGGGATGTTTTAGTCTAAGGGATTCATCTGGGGAGCGTATCTTTTGACTAAGAATGTAACAGCATAACCTACTCAGTGGGCATTTGGAATAAAATGTCAATGGCTTTGTGATAAGCAAGATGCTTTTAGATGCCTTGTGTACTTTAACAAGTCAATGTTAAAGGTAATGTGCATAGAACATGACACCTAGCATGTGGGAGGTCTTCAAAAAGCGGTATTCCTTCCTTAAGATAAAGGAAATAAACGTAAGTAGAAGGGAGACAAAAAAGAATTGTACTTATTACCCTTAAAAAAAGTGTAGCATTAGAACACTATCAGATTTACCCAAAGTTGCAATGTTTTTTTCTATTCTCAGGCAACTTTCTTCTAAATTCCTAAGAATCTCGAAAGATAAAAGAAGTCTGTAAAATGGGCCTTGCCTTTCACCTGTAAAATGGGCTATTGCTTTTTTGCCAAAAGCTTCCACACTACAAATTTACAAATTCCACCATTTCCACCCTCAAGGGCACATCAATGCCGCCAGGCCCCAGGCCTCTCCCAGTAGGAGCCTGTGGACTCCATTCTGAGTCTGTACTTCCTTCTGCCTAATAAATCCGCATAAGCCTCTCACTGATGTGTCCTGGAATTCTTCTCTAAAAGGAGCAGAGAACCTGCAGTGTAGGTATGGGTGAGTTGAGGTCTTCATCTCTGGGTGAGGAAACTTCCTTGGACCCCATTCAGTTTCAGTTTCATTCTATGATCTCATGTAGTGTACATGAAACGTTGTGAAGTAGCCCTTATTTTCTTCATTTTTGCACAAAAGGAAACAAGATGAGAATAAACAAACATTTTCCATCACAGAATGAGGTAAGATTTCACTTTAGTCTTTGGATTTTAGTTTTACTCACTTTTCCCTGGAAACAGTGGTTTCCTGATTTACAAATATCAATGCTTTATTTTCCTTATCCATAGAATTATAATTTTCTTATTTTTCCCCCCATGCATGAAAATCTCTCAATTTCAGATAATGTTAAAGTTTTTTCAGTAGCCCCTTAACAAAATGGTAGAGTATAAGAAAAAAACTCATAATGCAAAACGTCTTAGCTCTGGGGGAAAAAAGTAAAGAAGATTTACCAGCCAATCTCCCAACCTTTTCTTACCCTTTCCTCAGCTTTCATTTAATACATCTATAGTGAACATTATTATTTTCCACCATCCTTAGGTGCCAGGAATGAGGTCAGGTGATGAGGTCCCAGGCTTCCATGATTTCAGGTTGAGTAACAAGAATGATACCAGCCCAATTAACCAAATGCCAGGAAAGGCATGCAATGACATAGAAAGATGCACCCAGAAAGCAATTGGTTCATACAGGACAATTTTTACATTTGAAGTAACATCAGAGCACCTGGTCTTGGAAAGAAGAAGAAAAGGGACAAGAAAGGGCATCGAACAGCAGAAACAAGGAGAAGGGTGTGCTGAGCAAGTCCCACAAGCTTGAGCAGTGGCTGCCAGGAGGGACCGGGCTGGGAAGATGGGTGAGGTAGGCCTTCAATGCTAGCTGAGTTGGGACTCCACATTTGGAGGCCATCAAAAGATTTTAAGTAGACATGAGGTATAAAAACCACATTTTGTCCCTAAAAAGAAAGACCATTCTGGCGTTAGTGTGGAGAATGGATTTAAAAAGGGTGAGAGACTAGAAACTTGGAAGATCACTGAACAGCAGGCTTTCACAATAGCATCTTCCCTCCAGGATATAAACCCATCTACCTCCTGGTGAGGTTCAAATTAGGAATAAAAGGGTGAGTGCTTTTTTTCTTATGACAAACTGAAGATGAAAGTAGAGATGCCTCACTGCAACTAGTGCTTTAATTGAAAAGTTTCAAGGGGAAGACATTCTAAAGCCTGCAAGTAGTTTAAATTTGATTTTTCAGTCAGATAACTTGTTTTCTGGGACCTCTTGTAGTCAGACATCTTCATGGGCACTTGGAGAAAAATATTTAATAAATGGTATGTGAGGATGTCATGAAATTAATCCTTCATTTTGTAATATAAATAGTATTTCAAAGTGTGTCAGAGAATGATTGTTTTTAAATCGTAAAAAAAAAAAATCTTAGAATTTAAATTTAAAATTTTCAGTTTCAGTGGGAAAGCCTGATGGTTGCCTTTCTCCTACTTGATGACACTAAATTTTCTTGTATTTATTTTGCATCTGCCTCCCAGGCTAAATCACATAAAAACACCTACCTCAAATACCTAGGACTAATGGCTTAATTTGACAATTTGTAGATGGTATTCTTATATTACCCTTTAGGACCTTAATAATTAGTTTTTCTTTAGTGTGGTATTAAAGCATTAAAGGTCATAAATTCCATAGTCACCTGTATCCATTTATTGGTAATTTATTATAGAGCTTATCATAAAACTTTCCTTGACATATAGGCCTCTTCATAACTATAAATCTTTTTCAACTGTTTAGATAACTTATGCTTAAGTTCACGAAGAGACCTCTAGGAGCAAATATTTAAAACATCTATTTATTACACATTACGGGTACAGGATAGATAGCCATGTGAAGTCTCTGTGAAGTATTCATTTACATTCAGCGTATTTATCACTTCAAACTCTGATAAAGATAAATTTGTTTTCAAGAGGGAAAAATGTTAAATGTCAAGTGGCTGTTTTACTAAGTGCTTCGAAATGTCCAACTGAGTCAAGCCATCTTTCCAGTTAGAATACAATGCAAAAAAAAAAAAAAAGTTTCCGTTGAGATTAGATTTGTCACTAGTAACTTGATTGAGCTTAAAAAGTTTTCAAACTTAAAAGTCATCTTCAGACAGCAAATACATTATCTTCTTGGACTGAAAGTTTTTGCCTTCTGTCTCACTTGTGGGAATGATGTATCTTTAGAAGTGCAGTCACTGAGACCATTTATCTGAATGCTTAAATTTCTTTGCAACTCCCATATGTTTAAAAAGGAGAGGACAAAAATCAACATGCTGGAAAACCAATTTTTCCATTGACTAATTTGCAGAAAATCAAATTGTTTCCATTAACTTTGTCTAATACTATCGGTAGCCTCAATGTATGAGACGGTTGTAACCCACTCAGGGAGGTGCTTTTGTTCAAGCTTTTGTTTAGTTTTAGGTTTTCTACAGCCACAGTGTTTAGCCAAATCAGGCTATTACAGGTTTTACCATCCTCTGGCTTTGGGGAATAAAAATGTCTTATATATTTCAAATTACAAGTACGGTTGTACTGAATGTCTTATTAGCAAAGAGACATTTTTCTTTTCAACAGAATTTTAATTCAGCCTTCTCCCTTTTGTTAGCCAACAAATTAACCAATCCAGTGCAATATGAACATTTTACAGGTGATTTAAGCATTTTCAATGTTTCAATTACTCAGTGCACATGAATTTGACATTTAATGAAGTATATCAGCAAGTCCACTGCAAATGGCAAGAGTAAAAGGAATAGGGCAAAACTAAAACTCAGTGGCAATCACACTTTGTTAAACTTGAGCCACACAGTAAATTTACTTACTTAACTAATTTTTAAATTTTTTTATTTTAAAAAGCAAAACAAAAAAGGATGGAAATGATACAGAATTTCAAAAATAATAGGAAATTAATACTAGTTAATATATTGCATATTGTTATCATAGAAGTAGTTGTTCAGGCTATGAGATTTAGGCATGAAAAAAATGATCAAACAGTTGAACAATTAAAGCATAAACTCTTCTTTTGGATGAACTAACAGAGATTAGTAGTATAGTTATCTATCTATCTATATGCCTATAATTTTTTCCCTTCTTTCTTTTCTCCTTTCCCCATCCCAGTTGTTCTTTCTTCTTGAGCACTTTCTTTACCTTTCATTATCACAATACCTATTGTACATTTTGGATTTTATTACTCTTTCAGTTTTTTTTACACTAGGGAGACAATATGATATTTACAAATGTGAGTTTAATTTATTTAACTTATAAAAATGGTCTCTAGTTGTCTCCATTTACCTATAAAAGCCTCAAGATTATTCTTCTTTATAGCTGAGTAATATTCCATTGTATAAAAATACCACATCTTTTTTATCCATTCCACTGTTGATGGGCTTTTGGGTTTAGTTATTACAAATTGTGCTACTATAAACATAGTATCACTGTAGCATGATGCTTTCAATTTTTCTGGGAAAATACCCAGAAAGAGAATAGCTAGATTGAATTAGGACTTCCAATCCTAATTTTTTGAGGTATCTCCACACTGACTTCCACGGTGGTTGTACCAGTCTATACTCCCACCAATAGTGGAAGAGTGTCCCTTTCTACCCACAGCCTCACCAACATTTCTTATCAGTTGACTTCTTTATGGCAGCCATTCTTTCTGGAATGAGATGAATCTCAGTGTTGCTTTAATTTGCATTTCTCAAATGACAAATGATTTTGAATATTTCTTCATGTATTTATTTGCCATTTGTATCTCTTCACCTGAGAATTGTGTGTTCATCTCAGATGCCCATTTTTGGATTCGGTCTTTGAATTTGGGGAGCCTGGTGTCTTTCAACTCTTCATACATTTTAGATACAAGTCCTTTGTCTGAGGAACAGAGGGCTAAAATTCTTTTCTATTCTGTGGGTTTTCTTCACTCTGTTGGTGATTTCTTTTTAAGTGCAAAAACTTTTTAAAAGATGAGATCCCAGTTTTTGATTCTTTGATGTACTTCTCATGTGGTTTGCATTTTGTTCATAAACTCTTTGCCTAATCCTATGTCTTCAAGATTTTTACCTACCTTGTCTTCCAGTAGATTTAGTGTTTCTATTTTAATATTTGGATCTTTGATCCATTTTGACTTTAGTGCATGGTGATAGACATGGGTCTAGCGTCTGTCTCCGAATGAGGAAAGCCAATTTTTCCAGCACCATTTATTTAAGAGGCTATCATTCTTCCAGTGAACATATTTAGCCCCTTTGTCAAAGATGAAGTGGCTGAGTGTCTTTATAGTTGTGTCTGTATCTTCTACTCTGTTCCTTTGATCCTCAGGTCTGTTTTTTGTTTGTTTCTGTGTGTTTTATTTCATTTTGTTTGCCAGTACCATGCTGATTTTATCTCTGTAGCTTTGTAGTACAACTTCAAGTCAGGGATTGTGATGCCTCCTGCCTTGCCTTTGTTGCCCAGGATCGCCTTTGCTATTCTAGGTCTCTTCTGTTTCCAAATGAATTTTAGGATGTTTTCTCTAGATCTGTGAGGTATGTTAATGGTATTTTGATCAAGATTGCATTAAATCTACATAACAGTTTTGGGAGTATGGACATTTTTACTATGTTAGTTTTTCCTATTCAAGAGCAAGGGATGTCTTTCCATTTTCTGACATCCTCCTCAATCTCCTTTTATAGAATACTATCGTTTTTGGTGTATAGGTCTTTTACATCCTTTGTTAGATTGACTCCTAAATATTTCATTCTTTTGGATGCTATTGCACAAGGTGTTATTTCCATAATTTCTCTCTCTGTGAGTTTGTTTGTGTACAGGAATGCTGTTGATTTTTGAGTGCTGACTTTGTATCCAGCTACACTGGTGAATTTACTTATTAGCTCTAGTATAGTCTTTTGATGGAGTTTTTAGGGTCTTCTATGTAGAATATCATGCTATCTGAAGATAGTGATAATTTAACTTCTTCCTTTCCTATTCTTATTACTTTTATTTCTCTCTCTTGTCTAATTGCTCTGGCTAACATTTTCAGAACTCTATTGAATAGGGTTGGTGATAGTGGATGCCCTTTGCTTATTCCTGATATTAGTTTGAAAGTTTTGTTTTTGTCCATTTAATATGATGTTGACTATTGGTTTGTGATAGATGACTTTTATCAGATTGAGGTAGATATCATCTATTCTAATTTTCTGTAGGATTTCTTTTTAAATCGTGAATGAGTGGTGGATTTTGTCGAAAGCTTTTTCTGCATCTAGTGAGATGACTTTTGTCTTTGGCTATGTTAATATGGTGCATTACATTTATTGATTTGCATATATTGAACCATCCTTTCATTCCTAGGATAAATCTCACTTGATGTATAATTTTGATGATTTGCTGCATTCTACTTGTTAGTATTTTATTGGGAATTTTTGCATTGATACCTCATTAGGCAGATCAGCCTATAGTTCTCCTTTTTGTTTTGGGCTTTCTCTGGTTTTGGTATCAGAGTAATACTTACCTCCAGGAATGTGTTAGGGAAAATTGTTTCCCTTTCAATTTCATTAAAGAGTTTGAGGAATATTGGCATTAAATCTTCTCTAAATTTCTGGCAGAATCCAGTTGTGAATTCATTTGGACCTGGGCTTTTCTTTGTTGGTAAGCTTTTAATTACATTTTCAATTTCATTGATAGAGGGTTGTTCAAAATTTTTATATCTTCTTGATCTAGCTTTGGTAATTCATACATTCCTAGGAGTCTGTCCATTTCCTCTGTGTTTTTCAGCCTATGTGAGTAAAGATTTTCAAAGTAGGTATTTATGATCTGAATTTTCACAGGATCTGTAGTAATTTCACCCTTTTCATTCTTTTTGCATAAACTTGAGTTTTTTTCTTTTTTTCTTGGTCAGATTGGCTAGGGGTTTATTAATTTTGTTTATTCTTTCAAAGAACCAACTCTTCAATTCATTAATTCTTTGTATTATGCTCTTAGTCTTAATTGTATGAGTTTCTGCCCTGCTTTTTATAATTTCCTCCCTTCTCTGAGCTTTGGCCTTGACTTGCTCTTTTTTTTTTTCTAGAAGCTTGAGGTGCAACATTAGGTTATTTGTGCTCATTCTGTTTTCCTGATATGACAATTCATTGCTATGTGTTTCTCTCTGAAGGCTGCTTTCATTGCATCCCACAGGTTTTGGTATATTGTATCTGCATGTTCACTGACTTGTAGAAACTGTTTAATTTCTTCTTTAATTTCATCTGTAATCTTTTGATTGTTCAGGAGGGTGTTATTTAATTTCCATGTGTTTATATAAGTTTGGCAGTTTCTTTTGCCATTACTTTCCAATTTCAGTGCACTATGGTCCGATTCTATGCATGGGATAATTCCAATCCCTTTGCATTTATTTAAACATGTTCTATGGGCTATAATATACGGTCTTTTAGAGAATGTCCCATGTGCAACTGAAGAGAATGCATATTTTGATGTTGTTGGGTGGAACACTCTGTATACATCTAGTAAGTCCATTTGTTCACAGATTTGAGTTCTGTTATTTCTTTGCTGACTTTTGTCTAGTTGATCTATGTCTTTGTGACAATGGGATATTAAGGTCCCCTATTATAGTTGTGTTACTGCTTATTTGATTTTTCATGTCTACATGTATTTGTCTTATATAGTTAGGTGAATATATATATATTTATGATTGTGATCTCTTCCTGTTGAATTTTTACCCTTATAAATATGTAGTGACCTTCTTTATCTCTTTTGATCATTTTTGGTTTGAAGTTCATATTGTCTGCCAACAGATATCTACTCCTGATTTTTTCTGGGTTCCTGTTACATGGAATATTGTTTTCCACCCTTTGACTTTTACTCCATGAGTTTCCCTTCAAGTCAGATGTATTTCTTGTATGCAGTATATTGTTGGATCCTGTTTCTTGATCAATTCTGTTAATCTACTATTTTAATTGGTAAATTGAGATCATTTACATTGATGGTTATAACATATGTACAGGCTTAACTTTGTCATGCTATTTTCCTGTTGTTTCCTTGCTTTTCCAACTTGTTTAATTGCTTGTCCTGCCTGGTAGTTTCTTTTTATTGTTGTTCTGGGGATTGTAGTCATTTTTATCTCTTTCTAGTATATGTCTTTCAGTATTCTTTCTAGGATTGATTTGGTGACATGAATTTCTTCAACTTTTCTTTGTCATGGAAGTATCTTATTTCTCCACTAATTTTGAAGGAAAGTTTTGCATGGTACATCAATCTGGGTTGAAAGTTGTTTTCTTTAAGGGTTTGTAATTCTTCACTCCAAGCTTGTCTTGATTTGAGAGTTTATATTCAGAAGTCTGCTGTGATTCTAATGGTGTTTCCTTGATAGGTGAGTTATGTCTTTTCTTTAACAGCTGTTAGTATTCTGTTTTTATGCTAAATTTCTGGGATCTTGAATTTTACATGTCTGGATATAGATTTATTTTGATTATGACTGTTTGGAGTTCTATATGCCTCACTCTTCTGTATATCAGATTCTTTTCCTATGTTTAGGAAATTTTCTGCTATTACTTCTGAAAATATTTTTTATATCATTTGCGTTGACACCTGCATTTTCACTGACACCTATCAATCTTATACTGTTGTTCTTTGCATCATCTTGAAGCTGTTGAATTATTATTTCATGATCTCATTAATTTTAAAAGTTCTTTACATTTGTGATCACTAACTGCAATCATGTGTTCAAGGTCCAAAAGTCTATCTTCAGTTTCATTAAAGTGGTTTCACCATCTTTCAATAAAAATTTTAATTTCCTGGATATCTCTTTGAATTTTATACATTCTATTTCTTTCCTATATTGTTCATCTAAAGTTTCCATCATTTTCCCATACTCCTGTCCTTTTTTAAATCTATGTATCTATGTATTCTCTAGCTAGACTGAGCATCTCCTTTATTAAAGTTGCCATTTCTTTCTGTATCTGAGAGATTATTTCTAATCTGATTTCTCCTATAGCCTCATGGATTTGTTTCTTCATTTCATTTGCTAGCCAGTGGGATTGAACTCTCAACCTCATGCTTGCCAGGCAGGCACTTATGCAGCTGAGCTAAATCCCCAGCCCTGCATTTGCTATCTTTTCAGAAATTTCAGGTGTATGACTTTCAATGTCCTCTATTTTGATGTCTTCTGTACAACATTGTTCCTGATAGACTGGGCTTTTGAGATTATATTTTGCTTTTTTACTTTCTCATTTTCATCTCTTGGATTAATGTTTTGTTCTTTTCAATCCTGCTAGTCTCAACTGTCCATCATGTGTGTCTTAGGGTCCTACCATGTGGCTGATGTTTGCCCAATTGCTGGGTCCTACAATGTCGGAGAGGGACCAGTCACCTGAATTTGTCCTGCAGGGCCTGTTGGGTGACCAGCCTAGGAGTTTTGACGTAAGCCAACCCTTAGCTTCTATTGTTACTGTGACTTCAGGCTGTTCCAGGCTGCCAGATATACCTGTTTAGAGTGTGTGCCACAACTGGGACTCAATACTGTATCACTGGGGATCTTGTAGGCCTTTTCAGATTCCTCTGGGTGGGAAGAATTCTCATCAGCACTCACACCAACCCACCCTGGATTCTCTGTATGGAAGAAGGATTCTCCCACACTCTTGCCAAGGTCCTACAGCTGGGGGGAAAGGTTCTTTGAGGCTCCTGTTTACCCACTGAGGTCCTCTACTTGAGCAGGAAACTCACTACACTGTTGCCAGCCTGCGAAGGTCCTCTGTGTAGTGGGAAGGTTTGCTAAGGTTCCCACCAGCCCACTAAGGTGTTGCAGGTGGTAGAAATTATTGCTGACTGTCTGAAGTTATGGGCTGCTGAGGTTTTTCGGGTGGGGAGAAAGGGTGGTCAATGATCCTGTTGGCTGCTGAGGTCTTTCAGGTGTGAAGGAAGAGCAGCCAACGCTCCCTTCAGCTGCTGAAATTGTCAGGGTGCAGAGGAAGGGTGGCTGACCATCCTGTCTGCTGCTCTGGTCTTTCAGGCACAGGGGAAGAGACGCTGAGGCTCCTGTCTGCTGCTGAGGTCTTTCAGGTGTAGGGGAAGGACAGTCAAGCTATTTACTTATTTTTGTACTGGGTATTAAACTCAGGGCCTTTGGAATGAGCTACATTCCCAACCATTTTGTATTTTTTTTAATTTTGAGACAGGGTTTTGCTACATCACTAAATTGCCCAAGCTAGAAATCCTCCTGCCTCAATCTCCCAGAGTGTTGGGATTACGGGAATGTGCCAACATACCTGGCTGCTAAATCTTGCTTTCTTGATACCATGCTTTGTGTACAGCAGTGAAATGAAGATGCAGAGAAGGGATTAGGCTACACACTGTGAGTAGAATTTCAACTTTGAAATACTTTTGCCATAAATAAAGAATTATGCAAGAAAAAGTAAAATGGCTACAACTCCATAGAGAAATGTTAAAAGCGGCAGAAAACAAGATGCAAATATAGAATAACTAGAAAGATGTAAGACCCACCACATTGCAAATTAATAAAAATGAAGGTGAAATTCTTTGTGATTTAGAAAATTGCTGAGATAATCCTAAAAAATGTCCAAAAGTCCATCAAAGTATATAATTAGAAGTATTTAATTCAGTGTTTTTTAGATATTCACAGATGTCTCTAATTATCAACATAGTAAATTTCAGAACATTTTTAATCTCCTGTACAAGAAATCAAGGGCCCTTTAACTGCCAGTCTTCTATTGCCCCATCTTTCTCTTTTCAGCCCTACGTAACCACTGTATCTATAGATTTTCCTAATTTGGACTTTTATGTGAATGAAATTATATAATATGTGGTCTTTTGTGGTTTATTTCTTTCACTTAGCATGTTTTCAAGGTTCATCCATAGTTGGCCATGTTTCAGTATTTCATTCATTTTTCTGGCTTCTTTCCATTTTTCATTATATTTGTCTTTCTGCAGGCTAATACGAGATGCCTACATGATAGTATTTTGGCTTTAATTCTGCAATTGTCCTCCGTACTCCCTGGATCTAATGGTTTGGTGTCTGACACTGATGTAGTTAATATTGTTCCAAATATTTCTTGTTTCCTTTTGTCTTTTCCTTCCGGTATTCTTCTTTCACATTTTTCCACCTTCTATACTTGTCTCATAGTCCTTGGAGATTCTGCCCCATTGTTTCAGTCTTCTTTTGTTTTGCTTTTCACTTTTGGAAGTTTTTATTAACATATCCTCAAACTCCAAGATCCTTTCTTCCCCTGGGTCCAGTCTACTAGTCTGGCAAAGGCATTTTTTGTTTCTGATGCAATGTTTTGAACTCAAACATTTATTTTTATTCTTTGTCAGAATTTCCACCTCTCTGCATATTTTACCCGTTTGTTCTTGAGTGCCAGCTACTGTCTCCAGTCAGACTCATTTTGAATTCCTGGAATTCTAACACTCTCGCCATGTCTGACTCTGGCTCTAATGCTGGCTTACTTGGACTCTTCCAACTATGTTTATTGCCTCTAGGAGACTTGCAATGGTTTAGAAAGAGACAATGTACAGGGTAAAAGGAACTGAAGTAAACAGGACTCTGGGAGTGTGAGGCAAGGGATGGGGTCAGTTGAGGACACCGTAGTACTATGGCTGATCCTCAGGTTTTCAGTGAGCGCTGAACTTCACTTCTTAGCCTCCTTACTCTCATAGATGCCATAGAGGGGTGGGAGAAGACCCGCTTGACTAGCATTTTCCTTCACACAAATAGACGTGGCTGGGTAAAGAAGTTTCTCCTGAGGCCAGGGCTCGTTTAGAACAGAATACACACAATGTTTACAACACATTCCGCTGTTACTTCTCCCCCTGCCACGAGCACCAGTGTTTTTTTTCCTCTGTTAGAATCTGGGTAGAGCTCCTGGAGGTAGAACCCTAGGATGTGAGGCACCCTCATAAGACTGGGCCCCTGGAGTTTCTGTCTCACTTGTCACTCTCACCCCCGCAACTCAGTTCTGGGTCATTTCTGGCACAAGACTGATTCCTGTGGAGCTTTCTGCTCATGAGTCTCTACTCCCACTAAGTTCTGACTCTCTGCATGTGCCTGTCTTTCTCTCCAGTTTTGAGGACAGGAGTGTGTTCCATGGCCTCAGTTATCTCACAGAGCTAAGGGTTTGGTTTATTCAGCTTTTTACCTGTGAGGCAGATGTGATAGCTTCCATGCTTCTTGCATATCAGCAGGAACTGGAAGTTCCTTTGTTAGTTTTTATGGCTGAATGGTATGATATTTCAGTGCATGGTTAATGTACCATAATTTATTTATCTTTTTGTCAACAAATAAACAAAAGTTTTCTACCTCTTGACTATTTTAAATAATACTCTAAACATTTGTAAATAAATTTGTGCAGAAACATCTGTTTTCATTTCTCTTGAGTCTATATTAGAGTGGAATGGTGAGGTCATAAGGTCTCTCTACAGACTCGATCATTTAAGCAATTGTCAAACTGTTTTCCAAAGTGGCTGCACCATTTTACCTTCCTACCTACCAGTGGTGTAGGAAAGTTTCAATTTCTACACCTTTTCATTAACATTTGTTCCTATCAAACTTTTTGATTCTTAATATACTTTTAAGAAAATGTTTAACTGTAGTAAAATACAAACAACATAAACTTTACCATAGTAGCCATCTTAACGTGAGCTGTTTAATAGTGTTAAGCATATTCACACCGGTGCACAACCAGTCTTTCCATCTCGCAACTCTAAAACCCAGTCCATTCACTCATCAACAATTCTCCATTCCCCACGTCCCCAGCCCCAGGTAAACATCAGCTTCCTTCTGTTTCCATGAATTTGACTATTTCGGGGTAACTTAAGCAAGTGAAATCCTACAGTGCTAGGTTTTTGCTTCCTTTTGAGACTAACTTTTTTCCTAATTTCCTCAACATTCCCTCATGTTGCAGCATTTGCTAGTGTAGCCTTCCTTTTGAAAGACCAAATGGTGTTGTGTTTATTCACTTGTCCCTCAGTGTGCAGGGAGCTTTGCACCCATGTTTTGGCTACTGCAACAATGTTGCTACAGTTACCAGAATACAATGATCTCTTCAAGATTCCACTTTCAATTGTTGCAGGTACATGCCCAGAAGTGAAGTTGCTTGATCATATGATAATTCTATATTTTTTTAGTTTTATAAGGACTGGACATGCTGTTTTCTATGGCAGCTGTACCATTTAATATTCTCACCAGTAGTGCAAAAGGACTGTAGTTTCTGCACATTGGCAAAACTCATTATAGTCTCTTCATTTTGATAGCAGTCATTCTACTGGTTACTAAGTAGCATCTTTTTGTGGTCTGGGTTTGTAGTTTCTTAATGACTTTCAAGGTTGATCTCACTGTCATATTTTGAAATGTGTGATATTTTAACCACAAAAAAGTTTCAGTGGGACTATCAGGGACCTAGCTCCTATGCAGCTCAGAATCTCTGTTATAAGTGGCCTAATTTAACCAGGATGGTAATAGGCTTCCTTCAGGGGGTAAGACCATATTAACTCTGGGAACATTTAGAATTAAGTACAGATAGGATTGTGATCATTAAAATATAACTGCTAATATTTGAGACTTAAAAGGAAATTGTTTATATTTGTTATGTTACTAATTTTTTCTATTAAAATGAGGTAATTTCAATTGAAAATTATGAGTGATGGGATTTTTTTTTTTTAACTAGGGTGACCAACTTGTCCTGATTTGCTCAGGATCAATTTTAATAAAATCAGAACTCCTGCCTTCCAGACACCCTATGATGCAAGTTGGTCTATTTATTTATCTATGAGACAGGGTGTCGCTCTGAGGTTCAGGCTGGCCTTGAACTTACCATGCAGGCTGGCCTCGCCCTCACAGCAGTGATCCTCCTGCTTCAGCCCCTAGAGAGTAGGGATTACAGATGTGCACCACGGCATTCAGCTTTGTCACTTTATTGACACTTCAGATTTTAAACTGAGATCTTACTAACTGGGATCTGCATAACATCGAACCATTTAAGATAACTTTAATATCACTGAGTCTTTAAGTTTATATGCCAGGTATATTAAAGCTACATAAATTTATACTATGGTTTCTATAATCTAATTCACTAAAACACTTGAAATAAAAATAGAGTATATTAAGTTTACAAGCAAAGTTTAAATGTTTGAAGGTATTAACTAATGAAGCCAAACATTAATTACCAAAAGCCTTAATAAAAGAAAGTATTAACAGTCACTATCTTTTTAACCAGTTAATTTTATGGGTACATTATTGATATACATAATGATCACGTTCATCATAGGTAAATTGTACCTATACACAGCATATCTTGATTCTTCTTTTTTGTTCTTCTCATTTCCCTTCCCTTTAACACTTCTTCCCATCCTTTTGCCTATGGATGACTAAAATTTATCCTACCTTTTGGTAGAGTGGTACCCCATTGTGTATAAATAGCTCATTTTCTTTAGTCATTATTTAGTCTTTAGTAACCAGGATGGACATATAGGTCATTTCCAAGATTTAGCTGTTATGAATTAGGAAGTTATACTTCCACCAACAAAGTAGAAGGGCTCCTTCTCTTCCACACCCTGTAGCCTTAGTGGCATTTGTTATTTCGTTCCTTGATGCCATCCTTTCTGGGTCAGGTGGAATGTCAGTGTTGTTTTAATTTGCATTTCTCTAATAGCCATTTGCTGTCCTAAAAGAGATCTGTGAACTGAATTTAGAGATAGATAATCTGTAATTTTAAAAAAGACTCATTTTATTTTGGATTGCCACAACCCTGACTTAAGTTTAAGGTCTTCCTTTATCCCCTGCTTTTTAAACCAAAGATAAACTGAGAAACAGCATTTTGGGTGTAGTATCTAAGTGACAGTGAAAACTGAATCAATTCTATAGTTCAAGATGTTCAAAATACTTCTACTTAGGGAGTTTCAAAAGGAGTCAGATTATCCTGGTAACAAGCGACTATTAACAGTTGTCAAACAACTCAACAGAACACATCAGTTATCATAACTGTGCACATATTTGGGATGAAAACACATTTTTTGAGATTCTCAAGGTCAATCTCAACTGGCTTTTTGCTGTCAGTGTTTCAAAGAGACAGCTCATCTCAGCCATGAAGGCACAAACATTTACCAACATTTCAGCTGAAAAATGCACTCAGAACTTGTCTGCTTTTCATGGAGTGTTCCCTCTACAACAGGACTACAGACAAATAGGATCAATGCCCATTCTAATAATGTGCAGTGATCACAGCAGCTTACTCTTTTTAATTGCATGCATGTTAACTTGACTTAAAACGAAACACCCTTTTAAGACTCACAATGACTATTTTATTTACTTCATGTCTCTGACAAAAATTATCTTTGGAAATACGGCTCTTCTGCAAGTTAAACCAATGCAGTAATTTCAGCAGAAAGTTTAAGATAATGTGATGTCTTAAGAAACGGGGTGGTAGGCAGCAATATTTATAGGCATTCAGATCCATGCAAGCTATTTTCAGACTGTACAAAGGCTTCAGACCAAGTCTGCAGCCGGTTATCCTGTCACACAGAGCTCATTTTGAATTCATATTTGAGTATCACAATCAGAGGGACCAGTGACAATTGCTTTTTAGCTGTTCCTCTTTCTTCCACACCTATCTCTGCAGTCTGCTGTATCCCACCTCTGATTCATAGCTACTGGTCTATTTAGACGGAGAAGCAAGAGAAAGACAGCATAGTGCCTCTCCTGCAACCTGTGACACTGCTTGCAGTTTTCTGTTGCAGTAACACAGAGTAACCTGAACAGCTCACAGGCTGCTGTAAACTGCCACTCAGTTACCATGGAACAGGCTAATGGATAATCTAGAAGACCAAAACACAAAAACCTCAAATCATCTTTATTTATTACTGCTCAAATTGAACCTTTAGTATTAAATACTTCTAGAAAACCAGTATAGTACTCTAAAAACCATCTTTCTGATTATGGTTATGATGGACATGTCATTACATTAAAGACAAATTGAACCTTCTAATTCATTCTTAGTTTAAACATATCACGGTTAAAGGCAAAAGGCTACATTAATAAAATGAAGGCATTTTATCAATGCAAGACAGAAATATTTTTGAAAACTTTTCTATATAGCTTATTATAATAAAAGACAGATTTTACAAATGGTTAATATTTGTTTTTAAAAAGAACAATTTCTTGAATCACAGTTTTAAAACATTAGCAATTGTTAGTGGTTTCAAACAGGCTCCCTTTCACTGAGGAACTGCAATCTTTCAGTTCACGGGACCTCCTTGATCTTAGTCTGAATGAATTGTTTAGTTTTATTTGGTGCCACAAGGACTCCTCAAAACTTATCAGAAGCCTCAGCTCAATACAGAAGAAAGAGAGGCTCAGACATGTCAATAGAATACTGTTAATGTTTTCCACGTTTATGATTCTAGGGTCAAAGTCAGACCTCTTATTGTATTAATAATAGCAAAGCAAAAATAAGCTTTGTAGTTGTGAATTCATGGTCTTAAAGAATAATTTCCCTATGTTTTTATTAATTCAAGCCATCCATCGAACCACTCAGAGTCTCGATTATATATTCCAATGATATATTGCATGCTGTACCTTTAACTTTAGAAGATTATAGGGTGGCTATGCACGTGATTCTTCACAGTCATCAATGTAGGATCGTTCCTTTGTTCAAAAGTTATGTCAATGTAAAACACTAAGATACATATTGATTAAAATAACATTTAGGACTTAGTAGTGAACTCACTAAAAATCAGCTCTCCTGTACTCATTCAGCACAGTTCCTGTGTTGTGCATTACAAAGCACCCCCGAGCACTCGGAATTCTCTCACTATCTGATTTGTAGGCCAACAATTGCCAAGATATTAAAAGAGTAGCACCAAGAAAACCCTGTGTGAGGCCCCAAGGAAACCCCGTGTATACTGAGTGTGTGTTCCATTCAGCACTGATGCAAAGCCATTAGTCTTTTCCAAGAAGCTTTTGCTTGAACAAAGCTTTCATTTGGAGGAAGCCGATGTGACATTGATGTGATGGGCCGGGAATATCTTGCCTCCTTCCTCCATTTGACGGATGAGTTATAAGGCACATGGAGATTAAGAGTTTAAGTTCATCTCATGATAAATCTCTCCTAAAGGTAGGAGAATGTATCTGGTTCTGTACCTCTATTTACAAGGTCATACATTTGATTTGAAAGGAAGCAAAGGAACATTGTGCTTCTGTGTTTGCCAAATTACATTCTAGGGATATCAACTGGTACACTGTGGTCAAATAAGTGTGGGGATACTGCGTTAAAGCCACCTGAAGCTTTCGCTTCTCTGGGTCTCAGCAGCAGGAGACTGGCTGGCAGGAGTATGTACCTTCAGACCCATTAGCATTTGATTCCTCATTCTGCCCTGATGAGTTGTATGATCATAGAAAAGGCACATAATACTGCTATAGCTCAGTTTCCTCATCTGCAATATGAACCCAGCAGGAGGGCACATAATGGTGGTTGTGAGAATGACTTATACTGATGTATGTGAAATCCTAAGAACAGAGTGTGACACAAAATGAGCACCTTGGCTGAGTACTGTACATCTGTAATCACGAGACTCTGGAGAGTTGAGGCATTAGGATTACAAGCTTGAGCCTCGACTGGACACTTTAGTGTCTTAGCAACAGCCTGTCTCAAAACAAAAAGTAGAAAAAGGACTGGGATATAGCTCAGTACAGACTCTGGGTTCAATCCTTGGTACCATGCACACATATACATACAAACATGCATACATACACACACGAACATAAAAGAATATCTTATATGTTCATGTTATTATTATGATTAAGTTTTAGAAAGGTGATAAAATAGCCTTTCCCAAACATGTTCATTGATTGATTGATTGATTTTCTTCTGTCTAGTTGAGATGGCCTGGTGTGAGATAATGGTAAAATGGAGAAAAACATTTCATCTTCATTTGTTTGGCTTATGTATTTATTACTGTTGGTTAGATAGATTAGGTATTTATGAGTTTACTCCTTGCTAGTTTTAAAGAATCAGAACACATTTGAGGGATATTTCCTAAAAAGGCTGAAAGATTACATTGCTTATCAGTTAATTCCTGTGAGTTTCCCTAAAGTTCTCTCTCTCCCTCTTTCTCTCTCTCTCTCTGACATTTTGAGAACTGTAGTGCCCAGATACACTACTTGCCCTTACTCACTTATCTATTTATTTATTCTCCAGGTTTTGTGTGAACATCACTGTGTGCTGGGGATTGTTCTAGCACGGCAGACCCAGCAGTGAGTGAAACGGACAAGTTATTGGCTCTTAGGAGCCAAATGATGAACCCAATAATGAAGTCACAATGAAGCTACTGACAAAAGAAAATGAAGAAATAGCAAGATTCAGGTCACTATGCTTCAGTATGTTTCACATTATCATATTATACAAAGCAGTGTTTATAAAATAAAGAGAATTATAGTGCACTTCATCTCTTTTTTTGGAAGTGACCAATTTGCTACTTTCATTTTCAAAACTTAGCATATGATTATGATGTATAATAATGTAAATCACCTTGGTGAATTAGCATGTATCTATCTACCGTCTTGACTATGGTTACTCCTCCCCTCCCCGCCCTGCCCTCCTCTTTCTCCTCCCCAGTTGCCCTACCAGCTCCACAATCTCTCAGTCACTTTTTAAAATAATCTCAAGTGAAACCATTCAGGGTTGAAGGGGCTCCTATGGGCCTTCCCATCATCCCTACCTGCTCCACCCTACACCACGGCTGTCAGGTGCCAGACTTAATTAGACTTAATTGGCTGCCCTCTTTCAGCCAAAATAAAGATGTTCCTTCTTTCTCTCACAGCATTTCTTCAGGGTAAACCTCAGACACATAGTTTGTATTTTAACTAGTTTTTTTTTTTTACTTTGAGGAATATGTAAAACAGTCTATCAACTTTGAAAACTTAAATCAAATCAGAAGGAGACTCTTGTTTTTTTTTTTTTTTTAATTTAAAGATATGCAGCCAGATGTGTCTCTTTCTCAGACTGGAACCAAGCACTAATGTAAGACAAATGAGATGGCTACGATTTATCTCAATTTTTTTTTTTTTGATTCATGACATCTAATCTTAGTACATGGTAACATTGAATAGTTGTTTTATTTTAAATATAAAAGTGACACTTAATTGGACTGGTCACTGGAATTTGAAATAATTTTAAGATATAAAAATTATGAACTTACAAATATTTAGGACCAAGTCCACAATTTAATAAACCAGAAAGTACATTTTTCTAATATTTCAATTTGCACTTGCTTCTTTAGACTATATTATCTGATATCTTTGCAAAATACAGTTCTCAAAATCATTAAATTTTATAGCTAAAGGGGCTGGAAGATTTCCCTCACTGGTCCTACTTCTTTTATAAATGTGCATACTGAGGATCACAGTGAGTGGTTGTTTTTTGATTGGGTTTGAAGTTTTCATGAGCATAAAAGTCTTTAAGGATTAATTTAAGAAGGATCCTTGCATTTTACAAAAACCTTCCATATTCTGCATTCAATCCTTAGCATTGGTTAGTTCACTAAGTAGAAATCAAACAGTAAGTTTGAAAACATCAGGTAGGTTTTCTTTTGTTTTTCCAGTATTGGGAATTGAACCCAGGACCTCAACATGCTAGGCAATTGCCCCACCACTGAGCTATATCACAGTCCTTTAGTAGGTTTTAAAACTTCAAAACTACTTTTTTAAAAAAAATACAGCTTAAGTCTAATATTCATTTTTAAAAGGAATAAAAACTAAAACAGTTTCACTTTTTATTGTGCAGCCACTTTTCTAGATGAAATAGAACTCATGGATATAAGTATACCCATTTTTATTTTTCGGCATTCGTATTTGGGAAGTGCCACATTTCTCAGTCTAGCCAGAACTCCCCGTGTACACAGATTAGGGGAAACCGGGGCCCGAGCAGTTGCCAGTGGTAGAAAGCAGTTTCGAATTTTCTTGTTAACAGGTGTAGCTGCTTTCCCAGTCTAATTAAAAAGTTCATCCAATTGATTTTGATGAATGTGATTTTAAAACGTCTTAACTCCACTTTTAAAATACAATGCACATCTCCAACATTTTGGTGACCCCATATCGTTCTCGTGCAACTTCAAAAGGAATGGGAGGTTGGGTGGGAAGGATGTGGGAGTCCTGTTCTCCACTGTGGAGTGAGGATTTTTTTTTTTTAATCAACTACTCACTTTCCCTGGAGTATGTCAATGGGTGTTACTTGGATTTCTTGAAACAAAAGTTATATGTAATCTCTCGATGGCTGCAAGGAAAAAGTTTGAAGGACGAAATCTGACTGTAGGAGGAGATGCTGGAATAACTCAAGGCAGAGGGAGCAGCAGACTAGAAGTGTAACACCTTGCTAGGAAAGGCGGTATTGTCTAGCTGAGCACCATTGACTGGGACCGCGCCACCTTCAGTGCTTGAGTCTTCTGCCTTTTTAAAAAATCGTTTCTGGTAAATATTTCTTCTTTTGGATACTTTATTGAATCGAAAGTAGACAGTAAGTGTAAACGCATTAAGTAGGTTTGGTTTTGATTTTCCAGTGTGAAGGATTGAACCCAGGACCTCAGCATGTTAGGCAAGTGCTCAGTCACTGATACTTCAAAGCAGTGCTTTCTACAGTGAATTGATTTTAGGTGGCAAATCTTAAGTAGCAAAATATATTATGTTTCAAAACTGTTTTATATTACTTGTGAATATGAAGACAGAAATACACAACTGTTACATACTCACATATTATAATTACAAACTTATAAATGCATCTTTAAAATAAATATATAAAAATACAATTGGCCCTCCATATCCTTAGGTTCAATATAGTTCAACAAAATTTACCTTACAGTAGGTATTATAAATAATATATGGATGATTTAAAGTATACGGGAGCATGTGCATAAGTTAAGTGCAAACGCAAGGCCCTTTTATATGAAGGATTTGAGCATCCTCAGGTTTTAGCAGCCACAAGAGGTGAGTGTGTTGGAAACAATGTCCCAGCGTCACCAAAGGACAGCTGTTCATATATATAACCAGCTCATCTGTGTATAGTAGTGAAGGAAACTGCCCCTCAGCAAGATCATAAAGGTTATTTTTTTCCTTTTTCAACATTCAAATTTGGAAATTAAGATTAAATAACTAACAGGATTGTGACACTTGCATGTGTCAAAACTCCTGACTCTCAATATGTGAATGACAAATTTAGCAAATACATTTCTACAAAGAGTTTCTGTTTGTGTGACTCTGTTTTATCTTTTTAAACCTCAACATTGAAAGAGTATATTATGATGTAGTTCTAAAACATACCTGGAAGTTTGGAAAGTGGTTGGATTATCGAGATGATCTATTCCTGAGTTCAATAGCTGAATGTCTTGTTAGGAGTAGGGACAGATGGAGTTGAGTCCCTGAGGGTGTCACGCAGAAGGGTACATTCTTGGCCCTGGTTCCTCCCTTCTCTCTTTGCTTCCTGGCCACACGTGGTGAATAGTTTTCCTCCACCGTACTGTTCTACCATGCCGTGACTGCGTGGGAGGCAGCTGAACATGGACTGAATCTGCTAAAACTGTGAGCCAAAATAAATCTTAACTCCTTCAAATTTTGGATGATGTTTTCCCCAGAAATGGGAAAGTGGCTAAAATATGGAGTCATCTTGAAGAATAAATAGTATATTCTAGTCAGGACTGACTTTTTCAAAATGTGTGTACTACCCGCTCACCCAGCTTTTCAAACCTCCTGGCAAGTCTTCACTCTCAGCTCCGTTTATGACTCGTGCGGAGGTAGAATAATAAGTGAAGACCGACTAGCCCCAGTCCTACTTCACTCAGTTGCAAGGAAGGGAAGGAAAAAAACTAATCACAACAGAGCACACCATCGGCACACACTCAGATTGCCTGGTGAAATGACTACAGAAAAGAATAATATGTTGTGCATTTCCAAAGGCTAGCAGAAAGGATTAGGAATGTTTTCATATAAATAAATGATAAATATTTGAATAAACAGATGTATTTAACCTGATTTGAGCAGTACCCAACATATTCATGTGCCAAAACATTACATGGTGCACCATTAATATGCCCAATTTTGTGTTTTTATATTCTGGTTAAAAATAAATTTTAAAATATCATTCACTAATAAAAAGAAACACATTTCTGTTCAGTTGACTAATTCTGTAGTCTTACATTTTTTGGACAAGGCAGGTATATTTTATACTATGTTGCAGTCTAGGATACTTCAAGGAAGCAAAGGTCTTTTATGAAATGTCCTCAAAATGAAGCAGGTTTGTCTGTCAGGGGAACAAAACCCTCCTGGGCATTTCCGAATGTTCTATGCAAGACTGAGATGGGTCCAAAAGGGTCTTGAAGAACGTGATAGTCCTAGTGTCAGGGGCTCCTTTATTACCCTGGGAACTACCAACCGACTGTTAAAATAAAATCAGAAAGTTCTTTCCTTCTCTGCTGTCCTCTGCTCCAAATCTCCAAAGCATTTGTTTTGTAAAACTCTAAGTGGAAACACATTTTGGTGCCATAATTTCAAACAAATCGTCTCTTTTTGAACTTTGCAGCCTTGAAGCATTAACACAATAGCATATCAAGTTCACAAAATTTCAGATAAACCACGTTCAAGCTATAAAAATGACTAAAAAAAAAATCTTTAATTTTTCCCACATCTCATTTCCTTTTCCCACACTGCTCTAAGAAGGCTCAGCTTTGCTATCTCTTTGGGAAGGGGGCCTGCTGCAAATATGGAGCCTGTTTCATGCAGGCTGAATATATTCACCACTGTTAGTCACTTTCGATTCTGACAGGCATTGTGACCATGTTTACCATTTTTGTGAAGCACAGAGTAGGCATTAGTGACTAACTAAACATTCAAAGAAATACATACTTGGGTTAAAATTGTACTGCATTAATGATTATTCATAGAAGAATTGCCCTACCAACCTGTTTTCCCAATTTGCTCCAAGGTAGAAAAAAAGTGATACAGATGTAAAAGTATCACTGCTCTGGGTCCTGCATTTTGCCTAAACTAGAGAGTTTAAAACAAATACCACCATATTGCTTTTTAAAAGTCAAAACATTTAACTTATCCATTGAAAATTTAAGCTTTCATTTATTTTTTGGATAGATATCATTGTCTTTAATTTACATGTTCAAACAGTACTGAAATAAATAACCTGTGTAAAAGAGCAAGATGAAAAAGATGACCTGAAATTAGCCCAGAGTAATTGCAAAGAGGGTGAAAATACTCTCTTTACAATAATGTACCAAAAGTTTTATTATCATACACATAATTTATAGATGTATCATAGCAGTCTAAATTTTAAGAAAATATGGGCATTCTTTAGGGCAAAGCTTGAGGAAGAAAAAAAAACTGATTTATTCTGTTTTCCTAGCGTTGCTAGCTTCCAGGTGTTCACCTTTTGATCCGGCTACAGGCAATGATTTTCTGAAGTGGTTTCTGATGGTGTCTGACATCATTTATAGTACTCTTGAACAATCTTGTAATGTGCTAAACTACACCAAATTAAGTGAGTTAGTGGCCCAAAAAGAGTCCAGTATGCCCATGGGTATCACGAGTGTTTTGCTACTTACTGCCACTTGTCTTCATGGCTCAGCGGGAAGAAATGAAGGATTTAGGTTCTCTAAGGCCCCAAGAGGTAGATTTGGTGGAGAGTTAAAACAGATCTATGATGGTCATAAATGGATCCTACATTCTGAAGCACGGGAAGTTTACAAACCATCCTTATAAAGTAGGTCCTTCTTAGTGATTCATGTATGTATTCATTCATTCATCAAATATCTATTGAAATTCTACCCCCTGTAACATATGTCCAAGCATGTTGCATGGGAAATATAGATGAAAGAGATCCTAATCTCGAGCCAGAGGAGTTTATTATAGTCGGTGAGAGACATGACATATAGAACTGAATGAGCTTGAAGGCAGAGTAATGTGCACACATATAAAATAATATCACATGTAAGTTCAGAGGAGGGAGAGAGTCCCTCCAGCTGGGATGATCAAGAAAATATTTATTCATACATCCACTGATTTAACATATTGTGGTGAATTGATAGCTGGTGGTTAACTTGTAATACCAGCCGAAATGAATCAGCGTAGTGTGAATATGGATGGCCCATCTGAGGACTGTTACCAAGATAAAAGGGAGAACAGGAAAGGAAGAGTTTAGTATTGTTGGTTCTCCATGGTGGTTGGTTCTCCTGTTGCCATTGGTTCTCTTGTTGTCATTGGGACTCCTGGAGGAGCTTGTCAAGTTTATTTCCTGATATGAACTTGGCAGTTATCATCAGAGGAGGTTGAGACCTTGTTGTTGCTGAGAATGACTGTGGTACTTTTCGGGAGAGCCCTGGTCCTTATTTTGAGTGTTGCTGCTTGTTGGCTCTAGAACAGAACCCTCAGCTAGCCTGCTGGGACAGATCCTTCAACCCACTGGCACAGACTTTCTAGCTTCCACCACTGACCTTTGGGCCTTTCCAGCACAGATCCATGAAACTGACTTGCATGACATATTATTTTGGGCTCTGGACCTCCAGTTGGACTCATTGGAGGCATTGTTATGGGCTCTAGGTCTCCAGCTGAACTCATGCAGGATATTTCCATGGGACCCAGGCTCCAGGATGGATTCTCTAGGTCTTTAGTGTGTGTAAAGATTTTCTGCACTAGCCTTGTTTTTGACTCCTTTGGTAACCATTATAAACAATACTCTAAATTTTGTGTCCTGTATTGTCTTGTTCTCCTTGCAGACCCCAAACTGCAACACACATATACATAGCAGCTACAGTCAGTACTGATTAGACAACAGTGAATAGGACACAGGTGAAATTTACATATCTGCTCATTCAACCAATGTATCTTAAGAGTCTATTGCATCCCACGCATTGTTCCAGACTGTGGGGTTTGATGACAAGTCGAAGTTCATATTTTAGTATCATCAATAAACAAGTGAATATACACTAAAGTAATTTCAGGCAATTAGTTCTATGAAGGATGTAAATTAGATTAATGAGTAGATGATAAAAAACACATGTCATTTTAGACAGACTGGCCAGGAACAGGTTCTGGAAAAGAGAAATCTAAAGCAGGAAAGAAGTTGGCCATGGAACATCCTGGTTGAAGAGATTTTCAGAAGAGGACACAGTAAACACAGAGCATGGAGATAAAGGACTTTAGCAGGAGCATTTGAGACGCTGCAGTGGCTGCAACAGGGTGACAAGGCAGAGAGTGCTGAGGATGAGCAGTAGCAGGGCAAAATCACTTGGGACACTGAATCTAAGGGCTTCGAAAGTCACTGGGTTTCCATTAGGAAAGACACAGGATCTGAATTTAAGACTTGTCAAGTGGTTTGTGAGAGGAAGGAAAAGGGAAGCAAACTGAGAGGAAATGTTGGCAACAGTTTGAATACAGGTAACGGTGGATTTGATGAGCAAATTTTACTCAATTATAAGCAATTTAAAAAAAATAAAGAAGACAAATGAGCAGGATGGAAAATGGGTGAAAAAAAAGAAGACCTTGGAGAACTCCTGTGGTTTTAAATCTAAAAACCTGGGTGCTTTTAGCATACTTGGTGGAGGACTAATATGGGAAGAAAATGGTTTGGGAAAACAAATCAGGAATTCTGTTTGAGAATTAGCTTAGTTTCCTAATACTGCCATAGCATATTACTGTAAAGTTGGCACTTTCTCTCATAGTTCCAGAGACTAGAAATCATTACCAAGATATTGGTTGACTGAATACCAGATAACCAGTAGAAAGCAAAAAGGAGAGAGTTTGCTGAACATATAGAACAAAAGGAGTCACTGATAGGTTTTGTAGGACAGAGATTCAAATAAATTTGCATTTCAGAAACATCACTCTGGCCAATGACTAGTGAATGAGAGACTGAAGCCACATAGCTTGGTGAGAAATGCTCCAATCCAGGTGATCCCTGGTGGTTACTTATACTGAGAAGCAGGTGCCAGAAAAGGGGGACATTACTGTTATTCAACAGGTAGGTTCCAGGAATACTAGCCATTCAAAAATATACGGCTCTGCTACCTCTGTAACTATGTCAGCACATGCTGGCCAAATGACATCTGCTTGTGCACTTGGCAAGGACTGGACAAATCCTGGAGCAATTTAGTGGCTACAGTTGACAAGATTTGCTCATTGATTGTATGAGAAAAATGAAAAATGGAGGTCACAGATATTATTGGTGGATGAATGGTGTATTAGTTATTTTCCTATTGCTGAGATACAATATACAGCACCCATAGTTTAAAAGAGGAGAGGTTTAATTTGACTCATGATTTTAGTGGGTTCAGTCCATAGTTGGCTAGTTTAAATCAGGAATGGCATAGCGGAAAGGCACGGCAGAGGAAAGCTGCTCAACCTGCGGCACCCAGGGAGCAGACAGTAAGAGAAAAGGAGGAGCCATGGACAAGAAGATATCCTTTTGAGTCATGGCACCAGTGCCATACCCTTCAAACCAGGTTCCGTCTCCTGACAGAATATGAATTATTGAACTCATCCAATCATCTTCAAAATATATGAAACTTTTGGGCATGTTTTAGATTGAAGCTGTGGCATATGATGATGTGAATTAGGAAGGTCCCGATCTTGGCAGGAAGAATATATTTGAGGAGTGAGAGTGGGCAAAGTTCCAAGTTCAATCTGGATCAAGGTGCATTTGAAGGTCATTTGAGACACACAAGTGCAGACATCACTAGGTCACGGTAAGGGCTAGAATATGAATTGGGAGTCACTGACATAGAATTGGGTATAAAAGCCAGGGCAGAGGCTAACAAGAAACTAGAATCAGGTTTTTTGTTTTGTTTTGTTTTGTTTGTACCGGGAATCGAACTCACGACCTTGCGCTTACCAAGAAAGCGCTTAGAACCGCTGAGCTAAATCCCCAGCCCTCAGAGTCAGTATTAAAGAGTGAAGATGGAAACACCAGTCACTGAGGTAGGAAAAGGAAGTAAATCCTTTAAAGAAGAGAAAAGGGGCCATACAGAAAGAATACAAGCAGGAGAAGCTAATGGGAGAAATCAGGTCAGGAAGAAAGTAATGGTCAAACAGAGCCTGTACTGCTAAAAAGTCCAAAAAAAGAGAAAAGCATTCTTTTGCCTGAGCAGCAAATGGGGTCACTGGTGATTTGACAGTATTTTTATTGTAGTGATGGAAACAGAAGTCAGATAGCAAAGAGGTTACAGAAAAGTAACAGAGTTAGTGAAGGCAGAAACTTTTAAAGGAAAGGGGAACGGAGAAGAAAATTGTGTCTGCAAGGGAATGTGGAACCGGTGAAGAACTAAGCATGTTGAAATTCTCCCTGCACTTGTTCATCCTATACCTCTTACATGAAAGTTGGGAAACTGCTTTCCTAGTGGCTTCATGATGGGAAAAATTCAACAGAGAATGAGATACTTAATATTTAGGAGGACAAATGAATAAGGAAGTGGCTGACGACCCTGAGAAGCTGGAAGAGGACAGGATAACCCTTAGACAAGAAGAGGATTGCCTCCTCCCCTGTGACTGGAAGAGCAATTCTAAGGATGACTGCCAAAGTGGATTTGAAGGTTACATGGCAGAGGTTGAGAGGGTTGCTTTCTCATGGTTTATATTTTCATAGCCATATGGAGGAGGAGTGAGTCTAGGCAGATGAATCAGTCTTTGGCCCCAGCTGCTCTTGTCAAGGTCACCATGACCTCCAGTGTGGCTGATGGTCAATTCTCAGCTCTCTTCTTACTGATTTGTAGCATGAGATACAGTTGATCATTTACTGTTCTTCCAAATACTGTCTTTTCTAGTTATATCAGATAGATTTTGTGTGTTACATAAGTTTATTTTAGCCCGACTTACTCCAACCATTGCTCTTGGGAACATTTGTATGAGCATTTCAATCAAGCTTGGGCATGTACAATCTGACCATGTTTTATTTTTGTTGCTTTTTGCCTTGGGCTTTTCTGACATGATGGAATGGGACACCCAGGAGAAACAAGGTGGAACCAACTCACTCAAGTTTCAGAAATGTGGAGAAGTAAATATTCCTTGGAGCAATCCTTTACTAGCCAGGGGTAGGAGCCAATGGCTGAATGTTTTTTCCATTATCTCCTAAGTGGATGTTTGGAGACTCGTTTCAATAAACCTTTTATGAAAGTCCTACAGGATTGAGTCATCCATATGACTTTTCCCTTCTTCTGTTTTACTGTCCTTGTCTTTTATTCCTGCTTCCTAGGACACAGTCGAAAATAGGTGACCTACACATTGGCCTTTGTTTTGGTCTTTTCTCGAGGGAAAGCCATGATAAGATCCCTGATATTTGGCAGATCCTTAAATGAACTGGAATATACAGTCTAAACAGTTCTTTGGTAGCTGTCACATTACAGGCAGATCCTGGATCTAATTTTCAGCAATCTCTCTGCAGTTCCAAAAGACACAGGGCTATATTATGTATCAGAGAGTCCCACAGGGCTTCAGTTGACCTTAGCTTGTGTTGTTGCCTGCATTTCAAGATTTCTAGAGGGAGTTAACAAAGACCAAGGCACTCTTCAACCCATTTTACTGGTTTCTCCATATCATGCAAGTGCCAATGACGTATTTCATACGTGCTTTTACCACTTGCAGTGGGATCCTTACTGAATATGGTTAACTATTTCTTCAAATCCCACCCTGAGGTCAGCTGTCTTAGCTTGTGTTCCACAGTAAAATAAAGGCCCAAGCATTAGTCTCTATATTGGTAGATTGTTTAGGACTGTGATTCTCCAACAAGTAAAAGACCAGGATAGCAAACAAATGGGAAGGGGAACTCATTATAAGTGACTCAGTTCAGTAGGCCTGGGGTGCATTCACACCAATTTTGGTCATGTAAAACAACACATCAATACTGTTTGGTATAACCATGCCCCGTGTGCTATAGACAGAGGTGACAAGTGTTTTTAGTAGCTGGGAAATAATGGAGGAAGGAAAGAAAGGGAATCCCTCCTCAAAACTCTGATGCAAACCTGAGGGGGAGACAGAATAAATGGCACAGGTGGAACAGGCAGAATGCACAGAAATTATCACCCTTAGCAATCATTAAGTTGAATTTACTTATTAAAGATAGAAAAGAAAGACCATTGTGACTCAGGAGTATTCTACCACTCAGAAACTTCACTCCAGTAGTAGAACATATGGCAGTTGTGAATTTCAATCTCTTGGTAGCTAAGTTCTCTTTTGGTGTTAGTTTTGCTCCTACTACACTATCTTTGTGATTCCTGGGAACTTTCCAGAAAATATAGTATTTAGGAATTTCAGTGGGTCTTATCTATATTCTCATGAATGAAAAGATTATGATTATTTCCATAAGCATATATGTTATATCCTTCTAAAAATAAACTACAGGCTTTCCTGTTATATAAAATGTATATATTTTAAAAGGAAGCAAAGTCCAGTATCCAACTAATGTTTTTTTCATTTATACATCTTATATTTTTTCTAGTCATTCATCCTTTTATTTATACATTGATTGATTCCCAAAAAAAGCTGCTTAGCACAAAATTATGCTCTTCTTTGGAAATAAGTTGTATATTATATAAAAATAGAACTTGCATAATATAAAATCAAATGGTTCAAATAAAAAATAGACTGATATGGAATTAGGTTTTAGAACTAGGCTGATTGCCAGTTATATATTAAAAAAAACTTAAGAAATCTCCTGTTCTAATTTTGTGAATGAAGAGGCAGTCCACATATCATTAAATTTTTTTAAAAAAAAGCATTTGTTACTCTAATATAATTTTATGTATCTTTCCATTTTTTCCCATAGGCCAAAGATGTTGACTCATTCATATTGTGGGGCCCATAAATCAGCACTTTAAAACAAGCATCCTGAACATTTCTGATGCTGGCTAAAGTTTTGGAGGCACTATCCAAGAGAAATAGCTTCCTAACTCTTACTCTCATGAGAAAAGTAAAATTAAATTTAAAACTGAGAAGAACCACTGCATTTGAAACGACATTCTTCTAAGAGATGATAAGGCTTATCCTCAAGGACAAGAAAATAATATTTCATTTATATAGAAAATAACTAAATGAAGATCACCGCATCAGATCTTTTGTCTGCACAGAGCCAAATACTTAGTTTAACTTCTCAGTGTCTTCAGTGACGTGACTTACTTTTCCCTGCCATGTTTACTGAATTGACTACATAGAAGCAGACGCCACCCTTGTATGATTCGAAGCCTCTCTGCTGGATAAAGCATGGTCAAATTCAGTGACCCACCACCTTGGTGGACCAATGGGTCTCTACCTTGTCTGCTTAAGATATGCCAGGCATGAAGGGCTTGCATATAGTAACACCTTTGGTTCTCACAACAGCCATAGGAGGTGGCTCCTACAATCTCCATTTTACAGACAAGGAAATGAAGGCCTGTGCAGTTAATAAATGTGGGCAGTTAATATATTTTTCCAAAGTTAAATTAGTGGTGAGAAGCGAAGCTAGGGTTTAAACCCAGGGAATAATGCCCTGGAGTACACATTATTGCCCATTTCTCTTTGAGGCCATAATCTAACATTAAATATAACAATTTATTAATAAATATACCTTATATTTGTGTAATATAAACATAAATATATACAATTCTCAGAAAAACTATAAAATAGCTCTGATTATCCTCATTTGAAAACTAATCCTGCAAACCACAAAATAGTGTCATTATTTTATGCAAACCTGTCATGCACATCCTTATAAATATTTAGTTATGTGTATTGATGTTCTTTCTACACTGGAGGAAAATGTTATTTCCAGCCTTGAGATGTTAATAGAGACAAAGATTTTTAAATTTGCCTCCTGGGTTTTGTTTGATTAGAGCATTAAAGTTATTTTTTAGAAATCATCTAACATGACTCAGTACTAGACAGAGTCGATTCACTCAGGAAAGCTGAATGTTGTTCAGTTCCTTCCAAGAAATTTGGGACAGATGTGCTTTTCCTTCTTCTTCTTCAACGATCCAGAAGACAAAAAAAACGTATTTTATTTCTTGTGAAATGCATTTTCCCGTTCATCTCAGTATGTGGGACTGTCAAAGTTTATAAGTCTGGCAAAGTTCTAATGTGACCATTCTGTTCTCCTTTAGAAACTTATTAAATCTATACTTTTTATGAAAAACAGAATGTGGTAGAATTTTTTTTTTCATCTTTTGACATTTATTTGTTGGCTAGTGTTTTTAAGTCATGCTGGATCTCAAACCAGAATGACAAAGCCTCCGAGACTTCAGTGCTTCCAAAGCTTATTTGAACAGTGGGAGCCCTGGGAAGATGGTGTCCCACACTTCACTTCAGTGTAAGGTTTTACTTGAAAGTCAGTGGTGATTTTAAGAGCCATTAGCTAACCTTTCAGGCTGATGTAGGAAACCCGAAGGAGGAACAAATAGATTATCTTCTTTTTTCTTTTTCAAGATTTTATAAACAACAAAGTTACTAAAGGACAATAGGAAAACTCTATGGGATCTTACAAGGTTTTGGTGCTTGGAGGCAAGTGGGCTGACTGGTTGGCATTTGTAGTTTCTTCCTGGACCTAGAGTCGGAGAGATTTTCCCAAGTCATTTTCTGGAATTCACAAAGCTCCTTTGGCCCACTACCACCACCAGTAAAACCACGAGGCCCCTTACCAATGTCCCAACTACCTTTGATTTATCAGGCCTGTTTGGCTCCATTTTAATATTGTGCCTGGTAGACTGTGTATTTTAAGAGCTTCAAAGTGAACAGTGGTTGTGTCCTAGTGCATTGGAGAATTTAGTCTATTATCTTCAAATTATTATATAGGATGATTAGATTTAGCAAACTCTAGGAGGGCTTGTGGAGGGTTTAGTTTTATTCCCCCTGAGATCATTGATGGAGCTTTATTTTTTCATTTGCTAAGAAGCTTTTTGCATGAGAAAAAAAAATGGCTAACCATGTGGTTTCTATCTCTGGCTAATTTTAACTTCCTCCTTGTTAAAGGTCCATCTTTAAACATTGCAATTTGAGGATTATAAATTATTCCTCCAAATGTGTTAATCAAATTGTAACCTGAGAGGTAAATGTAATTTAATGTGTATTGTGCATGATCACATGAAATTTAGCATTAGATATGGCCCCTCTCTTGCAGTTCACCCCATAACCCTGCATGGCTGGCAGGACATGATCTTCAGGAAAGCCTAGAAAGAAAAAGAAAGAATTCTCCATAGATGTGCGTGAACGTTCATAAGAAGCGGTGTGGAGGGAGTTCCATAAGCATTTTTCTATGCTCCCTCTCCTTTAATAAGCTGAATTTTTTTCATGCCCCTTTATGTTCTTGTTGGACTCAGGAGAAAATAACTATTCTACAGATAGCTCACAAAAGAGTGGGCAACAAGTACGGTTACACAGACTGCTTTTACACAGACTTTTCCAGAACCCATAACTTGAATGAAAGGCTCTTTTTTTCCTTTTCTCTACTTGTGATGAGAATAGTTTGTTTGACTCATACCAAACCAAATCAAGCATTTCTGTGGCCACAAAGAGGAATGTGGAGCAAAGAAAGATTTTCTTCCTAAAAAAGAATGTGTGCACGGAAAACAAAATTGCTTCAAATTTCACAACATCCTTACCATTAAGCATTGAAGGCAGATTCGGGTCAGTCCAATTTCTTTTGCAGATATTTGACTTTAAAAATCACATATTCAACTTATAAAAATGGATTTGTGTGAAATGATATATAAAAAACTCTCATGGTATGTAAGTCATGATGAGTTTCGGCTTATGTTTAACCTCTGCCTCTTCATCTTTAAGAGATGCAAATTGCCTTTGGGCTGCCATGGAAATGTCTTGTCCTGGTTCCTCCAAATCAGCCCTTAAAGACATTTACATTAGGAACTCAGAGCGATGCTGAAATAAATGAGTTTCTTCAAAAGGCTGGCTGCCCCTTTCTAGGAAATTAAAAGTCATTGGGGAAAATTTTTTTTAAAAAACAGCAATAACAGAAAAGTACATAGTTCTTGACTTCTCAGCCCAACCCCATTAGTACATTTTAGAACCTCAAATGACTGATCTTCAATAGGTGGCTAATTTGAAGAGGCAGAGCAAAAATTTGTCTAAATGACCCAAGTATCATACTCTTTGAGTTGTTTTTAGATCTCAGATGTGTGATTGGACTTCTTCAAATAATGCTCTTCTCTCCAAGAATGTAACATTCCAAATGCATTTAAATGTGCTTTGGTTTGGAGCTGCTACAGTTCTTTGCAGGCACCTGAGAACCAGAAATCTGGCAGTAACATTAGAAGAGCTTCTCTCTTCTCTTCTCCTTGAAGCAAGACAAACATCACCTTGCCTACCCTCTCACAGGCTGGTGTGGACACCGGAAGTGTGAAAAATCAAATAGCCAAGGTACAGAGTGAGTCTTTGATGGTTCTCTTGGGCATGTAGCTTTGCTCCATGGTGCAACAAACCTGGTGAAGTGAGGAAGGCAGGTGTCATATTTTGACTCTGGAAAAGCTCAGGAGTTGTTTATTCCTGGCAAAGCACAGTTGGGAGGTGGTGGAAACTTTAAGGGGTTAGGCATGTTCTCAGAGGGGATTTTGGGACCTTAGCTTCTTCTCTACTGCTTCCCAGCCACAAAGAGAGGTGTTTTGTGCCACCATGAGTTCCCACTAGGATATACCATCACAGGTCCAAAGAAATGGGACCAACCAACCAAGGACTGTAAACTTCAAAATAAACATTTACTTTAAATACAGATTTATAAGTAAACTGTGAGCCAAAACAATTTCTCTTCATAAATTGATTACCTCAGGTGTTTTTTCAGTGCCAAAGAAGCTGACTAACATGGTAGGTATCACCATGTTTGCTTCTATTTGACAGATAAGGAAACCAACATTTAACGAGGCAAGAAGGAATAATTTGTTCAGGATCATAGGACAGAGTTAGCACATGTGAGAACCAAAAAGCTAGAGTGATGCCCTTGACTCTAAACTCCATGCCCTTTCTATAAGATGCCATAAAATTTCTTTCTAAACTGTGAAGCACCTTACAGATATGATGTGTTATGCAATCAGAACCTGTTGACATTACTCCTGACATTCTGAGGTCAAATTAGAAAATGTTGAAGGAATCCTGGAAAACCAAACCACCAGACTTTTGATGTGGCATCTCACAAGAGAGCCCATACCAAAATGGTAGACAAATATTTAGAGCAGAAAACTCTGCCATGGTACAACAGCTGGTCATCAGCTGAGCAAAATGGTGAGTTAGCAGTCAGGAGAATGAGGTGGCTGAAGGCATGAAAAGCTGAGAGGAAAGAAGAGAAGAATGAAAAAGCCAAGCTAGGACACAGGCACATCTGAAGAGTTGGATAGATGGGCTTTTCTCACTGAGTTCTCTTAAGAAGATTACGACCCTAAATTCTGGCATCTCAGTGAGTATATCTGATTTGCAATGTGCCAAGAGCCTGCCACACCCCTTCCTGTCTAACCATTGGCCCACATTCTGTCTCCTGACTGTCCGCTTTCCATTCAAGGGCTTTCTCTGGTGGTCACAATCCACCATGCCCAAACATAGGTGGGTAGGAGAATTAAAAGCCCTCTCCTCCTTGGGAACTGGTACATAAATACCCCAGCTCCTCACCCTTCAGGCATGTCACTTTGAGCCTTGATTTCCACTGGCTTCTGAGTTCCCCATAGTCTGGAGGTCCGGGTCCTCACCGGGCTTGTTTACTGGGCATTGCTTCTTCCTTTGGCTGACTTATCTTCTTGTCTGTTTTCCTTTACTTGTGGTTTCTTCACCTTGCAAATAAGCTATTTGCATCTGAATCCTTGTGTCCAATTAAGCTTCTGGAAGAACTCATACAAGATGCAAGTTGCTAAAGAGGATCCTGGCCAGCTTGGAGAGTAGTGAGGACGGGATTCTATAGGGCCGGATCTGAGGTTACTGAGCTAAAGAAAAGACTAGGAAGATAGCTGAGAAATGCATTGCAAATTGTAAGTCATAGGCTGCTGGTTGACAACAGATGAGGCCCAGAAGACATTGGTGACAGTAGACAGTGGAGGATCATTGTGCAGATTACAGGAACCACAAGAAAGGGAAGGTAAGACAGTCTATAGAGGTATGTAGTCCTCTGACAAGAAGAACTACAGGTTCCAGGTGAAGGGTGAGGGCATCTAGGCACTCTTTGCTTGTCATAGCAGAAAAAGTCCAATTCCCAAGAATAGGGAAACATCACAAACCGTTTTGGCTGATGCCAGGAGTATTGAGGCACAGAAACTCGCTATTTATTAGCTCCAAACATGATCTTGGGCAGGATTTAATCTTCCCTTTTCTGCAGATGAAGAACCAAGGGTCAGAGAGGACCAGCTCCTTCCCCTAGCTAAATCACATAATCACTTAACCAAGCAGGACTGGAATCCTCTACGGGTACTTTACCACCACTCCATGCTCTAGTGGAAAGTGATCAAGCTAAAAATTTTGTCTCCTGGTCTCGATGGTTATTTTGAGTACCTAACCTCTAAAACTGGACTAATTAGAACGAAGTCTCAATTTCCTTCTGAGTGCTGACACCCACTGGAAGGGCTAACTACATGATCTAAAGTCTGCCTATTTTAGAAATGGTGCATAATAACCTTCCATCACCTAATGGGAATGCTGCTGCGAGTTTTAATTACTATCCATTAAAGGTGCAGATGTAGTCTGCTTAATGAAAAGCTCTAAATGAATTTCATGATAGTTTCACCAGGTCATAAAGAATGAACGAACACTCAAGAATCCAATCATTGTGGTCAACGTTGATGCTCTATTGTTATTATTTATAATGTGATATTATGGGATAATAATAATTGCTGCATGGTAGATGTCTGGTTTCTCCTTAATTCAAGTGAAAAAATATTTATTGTTGGAGAAAAAGCACACTTCTTCCCTAACAGTCCTCAGACTCATTTCAAAGTGCAGGCTATACAAAAGGACCTGCTTGGAGGATCCAGGATCATGATTCAACAGTCCAGTCAGTCCCCCTCCATCTCAGTCAGGGGTGCAGGTACCTCTGAGGTGCTTTGCTAAGCTTTTGAATATACTCTTAAAACACCTGACTAGGGCTAGCTCTAGAGGAGCACTGATGGCTTATTGGGGCTTGTTTAGAGTGAATGAATGCAAACAAATGAAGAGACCAATGTGATTCTTTTTGATTTTTAATGTACTCTTTAAATACTGTCCTTTGTATCTAAAGTATCTGCATATCGTATTGTTAACAATATTATGCTTCTCTAGGTGAACACCTAGTCATGAATAGGATAAACAACAAAAAACTAGACTCCTGCAAGGAGAAGACCGAAGATGAGGGAGCTGTGAAGATCATTTAGTTCAGTCCCCTAGGAATAAGGAGATTCAGATGTTGCCTTAGGTCACCTTGCTCATCACTGGAAGCCAGGGTTCCTGAATCTTGCTTCATGGTCCTTTTTCCAAGATCCACAGGATGAGGTTTTGTCTGAGGCAGGACGCTTCCTTGGCTCTTTCTTGGTCCAACCCACATCTCTGAGACTAGACAGACCCAAATGTCCCTTCTGCAGAAGTCCCCTTGAGTTCTGAGAAGAGATGCCTGCTTCTGTGTCCTTGCCGATACTACCTCCTGGAGATTTTCAGGATCAAAGAGGAACCGCCATAGGTCAGGGTGAAATACTTCTAGACTTGCTATGATTAAAGGCAAATAAAAACATTTCACAGGTTGTCCTTTATACTTATCATGGGCTCCACCGCGTAGGACCTGAACACGGAGACGAAAATGGTGCTAACTCCAAGTTCAAGGAGTCATTCGTGTGTTCCTTCCACTCGCAGAGGGTTTGCAGGTGCTGAACAGACAGATCACCAGGATGCTCAGCAAAACAGGTGTGGGGCAAATACCTTTCTCTTTGTACTGGAGTCTGCAATAATCGGGGTAACTTTAGCCATGTAGACAGCAGGTGGCCTGCAAAACAGCACGATTTCAGGGCCTTGGGAACTCTGCTCTCTCCCCTGCTTTTGTCCTACTTTTAGGTCTCTGTTAATGTATAAGGACCCCAGTAAAAATGGACCAAGATATTATCAGTCATCTTCTCCCTTTACTAAATAAAAAATCTCAGAGCCTGTGTTCAGGTAAGAAAAAGACAGCACACGCCCAAGAACCCTGGGTGCTTTCAGAAGACAGGGAAAGCAAATGCCACTCAGTGAAAAAGATGCTCAGGAAGAAGAGGTGGCACTGAAGTTGATGACTGAAAGTTTTACTTCTGGGATCTTCATAGCATGCTGTAAATGCTTTTAAGCTTAATCATGGAATCATTCTCATGAAGTAGATATCAATATAATCACTCCCCTTAGAAAGGAGGATGTAGAAATAGAAAGGTTATATAACTTGCTCAAGGATGCATAGCTGATAAATAGATTTCTAATCCAGGCAGTCTGGCTCCAGCATCTGACCTCTGAGCCACCATGTTGGCTATATTTAAATACTACATATTTGCCACTGTAAATGGTGTGGTTGATGGACCTTGTTTTTCTCACCACTGGAGTGACTCTGAGGAGACTCCTTCCTGTTACTTCTCTGTGTGATGGGAGATGTTATGCTTTCAAAGCCCAAGAGCTCCATTTTCTCATTGACACCCCCCCCCACTGCACTGTGTGACCCAGAGGGCTCCTTCAGGGACCTTCACAAGAGAAGGCCGAGGTGCCGTTGGCCCCCTCTGTAAACGGATCGCTCAACAAGGAGCTGAGGTGGTGAGAGTGGGCGGAGTGCTGGATGCTGGGCTCCGGGCAGAAACGGAGCTTAGATGCTGGGTAAAGCTGGGCTGATTCTGCTGCTGTGTACTCAGTCCAGAATTATAACGAGCTTTCTGTCTCTGCGGATGAAAACCCCCGCCCTGGTTCTCCAGGAACGAGGTAATGGCATTTGGGTTAGATATACATGAATAATACAGATGCTAGGATGGGCAGTGCCACCAGGCTGGCGTCCTTCACATACAAATAGAAGACTGGGGCATCTGGGCCACTCGAGGTAGCACTTTTCACAAATATCACACGTCAATAATTCAAGAGGCAATATTTAAGAACAGGAAATGCGGAATCCCAGGAGCATGAGCTTCCCTTCACTCTCCGTGCCTCGCTTCTCCACCAGGGTCTCTCTGGGTACACGGCTGGCACTGGGAGGCTTTTGAAATGCTTTTTCATGCTGACCTTTCATTTCAGTTCCTTCAGATACTTGTGGTTTCGGATGAGTGTTTGGAAGACAGTCAAGCAATACAAAAATGGATTTCAAAAGTTTATTAACTTCCTTTTAACAAACCAGGAAAACATAAGATATCCATGAATTTAGGAAGAAAAGGTGAGTCTGGGGACATAGCTCGGTGGTATGAGTGCCTGCCTGGCAAGTGCAAGGTCCTGAGTTTGATTCCCAAAACCAGAACAAAAACAGAAGAAAGGACTTAAGTTGTATTTTATGCAGAATTTACTTTTACTCTTGTTAGACTCCCAGCAAAATAGATTCTAATATTGTTTATAGCAAAATTAATGAGTTGCTGCAAAAATAATTTGTGTTATAACAGTGAAATTCATTAAAATCTCTTGAATTTGCTTTCACACACAAAATTCTTTGCACATGTAGATAACTATATTTTTACAGTAATATAAAATTGAGAGACATTTCAGTTTCACTAACAATCTCAAGTTTGAATTCAGTGACAATGGTCCCTCGCCCCAGTCCTAGCTGAGAAAGCAGTTGGCTAAAAAAAATTAGAAGCAAGGATTCCACCTTCACATTTGCCGGTACAGTGAGTTAGATCTGTTTGAGAGCTGTGATGACCAAGTGATGTCAAGATTACCCGAGGGAGATCAATGAAACCTTTAAATCCGACGTGTTATATGCGTGCTAATATTAATTCATTATTTCATATTTAAAATAAGAAAGTCAGAGATGGATATGAAAGCAACTGGCATCACAGACGTTTTCCTGCATGAAAGATTCTCCAAAAGAAAAGTTATATTTTGTCAGTGCAGATGTGACAAGAAAATATACTATTTTCATAAGGCCAAAACCCTGCCTGATTAGATATACCAAAATGCACAGAATACAACTTTTGCTTACCTAACACACAGTGGGATTGAAAACCAGGTTCTCCCTAAAACCGGGTATGATTAGATGATTACAGAAATAGGATCATGTTATGATACCCACCATCCCGGGGGAGGGGTGGGACAGGATGGTAGGGATTATTAGTATTATTTTTTAACTGCACAATGACAAGGGAAAACAAACTGTGGACTGTCAAAGCAAAGTCTGAGGAGGGTGAGCATGGTCCTTGGCAGACGTGGTGGCTGTGTCACGCTGTGTCTGGGCCACCGCAGGCTTTGTTAGACCTCTGTAGAACGACCTCGCTTGGGTCATGGAGTAGCCTGCTGGTCATCTTTTCCTGTTGTTCCAACTGGCCTATCCTGGCCCCTATGGGCAGAAGGGGATGTTTCTTTAAGGAATTGGGCTATTTATAAAATAAATATAAAATCTAGTATCTATTAGGTACGAATGATAGTGCAGGAGAGATCCAGCAGCTGTGTATTTGCTGAACGTCAGGCTCCTGTGAGTATAAATCGCCCTGTACCGAGGAGAAATACAATACAGTTCACCAGAGACTTGGCTGCAAGGTGTAGTCGCTTGTCTGTGGGCAAGTAATGACTTGCGTTTTCAGCTGCTTCTTGGTAAGAGCCTTAGTAATTGGAATCAGTTATTCAAAACATCGCTAAATGTGATTTAAATGGCAAGGATTTAATAACAGAGAAAGAAGCCATTAAAGAGGTTCAAGCAGGGGAGAAGGGAATTCCGTTTTTTAGAGCAGAGGGAGAAAAATAAAGCAATTACTTGATGTAAAGGCCAGAAACAGGACTCCTGCTGTCAGGGAGAAATCAAATCTGTCAGCAATTAGTGGGATCTTAGGAGGTAAAGAACTCTCCAGTGTTGAGCAGTGAATAAGGGGTTAGCAATTATATGAACTGATAAAAGTGTTCTGGTTTCCAAACAGCAGGTTAACAAGCCTTACTTTTTTCATAACTTGATGCAGATGTGATGGTCACACTTTTTAGGATATTTTTCAGTGGTTCACCAGGAAAGTCCCTTAATAAGCGCATTGTGAGGCCCCTTTCCATCTCAGGCTGTCTTAGGGCTACCTAGTCTCAAATGACATGCTGGAGAACGTCTTGCTAGCAAGGTTCTTCATTCTTCTTTAATTAAAAAATAGAATAATAACTTCCCTGAGCATGCAATTAAAAAATCAAATGAGAAACCTACCTCTGTGTTCTCTCCTCCTGTGAGGTTGGTAGTTCATGGCATTTTTGTTTCAGAACAAACCGAACAGCATCATATGGCAGAAAGTAGGAAAGCTTGTCACCAAGCGAGTCAGCAAAATTTATTACCGTGTTGTCTTAGGAATCAATATAACCTGACTCCTATAGGAGGGAGCACTTTAAAAATTATTTTGTATTGATGGCTATGGAGTGCAAAACTCAGTCTAAGTGAAGTCACAGCGGAAAGATCAATTGTCCTGTCACAAAAACAGTCACAGCTTTTCAGTTCAAGAGGCTACTCAATAAACAATTGAAATAAGGTCACTTGAAAAGACTCCCAAGTACACCTCTTTCACTAGCTATGATGTGACCTGTTTATGTTTTCTCCGATGTGGATTCTGGTTTTAAGACATAAGCCATTAGACCTGAGCAACAACACCACAAAGAAATCTATCATACAGCATGTGCTACTGATTTGTCAATTGACAAGAAACAATTAAGAGTTTTTTTCTTCCTTTTTTCCTCCACCAAGAAATTCACTGTTAAAATATTAGAGAATTGGGGACTTCCTGCTTCTACTCTAAAAATTGGATAAGCTAATTGCTAGATAATTTTTAAGTTTTCAATCAATGTACTCAAGGAATTTTCCATTTGGAGCAAAAGTCCTCTGATCAGAAAAATCTTCCCCCTCTTTCCTGCCAGATCTTTGCCGTGGGTGTGCTGAGCTCCTGTTGCTGAAATAACTCTGTACCCTTAAAGGCCAGCAGTCACAAAACATCTGTGAAACCCAAAGTGATTCGCAAATGCAGGCTCTCCAGAGTGTAGTTCTAAGGGTGGCTTTTAACCCAACTGGCTTTAAAGTCAATATAAGTTCTGTTAGTTTTCTCTTTTGAAACATGAGTTTTAGTTTTAGATTATTTTATGTACTATCCTATATTATACTGTGCCTACTATATGTGGTGTGTTAAAATGCGATGTCATTGTTCTTGAAATATTTTATTCGTTGTATGCAAATTTACAGAGCACATCTAGCAGACTGTGTTACGTGGGATTGGGGCCAGGGTTTGGTAGGAAATCGAGAGCCAGGAACATCAGTTTGAGCAATTACAGGCCTGTTTTAAGAACCAGAGCTACGTTCTTTATGTTACTGCTGTCAAATATCCCCAGGGCCCAAAATACGTAGCCTTCCAGAGATCCCATACCCCAAAGTGGGATTCATTAAAATTCTCTCCCAAGCAAGACTGTGCAAAGTGTTGTGTATTCATTTCTGGTTAAGTTTCAGTTTATTATGTTAAAAATATATATGTGTGTGTTTATGTCTATTTAAATTTAGAGGATGCGATCTCAATTTTTGCACTTCTTTAGTTAATTCCCAACCTCTTCACCACTTCCCATTGTCCAGCTACAAAACTCACTGAATCCCAAAAGACACGGAAGATAACTGAATTAAGAAGAATGAGATGGCTGGAAATGACCAGAAAGAAGTTCGTGGTATGGGGTGGGGCATGTTCCATGGAGAAGTTTATTGTTCCCTTAGAAATGTATGGTTCTAGGGTTTCCGTGAAACAATTGCACTGAAATTCTTACAAGCTAGTTGAGTCCTCACTTTTGAGCCAGTTGATGAGATGCCAGCTTTGGTCTTGTCCCAATGAAGATGGTCTTCCACTGTACTGTGGGTCTTTTACTTTATTTTAAAGAGAGAAAAAAAGTTCAAAACACAACAATTAGAGGGTACCAATGGTACATATATTGCATATTCTTACCTTCAAATCAGTTACTCAGAATACAAGACATCTGCATTTAATCATCCAAACAACACTAGCACAAACTTTTCTCTGCAATGAACTCAGAGAAATCAGCAGTACAATTATCTTAACTATCTTTTATGGGTATCATTTCTTTCAGGTTCTCACACTAGCCAGACAATACAATGTTTACACATGTGTATTTGACTTATTTCACTAATGAGTGTGGTCTCAAATTGCGTCCATTTACCTATAAAAGTCTCAGGTTTGTCATTCTTTATGGCTGAGTAGTACTCCACTGTATAAAAATAACACATCTGTTTTATTCATTTCTCAGTTGATGGGCATGTATGTTGTTTCCAAGATCTGGCTATTACAAATTGTGCCACTGTAAACATGGGTGCACATATATTGCTGTGGTATGATGTTTTTCATTCCTCTGGGAAGATACCCAGAAAAGAAGTAGCTCGGTCAAATGGAACCTCCAATATTAGTTTTTTGAGGAATCTCCACACCAATTTCTATAGTGGTTGTACCAGTCTACATTCCCACCAACAGTGGAGAAGGGTTCCTTTTTCCCCACAGTGAGGGAGAAGCCCAGGGTTGTTTTAATTTGCATCTCTTGAGTGACTAGTGATATTAAACATTTTTTCATGTATTTATTTGCTGTTTGTATTTCTTCATTTGAGAAGTGTATATTCATCTTAGCTGACCATATTTATATTGGGCCTTTAAATTCTGAAAGACTGATTTTTTGAATTCTTTATATGTTCTTGATAGTAATCCTTTGTCTGAGAAACAGTTGGCAAGCATTTTCTCCCACACTGTGGGTTGTCTCTTCATTCTGTTGGTGGTTTCTCTTGCTATGTAATAGCTTTTTAATAATATGATATCCCAGTTGTTGATTCTTTGTGACAGTTCCTGTGCAATTGGGGTTTTTGTTCATAAAGTCTTTGTCTACACCTATGTCTTCAAGATTTTTACCTACTCTATCTTCCAGTAGATTTATTATTTCTGTTTTAATATTTAGATCTTTGATCCATTCTGAATTTAGCTTAAGGTATGGTGAAAGATATGGGTCCAACTTTAAACTTTGGCATGTGCACAGTCAGTTTTTCTAGCACCATTTATTAAAGAGGCTGTCTTTCTTCCCGTGAATGTATTTAGCACCTTTGTCAAAAATAAGGGGGCTAAGAGCATCTGAAGTTGTTTCTGCATATTCTAATCTGTTCCATTGGTCTTTAGGTCTGTGTTTTTGCCAGTACCATGCTGTTTTTATCACTGTAGCTTTATGGTATAATTTCAAGTCAGAGATTATGATACTCCCAGGACTGCCTTTGCTATTCTAGATCTCTTCCAGTTCCAGATGAATTTTAGGATTGTTTTCTCTAGTTCTATGAGGTAAGTTATTGGAATTTTGGATGGGATTGTATAAAAGTTTCACAAGTGTGGCCATTTTTACTGTTTGTTCTTCCTACCCAAGAGCTCAGAATATCTCTCAATTTTCTAATATCTTCTTCAATATCCTTTTCAGAGTACTGTAGTTTTCAGCATAGAGGTCTTTTATATCCATCACTAAATTGATTCCTAGGTATCTCATTTTGGGGGGTGCTATTGTGAATGATGTTGTTTCCCTGATTTCTTGCTCAGGAATTTGTTATTCATGTACAGATAGGATACTGATTTTTGAGTACTGACTTTGTATCCAACCATGCTACTGAATTTTCTGATTAAATCTACCAGCTTTTTACTGGAGTTTTTGGGGTCTTCTATGTATAGAATCATGTCACCTGCAAATAATGATAGTTTAACTGTAGCCTTTCCAATCTTTAGTCCTTTTATTTCTTTTTCCTGTCTAATTGCTGTGGCTAAAGTCTCCACGACTATGTTGAATAAGAGTGGAGACAGTGGACATTCTTGTCTTGTTCCTGATTTTGGAGTGAAAACTTTCAGTTTTTTTCTATTTAGTATGAGGGTGGCTGTTAATTTGTCATAGATAGCTTTTATCAGATTGAGATAAAGATCACCTATTCCAATTTCCTGCAGGGTTTGTATCATGAATGGGTGCTGGACTTTGTCAAAAGCTTTTTCTGCACCTATTGAGATGGTCATATGATTTTTGACCTTGGCTCTGTTAATATGCTATGGATTTAATATGTTAATATGTTATGGATTTATGTATGCTGAACTGTTCCTGCATTCCTGGGATGAATCCCACTTGATCATGGTGTATAATCTTCTTGATGATTTGCTGTGTTCTGTTTGCCAGTATCTTACTGAGCATTTTTGCGTTTATGTTCATTAGGGAGATTGGCTTGTAATTCTCTTTCTTAGTTGGATCCTTCTCTGGTTTGGTATCAGGGTAATGCTTGCTTCCAGGAATGAATTTGGGAGTATTGCTTCTCTTCAATTTCATTAAAGAGTATGAGAACGAGAGGTGTTAGGTCCTTTCTACATTTCTTGTAGAATTCAGTGCTGAATCCATCAGGGCCTGGGCTTTTCTTTGTTGATAGGTTTTCAATTACATTTTCTGTTTCATTGGTTGATATTGGTTTATTTAGGATATTCATATCTTCGTGATTCAGCTTTGGAAATTCATATGTATCAAGAAATCTGCTGTTTCCTCAATGCACATACAGATGATCTGGATTTCTTCAGGGTCTGTTGTGATTTCACTCTTTTCATTTCTAATTGTGTGGGTTTGAATCTTTTCTTTCCTTTTTTTTTGATAAGGTTGAATAAAGGTTTGTCAATTTTATTTAATCATTCAAAGAACCAACTCTTTGATTTATTTATTCTTTGTATTGCTTTTTTAGTCTTCAGTGCATTAGTTTCTGCTCTGAGCTTTATAATTTCCTCCCTTGTATGAGCGTTTTTTATTTTTATTATTATTATTTTTTTAACCGGGGGTTGAACTCATGACCTCATGCTTGCCAGGGAGGTGCTTATACCACTGATCTAAATCCCCGGCCCCCTTGTATGAGCTTTTAACTTAGCCTGCTCTTCTCTTTCTAGAAGTTTGAGGTTAACCATTAAGTTGTTTATATGTACTTGTTCTGTTCTTCTTATATAAATATTTACTGCTATAAATCTCCCTGTTAGGATTGCTTTCATTGTGTCCCAAAGGTTATGGTGTATTGTATTGTCATTATCACTTATCTGTAAAAACTGTCTAATTTCTTCTTTAATTTCATCTGTGACCCATTGGTTATTTGGGAGGTTGCTATTTAATTTCCATGTGTTTATGAAATTCTTGTGGTTTCTTTTGGCATAGATTTCCAGTTTCAAAGCACTGTGGTCTGATAGTATGCATGGGGTAATTTTAACCCTTTGCATTTACTTAAGCATGTTCTATGAGCCAGTATATGGTCTATTTTGGAGAATATGCAGCTGAGAAGAATATGTACTCCGATGTAGTCGGGGTGGAACACTCTATAGATATCTACTAAATCCATTTGTTCAACAGCTTGATTTAGTTCTAATACTTCATTACTGATTTTTTTCCCAGTTGATCTGTCTTTTTGTGACAATGGAGTATTGAAATCTCTCAATATAATTGTATTAGGGCTTATCTGATTTTTCATGTCCATTAGTAATTGTTTTATATAGCCAGGTGCACTGATATTTGTTGCATATATATTTATGATTGTTATCTCTTCCTCTTGGATTGTTCCCTTTATGAGGATGTAGTGACCTTTATCTCTCTTAATAGCTCTTGGCTTGAAATTCACTTTGTCTGAAAACGGAATAACTTACCCCTGTTCTTTTCTGTGTTTCTGTCTCATGGAATATTGTTTTCTATCCTTTTACTTTCAGTCTATGAATTTCTTTTAGAATTTAAACTGAGTTTTTATAAGTGAACTGAAGGGTTTTTCACATGACCTTGCCACAGCTCTCACAGGCTCTGATGACTTTAACAAAAAGGTCTTGAGTTTCTTAATCTGGTGATAAAAATGTTGATGTTTGCCAGAATGTCCCTTACAGTTTTCTATATTCCCTGAAAGTTATAAAAGTGATAATGTAAACTTCTTAAGAAAACAATTGGAATAAAAGCACATCTTTAAAGGTAAATCAAACAAACATGATGTTCTTTACTGGATATAGATTCCCCAGGAATCCCTCATTGACTTTACCTATGGAAGCAGTAGCATTAACTCTAGTTTCAGGTGCAAACACACACAAAGTAAACAAGACAGATGTGTCAAGAATATTCCAGTAGAATGCAATTGTGAGATGAACATCTTTTTTAAAAAGTGCTTCACATAACATCAGTGTAGAAGCTAAAAGGCTTTAAGTTGACCATGCAAGGTACCCAGTTTTGTTCAGTCTGACCCACCAAGTCATGGGCAGAATTGTTGTGAGAATGTTTCTACCAATAGGATCGTGGAAGACTCTTCATGACTGGAGATAAAGCCATGCAAAGTAATTTTCAAAAATGACTCCTGTCCATAAAAGCTGCCTGGAAATAGAAGAGTTACCTAAAAATTTTCACAATCTTCTGGCCAAATGATGCAGCTTCTAGAGTGTGTGTGGCATGGAGGCTTCCACCAGAGCAGTGGCCGCATGCAGGTTCCAGTGACAGCTGCATTGAGAGCCCAACTTGGGGCCACTTGGCTTCAGGATCAGTCAGTTCTGGGTCTTGGTGATCATTTGATTTGTTGTGAAATTCAGTGCAGTTTCCAAGGAGTGACTGTGTGAAGCTACCACTCTTCCCATGCCTACAGTGGGGCTGTTGACAGGAACAGCACTGCTTTCACAAATTGTCTATCGATTACCAGGCAGGAGCTAAGACCATCATCAAGTTATAAATCTGAAAAGTTCCCAGTGGGATACTGATGTGAATTTTGATATATCCAGCTGACAAGTACATTTGTTTGCAGTCCTGGGACTTGAACCTAGGGCCTTTGGAGAGAGCTACATCCCTAGCCCTTTTATTTTTTTATTTTGAGACAGGATCCTACTAAGTCACTAAGTTGCCTAGGCTGGACTCAAATTTGCAGTCTTCTTGTCTCAGCCTCCCAGAGCGCTGGGACTACAGGCATGCACCACTCTGCATAATGCAGAGGCAGCATCTTAAACATGGGATTCAGATCCCACTACTACTGTGTTTAGTACACTATAGGATTTAAGCCCGCCAGGAATGTCTGAGCCACTGCTGTGGCCTGTTTAATGCCATCTGGTCTGGCTTGTCTACCTATTTCCCTGTTTTCAGTTCCCCCAGGGTCCTTGATTCTACAGCTCCCTGACTCCCACTGCAGGGTCTCCTGTGCTCAAAGATGAACAAGATTGGGAGAGCACAGAAATACAGATTGGTCAAGAGGGAAATACAATATTTCAAGTTCCATTTTTTAAATTTTGTGATTTTGACCCATTTGAATTCTGATTAATCAACCTTCCGGACACTCCCCTCCCTGGGTGGGATGGCAGTAAAGCTTGCTGGTGTTGTCAAGCTTATGTGGCTGGGCCGGTTCTTCTGGTCAGGCCCACAGGTCAGGACAGAAAGTAGAACAACCTGGGCCACTTTCTTGCCACAGGGAGTTTCTTATTTCTTCTGCAGCCATGAGGACTCTGCTTCCTTGGTACCATCTCAGCCTTCCTGGCAGGTAGACCAGCACCTGGGAAAGTGTAGTAGGGACAGCAGTTGCACCTTTTGTGATGGGCTACCAGTTGTGAAGCCAAAATCTTAATGACAACCAAGAGGTGATTATTCCCAGGCCATCTGTATCATGCCTTTCTCTCCCCCACCAAAGAAAACAGAAAAAGAAAACAAGAAAAAGAAAAACTGGGTATCTTTAGCATAAGAATTTTTTGTGCTATGAATAACTTACTTTTTAAAAAATATCTGGCTGTGGAACGAATCTTTAGGACGATGTAGATATGTGTACATGTGTAATTTTGCTTACTGTTTCCGAAAACAAATGTTGATATAGATACATGGAAATGGCAAAGTCTGTGAGATCAAACAAAGAGAGAATTAACTGTCACTGGTTTCAGCTTTTCTTTTAATATGGAACTCAGCTTCTCAGCTTGTCTTCTTTGGATTCATTTCCTCTAAGTGTGGCCTTTATTGTGTTTTAATACTAACATTTTCAAATACAGCCTAGTGACATCTCCCCCATCCCACCTCCTTATCTACAGAAATAACTGCCAGCATACCAGTGCATCACAACTACATTTTTTCTATAATTAATGATAAAACCTTTAAAACTAAATGAGAAAATTTTGATGCAAAGCATTATTCCTTGGATAGGATTATAAAACCTTGCTGATACAGTATCAAGTACCTAGTTTAGGACTGAAAAAACAATAGAGGCCGATCTGCTCTGTGATCCAGAAAAGATGGGACATTTTCAAAGTGAGCTCTCAGAGTTTCCTCCATTTAGTTGCTATTTTGATGGTCATTGGGATTTCCTTCTAGAACAAGGATATTCTGCAGTTCCATATGAATCTTGCCTCCAGAGAACAGCACCATTTCAAACCTGTCAAGGACAGACCAAGACCCTCATGGTGGAAGTGGGGTATGATCCATTACTAAGAGTCTTTAAATGTATATTCAGAAAAAGATCATCTTGTATGAGAGAAAGTAAAATTGGAATGCTTCTTGCCCATCCTTAGTTTCACTTTTTGAAAGCTTTTTCAAAAAGGAGGAAATGCAAAGTAGAGGCATCAGTCGTTAGATGGAAAACAAAGGAACTGGCAAAGGCAAATGGAATAAAATGGCTAGACATAGATGGGGTCTCAGCCAATGTCATTCAATGCGGAGTTAGGTCACTGGTCTTCATAGCTGTTGAAACTTTTACAAGGAGAAATAAATGGGGGGACATCCTTTGGATGTGCTACCGTAAAGGACCAGAGTCATTGTAGGTTGAGGAATGTGTTTCACACACCCAGAGGTCTGGGTGGTAGCAGGCGGTGACAGCACTCTTGACATATTTTTCTCTCATATGAAAAGTTCAAAATCAGTTAGGCGTATGCTTATGATAAAGTGATATCCATTATAAAATTTTGTCACTGACCAATCAGTGATTCAAAACTGTCTGGGTTTTTCTCTTTTCCCAGGAAATCTCTGCTTGTCTATATATCCTTTTGTCTGCTCTTAAATACTTATAAACTCTGGCATATATTTACGAAATAGCTCACAGAAGTTAGATATATGATTTTGCAGCCTAAAAATGGAGCAAGACTAGTTATTGTTCTTTTTACCAGTGCAGCCTACAGTTATTACTGTCTTTGCATCATGAGTGTTGCGTTCCCACCAGTTGATCCAATGACACCACGACTACGTTTAGGAACTTCAGAGTCATTTAGCGACTCTGTGTTCCTTGTTAAATGTGCTATGGTGGGATGATAATAAGACAGAATTCAGGACACCTGGGTTCTGTTAACCCTGATTTACAGGGAGTGATCAATGCCCTACACTACAGGTTTCCTATTTCCGGAATAGAGGCTAAGCCTACCCACCATAGGGCTGGGGATTTAGCTCAGCGGCATAAGCACCTGCCTGGCAGTAACTGTGATCATTAATAGGCGTTGCTAATATGAATAAGTTACAAGATGATGTTTTTCACCTAACTAACAATCGTGGATCTAATAAGAAAATTCACTTACTGAAGCCCTGTAACAAGCTAGTCTCTTTGATATACAGTATTAATGTGAAAGATCTAATGGTCTTGAAAACTAAGAGTGACCCCCAAAAGACAAGATCTTGCCCAATTACTGTCCATCCTATTTGTTTTCCTACATCTACTGGTAGTGTATATCAAATTTTACAAATTGTTATACTAAGTGGATTTGGGGTCTATGGCCCCCGCACATTTGGCTCTTGTCCCTCGGGAACAGCAGGCTGTGGTGGTCTTTGTGCCTTTCTCATTGATATTCCCGGGTGTCGGAGTCACTTGAACACTTGAGCAGGGGAAGCAGCCGTCTCCGGCAGCGTCAAGTCAGTTTCAGCTCTTGAGATCTGAAAGGCAGCCACTTGGGGTTCATTACGCATTTCTACTCAACACTCCTGCCTTAACATTGTATTGCACAAGAATTCTAAATTCATTTTGGCTCCCTTACAAGGCCTGTTTTCTGCCTGGATGCCCAGGTCTCTCTTTCTTTCTATCGTCTCTGGTTGGTGTCCAGGGATAAAAGATACTCAACATTTAAAAAGGCAGCATTGTTTGCAGTGAAAATACTTCCCACTAACTGGCCCTCCCTGAGAACTCTGGAGGCTCCAGTGAGGACAGTCACTTCCTCTGGAAGCTTATTTTTATGCTTCTTTTGGGGGGAAAAATAAAGGAGTTATCTTTCGCGCATTTTGTGCTTCATACTTTCTGTTTGCAGAACTTTAGGAAAAAGAGGAATTTGATTAAATAGTAATTTTAATGCTGAAACACCTGGCAGACTCAATTTATATATGAAAACGGAAAAGTTTTTCATGAGCTTTTCATGACCTACTAAGCTTTCCCCCTGGGATGTGTGTTGCAAAACACGTCCCCGACATTTATTATTGATAAAGGGAATCAACTAGCAATTAATTTCCTTCTACCAGGCAGCAGTGTTGTGAGGTTTGATCGGGCTAGGAAGCCTTTGATTTTCCATTTTAAGTGTGGCATATCGAGAGAGTATTCTTTGCAGCAGTGTGCTATGTAGAGAAATATGTCTGTCAGTCAAAGGGAAGGAAAAGCTGTGTGTCTGCTTTGAGAAATTGAACAGCAGCAGTGAATTTAGGGAGGTAGGAGGCAACAGGACTTGCTTTACTGAGCGTGCGTGCACGTGTGTGTGTGTGTGTGTGTGTGTGTGTGTGTCCCAGTGTGTCTGTGTGCCTTGTTTTCCACAGGGAGAAACTAATCTTTTGGCTTAGATCCACCTTAGTATTAGCCTCAGTCCTTTCTCTCCCTCCTTTGCTCTAAATCATTATTAAGTTTATTACTCTTTTTTCCTCTTGCTGGAGAAGATTAATGGCTTTCCCTGGGCAGAGGGAACTCTGCAGAGCGTAGTGGCTCTATAAATAGCACCTGCTGCTAATTCTCCAATGCCCAGTATCTTCTCAACCCATCTTGGTCTTTAAACAATTTGTTCAGAAGAAGAAAGCTAAGGGTCACTGTGCACTTTGGTGTTGCTCAAAATGTGTTTTATGGATAGTGACTTTTTCTCCAGGAAGTTTGGCCTGGCGGGGCCTCTAGAGGAACCCGCCTTCCTGCACCTCCCCAGGGAGGTATGCCTCACTAAGCAGGCTTGCGAGGCTATCACAGAACCTGCTGGCCCTGTGGGGGTGGTGCCGTGTGAATGGCTTTGGCCATTAACTCTCCCCACTTTGCTAATTTCTTCGCTAGCAGTGGGTTTCAGGCTCAGCCAATCCGTTCCCATAGCCTGGAGGAGATGTGACTTCATGATATTATAAAACACAAAAAAAAATGCTAGGAAAGTTGTAGTGCTAAGGTTCAGTGACTCACAGTCACAGAAAAATGGAAATCTTCTGGACAGTATTGATGGCAGGAAGGACCAGTAGTCAGCATTTTAAAGCCATCAGCATCTAAAGGGACAATGGTAGGCGCAAGGGAGCTTCTCACTTATATGGCACATTGCAAATTCAGAAGATCTTTGTCAGATGGACAGAGGAATGAATGAATGATTGAAAACACCTCAGATTTTTAGTGCAAAGCAAGATTTCTCCATTCTAGCATGGCTGACACTGTAAGCTGGGTATTCTTGTTGTGGGGGACTGTCCCATACATTGTGAATGCTTAGCACCATCCCTGGCCTCCAGATACCTGTCATATTCCTTCAAGCATGACAATAAAAAAAAGTCTCAGACATTACCAAGTGTCCTCTGCTGTACAAAATGGCCCCTGTTGAGAACCATGAGGCTAGAGGAAGTCCTGTTTTGTTTCTTCTGAACTTTTCTTAGGATGGGCTCCCCCTCAAAAACAAGTAAAAATAGGCAACTGTATTGATTGAATCTAGGAAATTCACACTTCTGCAGCCATTAATTTATTTGAGTCCCTAATTTGTTTCATTTTGAGAGAATTTTTGTGGGGTACATAATGTGTACCACTGCAGTACGATCAATATCCCCGCATCAAGTCATGTGACGCTGTGACTTTCTTGAGCTACTGGCTTGAGGTGGCCGCAGTTCTGGGACAGAGAACAGAATGACAGCTTCACATATTCTGCCGTCCTCAGGATGTTAGATGGGCAAATTGGCCGTTTCTTCCCTGTTCTCCCCTGAGATGGGTGAGCAGACTGCCCTTGGGGGCTCAAACAGATGACCGGTTCAATGCTCATGGCTTCGGGGCCATGCGATTCAGTGACTCCTGTCTGCTCCACCCTAGATGTCATATGATAGCTTCTTTAGGGTCGTGACATCTTTTGTTTAGAGGAATAATATATGTCATTAAATATCGGTGCTCACCAATAGAACCAGGCCTCTTTATTTCAAATGAAATTGAAATTTTAAAGAAATATCTGAGAAAAACTTTCCCACATTGCTTTTCCAGAAATATACTAGGGTAACACAGAAAGGCAAAACAGTCTTCAGACACAGGCACCCTTGATTTCTCATCCATCTCAGCCTCACCCTGACAGTATCCTCAACTTCTTTTTAGAGATTTGCCAGTATCTGAGTCTTAACAATTTGTGACCTACTTGTCTCCAGGTTCTACAAGCTTCTAAGAGTGTTTTTTTTATTTACAGCCAGCTAAAATGATCCAACACAGCCCCATCCTGCAGGCGGTTGGAAGTTAAGTATTCTTATCCCAGTGTTTCCATGTATCCACTCATTCACACATGCATTCATTCAACAAACACTTATTGAACATGTTAGTATAACTACAGTTATTTTTATACAGTGTACTGCATTTTCTTTCCACATTTCTGCTTCTATATCGTTTCCTCTGCTTGCTAATCTCTTTCTGTCTGGCCCTCACATGGGATCTCTACATTTTCTCCTTTATTTTCCAAAGTACCACAAAGGAAAGACAATCCACTGTGTAAGAAACAGCCTAAAATTGAAAAACAGACAGCTCTAAGGATGCCCCACTGGCCTTGTTCCTGCTTGGGATCTGCTTGGCAGGGTTCCATGTTCCCCAGGTTGGTCTGTCTCTGAAAATGGGCATTCCTCCCATCCATCTCTTTCCAGATATGAGAAACTGCCTCTCCAGCATACCTTACTTTCCAGCTGCTGGGCAATACCGTTTTCTTTGTTCTGTAATAGAATTTGGGTCTTTTGTATCAATCACCTTCTTCTGAACTTGTAACCACAAAAGAGATCCTATAAAAAGTATTTTCCTTTACAACTGGCCAATCCATCAACCTCCCTTGGTAAAAGGAAGACAGCCCATAATTTATTCTTTCCTACATAGAGACCCTAAGGTAGCTTAAAAATAATTCCCATTACACCATTACCTAAGTGTGCTCCTTTCTTCCTTTATCTCTGTCTCCAAATACAAACAAGGTACTAATTCTTATTAATACCAATTACAAAAAGGAAATTAATGGAATGCTAGCTTAGGTTAAGTGGGTATTTCCTTTTGAGTACCATTAATATAAGTTTCCATGAAAGTGATTATAGCAATGAATGAGTCAAAATGAGATTTGCTGAGTTATTCATTCTGCTTCTGCCCAGTGACCAGGGGAAAGGGTGGATTTGCTCATACCTGGAAATATACTTGTGGTTCTACCAGAAAAAATAGCTACTATATTAAATATTTGTGCTATAGTTCATAAAACTCAAACTATGAAAAGAAAAGAACATATTTTCCTCTAAGACAATTATGATTTCTTTGCCAGGGTTTATAGTGAACAATTCAGGCTGCTTCCTCTTTGAGTGTAAGATGAAAAGATAACAGAGGAGAACTTTCCGCAATTTTTAGATTAATGTTAAAATGAGTTGGGTTTGAATGCAAAGAGCTAATAGGAAATCCACTCTGGTGTATGGTATATACACAAGTAAGAATGCGTAGTCTCTCTCTCTCTCTCTCTCTCTCTCTCTCTCTCTCTCTCTCTCTCTCTCTCTTTCTCTCTCTCTCTCTTTCTCTCTCTCTCTCTTTCTCTCTCTCTCATTTATATACAAAATGAATCCCAGAAGAAATGAAAATATCACGCCACAGTACTATATGTGCACCCTTGTTTATAGCAGCGTAATTTGACATAGAGCTAAATCTTGCAAACAACCCAAATGCCTTTCAAATAAGGAATCGATAAAAAAAAAAAGATATGGTATTTTTATACAGTGGAGTACTACTCAGCTATAAAAAAATTGCATCGAGGCTTTTTTTGTTTTGTTTTGTTTTATCAAACTCACAACCTCACACTGGCCAGGCAGGTACTTACACCATTGAGCTAAATCCTGAGCCCAACATGCATTGAGGCTTTTTATAGGTAAATGGATGTGACCTGAGCCCATACTCATCATTGAAATAAATCAAACTCATATGTGTAAATATCATATGATCTACTTAGTGTAAGAAACGGAAAGAGCAAATAAGATCCAAAATCCACAATAAATATTGTGTAAGGGTAAGAAATTGCTCAAAGGAGAAAAGTAACTGGGATGGGGGAAAAGAGAAAAGAAGGAAGGGAAAAGGAAAAGACATAAATTTATATATATATATATATACACCTAAGATAGCTAAGATGACTATACTACTAATTTGATTAGTTCTTAGAAAAGAACAGTCAATATTCATGATTGGGCTGGGGATTTAGCTCAGTGGCATAAGTGCTTGCCTGCCATGAGGACATGAGTTTGATCCCTGGTACCATAAAATCAAAAAAATAATGCTCCTATGATTAGATCAGTTTTGCATGTCTATATCTGGTAATCTAAACAACCCTTTTGAAGATAACAATATGCAATTAATAAGCATTGTTAAATTCCTATCATCTTGTTTTGAAAACCTATACTGTTATTGTTTTGGATTTGTTGTTCTTGATTGTTTCTTTTGCTTTTTGTTTTTCTTTTGTGTGTCTTTCTTTCTCTTAAAAAAAAAAGAGAATATATGACTGAAACAAAGGAACAGTGAAAAGAGCCCCCCAGCTGTTACCAGTGTGCCCTGCCTAATCTAAACAAAGTCAATTGTAGTGTGAAAGGTAAGGGTAGACCCTGTTCCGTACTTAGAGGTGAATACTGGTGAATCCACTCTGATGCCAATTCTTATTTTCATAAATATATGCATTCATTAAGCACTTACTCCATATCAGATACTGTGTAAGCCTAATTCTTAGCACTGCTTTAATCTCCACCGCAACCCCATGGAGCTGCCATACTAATCCCCATTTACCGATGAGGAAATCGGGGCTTAGGCAGAAGTTACTTGGCTCTACTTTTATCACTGAGCAATAGAATAGGATTTAATCTCGCATCTATGTCTAATTTCAAAGCTGGACTCCTGGCTGGGCTGTAACTCAGTGGTGAGAGCTTGCCTAGCACAGGTGAGGTCCTGGGCGTCATCACAAACAACAGCTGTGCCCTTTGCTGCTTTCTGTTACCTCCCAGGACACGAGTTCAATTATTTGTTTCTCATTTTGTTTGCTTTTGATTTTCTTACCTCATTTTAAAAATTTTACTATATTTGTTTTTTATGAGGTTAAATTACGCAGCAGTCTTTAAGAGTCTAATCTGATCCTGCAACAATTTTTTACTAAGTATGGAAAATAACTTTTGTCTTATCCTATTGTGGCAAAAACAGAAACAATGACTTCTATGGAAGTTACGCACTCCATGATTTTGCTGAATCCATTCTGCCCTTTCATGGAACATCCAGGTACGTTTAGTGTACTCACTTATTTGGTCAAATACCTCTTTGCCCTTGGTCAGTTTTCAACTTGGCACTTGAAAATCCCAGGATAATTCTTTGCACATGCTAAGTGTTCTTAACGAAGTTTTGTTGAAATAAATAAGCATATTACACATTCTTTTCTGGAAAAATAAATACGACCCAAGAGTCCTTAAGACCTGAGAAGTTTGAGAATAATTTCAGTTCTACAAATAGGCAAATTTTTATGATTTGGTAAAAAATAGAAAACTGAAACAAATTTCTAAGTATTTTCCCAAACCTGGCCTTATGTTTCTCACACACTAACTTTTTTAGCAAGCTGAATTAAACTAGCAGGCTGTCCCAGCTGGAGGCAATCTAAGGACAGTGACAATACTGCTGCCAGTCGCACTGCTGGTCATTGCATGTAATACTTGTTGTATATTTTATGTCTGACTCTGTAGCAATCCATGTACTGCGTGACAGATATTTTTCTTCATTTGCAGAGGGTGTGAGTCACTTTCCTGGAGACCCACATCTAAAGCATAGGAACTATGATTCAAAACTATGCTTGCTTATTTCTAGAGTCCTTCATAAAGATGATAGGACTCTGCCTCGATGGATGATCTTTTCTCCAGAATTTCTTGCCATCATACATAAACAACTACAGAATGGAACCCTTGGCCATTTTCTCTCACTCCTCTCTGTTGATGAGCTGATAGTGACAAGTGAAATGTGTCAGCCTTGCTTTGTCTCAAGTGGCTTCCCTTTCATAAGGTCTCCTGTCACCCACATAGACCCAGTGCAGGGATGAACTTTTTAAAACTAAATGAACACAAACATACTATTTCTCCTGAGATTATTGCATGATAGAAACTTCACACTTCTTCCCTGGATGCCTGAAGTCTGCCTTTGGCTCTGGCTTTAGGTTTGCATAATCTTTGACAAGTTGCTAGATCTTCATGGGCTTGGGCTTCTCTATCTGCTTCCTTGGTGACTCATCAGCTGAAGTACCTGGGGCCCTTTAGCATAACATTGCATTTTCTGTGATAGAACATAAAGAGATTAGCTCAGTGTAGTTGGAGGAATGACTACTCCACCAAAAGTATGACTGTATCCCTGGGACCTGTGAAAGTTGCCTTAGAAGACAAAAGAACAAATATCTTCATGAATGGTAAAAAAAAGATCTTGGAGGAAAGGATGTATTCTGGATTATCTTGGTGGGCCCTAAATGCAACCAAGTACATCCTTATAAGAGAGAGACAAAAAAAAATGATTTTAGATAGAAGATGAGGAGGTACTGTGACCACAGAAAGGAGAGCTTGGAGTGATGTGGCCACAAGCCAAGGAATGTCTGGAGCCACCCAGAGGTGGGAGGCAATGAACAGATTGCCCTCTGGAGCTTTCAGAGGGAGTATAGCCAAGCCAACATCTGGATTTCAGATTTTTCACCTCTAAAACTGTACGAGAATATATTTCTACTGTTTTAAGCCACCTTTTTGTGATCAATTATTTGTAGCAGATACAGGAAACTAATATACCTGGCCTTGTCATGAAATGCCACTTCTGTTGGATTTCCCAATAAAACTTGAAGGAGAACATTTACAGAGGACTATGCTGACTTGATGTAAGATATTTGACTACTGATTAAGCATCCTCAACTCGACATTCATCCTGATGTAGCAATGGGAAATTGGAACGTGAGGTATGTTTAAACTCTTTTCTTAGAAGAGATCTGGGGCTCTCTCTTGGTTTCCATATGCTGAGAATAACCTTGGGGTGTGTGTTAGTCAGCTTTCTATTGCTAAGAAAAAATACCCAGTACAGTTAATTTAAAGGAGGATATGTTTATTTTGCCTCGAAGTTTCAGATATTTCAGTCTATGCTCACTTGGCGCCACTGTTTCTAGGGGCCAGTGGTGAGGCACAGAGTGGAGAAAAGTGATTCACCTCATAGTGAATCACCAAAGAGGCAGAATGAGACAGTTGTGAGGGGACAGAGACGAGCTCACTGATCAAAGTGACATCCCAATAACCTATTTCTTCCTGCTACATCTACTTCCTATAGTTTCCACCACCTCAGCCAGTGACCAAACTTACAACACACGAACATTTGGGGGGAGTGGCATTTAAGATTCCAAGCATAGCAGGGGTGTGTGTGTGTGTGTGTGTGTGTGTGTTTAATTCTTGACTGAAAAGTACAGAACAAAACGGAGAGAACAGTGCCCTGACATCTTTTTGCATGATAAGCATCTGCCTTGAGACCAAATCCAAATTGGAAGTGAAAACCATTTATGAAGTGAAAACATTGCAAGGTCCGTAGACTACGTTCAGTCTCTGAATGGTCAAGAAAGCACCCTGAGGTCCTGGCTCAAGATTCCCAGGGTTGAGGCCTGAGAGCAGAGAGTTAGAATATATTCATGGCTCAGAAGGGCGCCAGCTTCTATGAAAAGGATCTTAGAAGCCTTACCATTGCATCACTGAGCTGCTGCTGGAATTTTCTCCCACTGCAGCTCTGTTATCATTCAACCTCTAAACGAGCATCATTCATTCAACTCATTTATTTACTTGTGTGTTCAGTATCTGTGATTTTCATCTGCCAGGCCACAGTAATAGTCATTACTAGGCATTCACAGTGTTTTGCAATCAGCTGGAAGAAGAGGTGGATATTACAATGGAGGAGTACACAAGAGCTGAGACTAACTCAAAGTCTGGGTACACAAAGGAGTGGCAAACTCAGCTCTCAGACTCTGGTCTGGATTGGTAGGGGACTATTTGAGGTGTGTGCTTGTAAGTGAAGAGCACATGCCCTGGGGGAGCTCATTTCCTCTTTTAAATGTCATTCTTTACACTGAACTAAAATGTTGGCTTCATTAATTTTTACCCAAGCTCTGAATGGTCATTATAGCCCAAGCCAATGATGCCTGAGGACTTTGATCTCATCAGGAAGGTAAGAAGGTTGCATTTGGTGAGTCTCTGCCTTCTGGAGGAGAATTCGAAAAGAAAATACAGAATGTTCTCATTTCTTGGGTAATAAATTCTTGAATAAAAATTGTAGAAGGGCTAGGGGAAACTCTTCAGGGATACTATAGCAAGTAAATTCTTGGGTGAATGGCCCACCTTTTGCTCTATACATCTGAGTAACTTCCTCTCACGAGCAGTAGGAAGGCAAAGATACACATTAGGGTGGGAGCTCAGCAGAGTCTGTGATCAGCTGCTTGAGCAAGAAGTCTTGGAGACCTCAGGGAGCTCTGTCATTTGTGATCTATCATCGCTGATCCTAACTGGCCTGGACTCCAGTCACTCTTCCCCGACAGTGCTTCCCCACGCCTCTCCCACGACTGACTGCAGTAGCCTCCTGCCTGACCTTCGTGCCTCCATTTGCTTACACCTTTCTCCAGTCTATTCTCTCTTCAGTAGTCAGGGATGTTCAAAATACAAATCTGATCGTATTGGCCCAGTCTGCTGCTCTCCAGTACCTTTTTGTTACCTGAGAACCGAATTCCAACTCTGTCAAATGGTTTGTAAGCAGTGTAGGCACTAGCTCTGCTGACCTGCTCCATGACTTTCAAGCCATTCACTTTACCCCTTTTTATTGTTACAACACTGAGATTTTCTAAGTTCCTTGAAAACATTGAGCTTTACATCATACCCAGGCCTCTGAACAGACTTTTGCCCTAGCCTGAAACCTCCTCATCTTGCCCCCAAACTCCAAAACAATTTTCTGTTTTGCAGGTGCATGCCACACACATACATGCATTCAGCCTGCCTAACTCGAACTCTCCTCTGTGTTTTGGTTCAAAGGCAATGCCTGCAGGAAGCCAGTTACTTCCTAAGTTTCTTGACACTCTACTCACTGTGAGCTTGCCCCAGAACCTTGAATTTCTCCTTCCAAAGTCTCTTGATTCTTGTAATTAATTCCTTGTTTAATGGCTTATATTCCCAACTAGGCAAAGAACTATGGATGAAGGTACTTTATCATCCTTCTCAGTACTGATACCTGGAAGGCCCTTGATAAATGTTTTTTTGAGTGAAAAAAATGAATCAAATGATTGACACACTTTTAGAAATTATTTGAGGGGAAGACTTGGAGGATGGTTATATTATTCCATAAGAGACAGAAAAGTCAAAGTTCCTCCTTCCTTCAAGAAATTGACCCTGCAAAAAACTCTAAAGCCTGTTAGCATCTGCACATGGAGTCTGCACAGGCCTGGAGTAAAATGCCTGGAAATGGGGAAAGCTCACCCCACCTAAAAGAAATGTTATTTTTATTTTCCCTGAGTAGGTTCTTGTTCTCTTCCTTTTGTATGGAGGCAAGAAGTGACCTTTGAGTGGACAATCGCATGGTAAAGCCAGGGCCTAGAAAGTGACTTTTTACCCAAACCCATTTCCAGAACCTCTGAGAACTTCAATCTCAGTCTTGGTCTCATTTTCAGAACCACCCAGAACCTATATTCACTCTGCTTTCCTCAAATACCCTCTGCCCCAGTAAGTGAGTCAAAGATGGAAACACACTGGGCAACCCATATTAACAACTTTTTAGAGGGGAAGAGTCACTCAGCCATGAGACCAGTGACCCTGGGATCCACCAGCTTGGATGCATCAACCCACTTTGTGTTTTCTAGGTATGTCAGCAAAGCAGGTCCCCGAACCTCTTACAACCTGGACTATGTGTGTTTCTTCACAAAGTTGTGAAGAGGCCATGAGCTAATCCATGTGAGGTGCTCAGCTGAGTCCCTGGCTGATATAAAGACCTCATTAGGTGTCACCATCCTCTCCTCTCTCATCATGCACAATTCCTCTCTTTGGACGGAGACTCAGAGGCAAAGAAAAATTAGCCAGCACCATAAGGGATTATGTACTAAGCACCAGTACCATGTGATTCCCTCCCCTGCCTTCTCACTGTCTCCTCCATTCTGTCTTCCTCTCTCCTTCCTTCTTAGCCAAGGCACACTTAGGCTGGTCAGTTGGCTTCTTCCATGACTTTCCAAGCTGTGTATTGATGCTTATCCTGCCCACTCTCTTCCACACACATAGCTTGAGTCATTCATTTTATTTTTTAATCATATATCTAACATTTTTACCTGCTTTCAACCATTTTTTCCTCCAAACATCAGCTCCTTGCAGGAAAGACTGGATCCTCCATAGATCAGAATTCTGTATTTCGAGACCTGATGGTGGAATCTACAGGCACACAGTGCGGGGCACAGCTTAACAAGGTAGTTGCTCAGTTAGTACTTGCAAATAGATTGATCTACTATTGTTTTATATGAGAGACTAAAGCTCACACTTTTACAAGGAATTAAACTATTTAAGCACCAAGACTGTATATGGCTTACAGCAAGTAGTCAATTAGGTTACTTAAATTAATTTTTGGCAGCTGCTAATTGGAGCCCAGGGTCTTTGTTTTTAAAAAGCTAATCCAAAACAACAAAATAAAATGATTAAGTATTTCTTAAATAATATTATTCAGACTTAAAACATAAGATTTAATTAAAATTGGGCTGTTAATCTTTTCATACAAATTAATTTCAAGTTCATTCAGAAGAAAAAGGGCCATTCATTGTGCAGGATTTTGACTATGAACATTGATCATGCGGACCACCAATTCCTGCGAGTAAAAACCACGATTTACACACAAACACACACATAGGTACACGCGTGCATATGGCCACCCACAATTCCCCCTAGGAAACCCCGCTTCACTTCCAAGATGAACCAGTCTCTGCGGTTGAAAGATTTCAGGCTTTTGAGTCGGAGGAACACAGGAAAGAAACTTTGCCTAGAACTGACCAGTTGTGCCTGAATTACTTAACACTATGAAAACCTTTTTTTCCCTTTGGTGTTAAAAAAGTCTTGTAACATTTGTTTCATAGGTTATTTGATGATTAAATGTGATAAAAAATTTAAAATACCTACTTTAGTTTTTGTTACTACTTTTTCTTACTCTCCTCTTTTTCTTCTTAAGTCTTCCTTGATGATCTCACTCAAAAGGAATCTTTCCTTCACTGCTCTTTCGATATATTTCTCCACGAAAGTTACTATGTCTTATTTATTTGCACGTGTGTGTTTTATTTATCTTTATCCTCAGCTATGCTTTGGGTTTTGCCTTTATCATCCTCAGTATTAAGCACAGTGTTTGGGTTTTGCTGAACGAATAGATGGAAGAAAAGATTGGTGGGTAAACTGTTTCTCTGATAACAAGTGGATTCAAGTTTCATAATCTTTTTAAAAAAATTTCTATGTGGGACTAGGAATGGTTGAAAACTGGAGACTAAATAGAAATTAAATTGAAGACAATGTCTAGGAGACACATCAATGGAATAATGGGCTTTGCTAGAATAATTACATTTAGTTTAAGTTTGTAGCAAACATATCAGATAATAGGATGTTTCCTAGCTCTGCTTTCAGAAGATAGGTAATTTAGACACAGGTAATTAGGCGAGGCCCAGAGGTTCCACAATCTGGTTTTTTCCTAATTGGCAATGTCTCCTTGTTTCCAGATACTTTTGAAGGCTGTGGTCTAGGGTCTTGGTGTGGGAGTGCACTAGACACTGTCCCATCATGATCTGGCATTGAATTCTGCAAAGGTCAAGTCTGTGATTGGATGGATTTCCCCGTGTCACCCTTAACTTTGGGGGAAAGTTTCCTTTTTTTTTTGTTTTGTTTTGTTTTAGGTATGAAACAATACACCAGGGCCACAGAGATTTTCAATGAAGCTCAAGGGGCTTCTTTTGCCTTCAGAAAGTTCCAGCTGAGAACAGGGCTTGGGCTCAGGGTGTCCACGTTCGCACTGCCTCCCGCAAAGAACAAAGACCCATGAGGAGTACTCTGTTCTGCAGTGTGTCCTAAGCACAACTGTGACTCCAGTGATTTTTCCCCCCTCTGATCCCCTTAGTAGAAGGTCCTGGGGATTTATAGCATTTGAGTTATAACTGTCCATATTCACTGTACAATCTACTAAAGCAAGTTCCTAAAAACTTGGTCTGAATTACCTGCGATCAAGAGTAAGTAATAGTGTTGATACAGTCACATATAAAATGCAAATGTGATAAATAATTTGCAGAAAGTAACATATATACTGTAAATAATGATCATCCAATAATAATAAATTTGGCTTCCAGATTCTATTATATTCTACCAAAAATATACAAGAGTGGTAGAGTATCCTGGTGCAATAGAAAAGCAAAAGTACAAAATAAACAGGGTTATTGAGGTGAGGATGTGAGAAGGAGCACACAAGCCCATGGCAGCAGGGCTGTCCCCTTCGACTGGGATATGGGGTATGGGACATATGTAACCTTTGAGCAGGGGGTGGTGTTTAGGGCGGGTATTGATGACCAGCGAGGAGCTGATTGGAATTTTCTCCGCGTGTACTGGGAAAGGAAGGAGGAACTGACCTCAGGGTAAACATCCTCGATCTGTCCTTCCACTGCCATAATGTCCTGTAGTTTATTCTAGGGCAAAACTCTTTCAAAGAGGTGATCAGAAACTATGGTAAAGGTTCAAATTAGAAACAATTTATTACAGTAAAATACACATTGCCATTAATTCCCCTCAAATTACTCTTCCCTCATTTCCAACACGCATCCCTTTGTCTCATCCTGAAACGGTTCCGGGAGTCTTCTTTCATGAATGTCTTTACAAGGTCTGATAAAAAAAAATATATATATATATATGTATAACGGATGCTACTGCCAAGTGCCATCCAGCCGGAAGCAGACTTGAGAAAGCGCTGTGTGTCCTCATCCGCTGTCCTCACTGGGTCTGCGCCACCCTGGCTCTCCCCCGAGGTCAAGAGAGTCCTGAAAGGTAAAGGTTCTGAGAAGATTCAGGGCATCAAAGCAGCTGTGACAACACAACTAAGACTAAGAGGACTTTCAGAACAACACAAAAGATGTAACATCAATGTGTGGGTTATAGTAGAAGAAAAGAAGTAATGAAGGCTAATTCATCCTTCCTACAGGAAGGTGATGCTACATTTTAAAATAATTGCTAATTCTATTTAAGACACGTTATGTTATCTTATGTATTTAAGTACGTGTCTCTATCATCTCTCTATCTACTTACCTCTCTGTCGTCTACCTGTATCTATTGTTTTTTTATTTTCTTTTCAAATTGCTAGGGAAAAAACCATGGGTCATACAGATAATGACACCACAAACGAAGTAGCTACGGTTCTGAAGCTGTCTCTCTCTCTCTCTGCTGGAATCACTTCAAATTGGTCCCCTGACCCCAGATGCAGTGCCCTCTGCACATCCGTATCTGGCCCTGGAGAGCACACAGAACAGCTATTTCTTGCCCAAGTCCCAAGCCCAGAGGTGCAGTCCGTCCCTGGGAAGTGCCAACCCTTGGCTCTCCACTCAGGGAGGGGTGGCCCAGCCACCGGTTCTGAATTTCAGATCTCCCTGGAAGGAAGGATGCGATGCAGGGCGTCCAGAGCCCAGTCACATGAGCACCAGGGCAGCACTTGGGCAGGGACTGAGGGCAAACTGCCCTCCCCGCCCCCAGCAACTCTCTCCCAAAGTTTTAAAATTCCAAAGTCAGTAGACTGACATAAATAAAGTAAAAGGCAAACAATAAGCTAAAGAGATATCCTCAATCTGTATGACAGCCAAATAGATGCCTCTGTAAAATGGAAACAAAATATTTACAGTTGGTGAGTTAAAAACAAAACAACAGCCAACCAAAACAACTCCGGTAGATGAGACCAATGTAGATACTAATCCCCTTAGAACAAGAGAAAACGGCTCATGGCATATTTTAAAACTCTTTAGCTTCATTAATAAGCCAAGAAATGCAGTCAAAACAAAGGAATTTAATTTTCCTTATTTTAATTGTAAAACCAAAAAGAAACAGAAGGAACTCAATATAAAAAAAATGCTTGTGTAATTGTCACCCCAAGATAACGTTCTGTCATTTTTACTTTTAGTGAGCAGGTGAATATGTATGGGTGACAATGACTGGGGAT